>OZ038442.1:24625588-24723088 GCA_964036265.1 Daptonema setosum
GTTGAATAAGAATACGAAAACTCATAACATTTATCGAACAATTATACGAACGAATAAAAATGGGATGATCACGGATTATATAAAAAAAAATCCAACTCATAATTCGTGCTGTACTTGGTCGGATCGGCCGTGAACTCTGCCCAATCAAAGTACATCCACTTGAAGGCCATGTTCCATTCGAATCCACCGCGAGTCTGCATGGCTGCCGTGTAATCGAAGGTATAGGGCTCGATTCGGTCAACCAGTGGCACGGCAACACTGCAGTTAAAATGTGAGTGAGTGAGTGAGTGAGTGAGGGAGTGAGTGAGTGAGTGAGTGAGTGAGTGAGTGAGTGAGTGAGTGAGTGAGTGAGTGAGTGAGTGAGTGAGTGAGTGAGTGAGTGAGTGAGTGAGTGAGTGAGTGAGTGAGTGAGTGAGTGAGTGAGTGAGTGAGTGAGTGAGTGAGTGAGTGAGTGAGTGAGTGAGTGAGTGAGTGAGTGAGTGAGTGAGTGAGTGAGTGAGTGAGTGAGTGAGTGAGTGAGTGAGTGAGTGAGTGAGTGAGTGAGTGAGTGAGTGAGTGAGTGAGTGAGTGAGTGAGTGAGTGAGTGAGTGAGTGAGTGAGTGAGTGAGTGAGTGAGTGAGTGAGTGAGTGAGTGAGTGAGTGAGTGAGTGAGTGAGTGAGTGAGTGAGTGAGTGAGTGAGTGAGTGAGTGAGTGAGTGAGTGAGTGAGTGAGTGAGTGAGTGAGTGAGTGAGTGAGTGAGTGAGTGAGTGAGTGAGTGAGTGAGTGAGTGAGTGAGTGAGTGAGTGAGTGAGTGAGTGAGTGAGTGAGTGAGTGAGTGAGTGAGTGAGTGAGTGAGTGAGTGAGTGAGTGAGTGAGTGAGTGAGTGAGTGAGTGAGTGAGTGAGTGAGTGAGTGAGTGAGTGAGTGAGTGAGTGAGTGAGTGAGTGAGTGAGTGAGTGAGTGAGTGAGTGAGTGAGTGAGTGAATGAGTGAGTGAGTGAGTGAGTGAGTGAATGAGTGAGTGAGTGAGTGAATGAGTGAGTGAGTGAGTGATTATTGACAGCCTACTTTTCATCTGGATTCGACCAGCGGCACGGAACCGTTTTGTTGTCCTTCACTTGATCATGATCCGATTCAGCGTCCGAAGTTAGCAGGTCCAGTTTTTTTGATTTCTTAGCAGCAACATTAAAATCATTGTCGATATCACCAACTGTCTCATCAGCGCAACTTTTACCCACGAAAATACATATGAAAATGATCCTCAGAATCATTATGTAGTGGTTAAGTCTGCTATAAACTTTCTCAGTTAATCTTTACCAGATGATGTTTGCATGTGTTTCGTTTGTGTTGCGCTGCAACTGAACACGCGTTGCATTGCGTTCTTGCCTGCAGCAGTCATCGTGCGAGCGCATCAAGATTTGGGTCACACAGCGCAGCGTGCAAAGTAGCGGATGAGTTAGCTAAATTCAAAAGTTTTCATAATGAAAATAATCAGACATACTAATATAATGATGGTAAAACTACATACATTGATCTTCATGAGTACATGGATATGTATGGTGTTTTCTCAGGGATTGTTGTACGTCACAAGCGGACAGGACAAACCTACCCAAGGGAGGGGAACTTCTTCAAAAAAGGAGAATTAGCAGTTTTTAGGCCATTTAACCTAAACCTTAAAAGAATCGCCAAAGAGGGAAATTTCTACTTTTTCGTTCCTCCCTCGTCCGCTAGTGGTGAAAGAAGATAGTTATTAATTTGTTTAAAACGCATCTATCCTTCATACGTTTTCTACAGGATGTTCTGGTGAACTACATTTAGAACTTTTAAATATTAAAATGATATTTAGCGAAATCATTTTATTGCAGCTTGCCAACCACGAGTGGATACTCACGTCAACTTATTGTAAACCAATAAGGTTCAATTCGATAACGGCAGAATTCTTTATCGAACAAGTTTGTATGACAAATAATAACTATAATAGCAGCTCCGAAAACCTTAATTTTTCTCAGTGAGTGAGTTTTAACATTTTTGAAGTCCACCATAATTCTGACCCGATGTCGTTATGGGCCCATCCCACAGTAATTTAGAATGCTGAAAAAGTGTGAGTCAGTGCGTGAGTGAGTGAGTGAGTGAGTGAATGAGTGAGTGAGTGAGTGAGTGAGTGAGTGAGTGAGTGAGTGAGTGAGTGAGTGAGTGAGTGAGTGAGTGAGTGAGTGAGTGAGTGAGTGAGTGAGTGAGTGAGTGAGTGAGTGAGTGAGTGAGTGAGTGAGTGAGTGAGTGAATGAGTGAGTGAGTGAGTGAGTGAGTAATTGAGTGAGTGAGTGAGTGAGTGAGTGAGTGAGTGAGTGGAGAGTGAGTGAGTTGGTACATGAGTATGAGGTCATTCATGCTTTGACAAAAATACACACATGCCATAATTATAATACAATGATGTAACTTTTCAAATGGTTAGTCTACTATTAAACTCTTCAAAACTGAATTCGGTGATTTACATAGTCCATATCCGCAATCATTCAGCATAATTTTCGCTTTATTGATCAGTCTGGTTCAGCAGAACACAAGTAAAAGGTAATCACTCACTTATAACTACTTCCAAACCTGACCAACCCCTTTTTCAACCACTTTTCTCATCCAAGTTCAGTGATAAACAACAACAACCTCATTGCTTATTCGTGCAATACCATTTCCATTTTGTGCCAAAACGTACTCTCTAGTTCTTTGTAAGTTATGTATGTACATATATATGACCATCAAACAGACAGGTTTGCACCAGTGTTTACTATATGAAATGAGGTTGGCTGAAACACCAACTTCAACTCATATACAACCAAAGAATCTATAGAAGTGTTCTACGTTCTATTTCTAACCGTTCATTCCGTGTCATCCATTCTCATTAAAAGAGTTTCGCCCAACCAATATTTTTGTTTGTTTGTTTGAACCATTGCAATACGAACGGCTTGTCGTCCCACAATCCCAAGCAATACTAAATGTGTGTGGCCAGGTTCGTTCCCCAACTGGCTGCAGCATTGTTCCATTAGACAGCTGTAGGTAGGGCCAGCCAAGCAAAACCCGATTTCACGATGTGAGACGGACTGGCGGACGAGCCAATCGTCCCAAAGGAAAAGTTCGAATTTTCCAACCAATTTAGTAACATCATAGAGATTGAGTACTTCTGTTTGAAATATCAAAAGTTGGAGTTCTCCAATTCGTATGTCTTTTTATCCGCTAATGGTTACTGGACATCACTAGCGGACGACGGAGGAACAAAAAAGTGAAACTCCCCCTGTATGGCGATTCAAAAACGTAGAAGTAGTTACTCAAGGTGTGGGTAAGATGGCCTCAAAACTGCAAATCCCTTTCTTTGGGAAAAATCCAATAGTTTCGGAGGATCGGCTTGTCCGCCAGTGCTGGACATTGAGTTCCCTAGACTCATTGCTGTTTACAACGCGTCACTGGCGGACGAGGTAATGCTTTGAAGGAGGCCGAATCTCATTATTAAATAAGGGAATCGGAAATTTTCAGGTCATTTACCTACATCTTAGGGAAAGAATTCTGTCTTTTGAGAGCGCCACAGAAGGGAGAATTTCACTTTTTCGTTCTTCCCTCATTGCTGTTTACAACGCGCGGCTGGACGCGTATTATCGTGCACTTTACGTTGTGTATACGATTTTGTGTGTGGAATTGGGATGATCGTGTAGACTTGACTCGGCTGGTCATAATCGTAGTCGAAACACGGTTGAATGGATTCGTAAAAAGTTATCATGATATGTTCATGTCAGAGCACTGGCGGACGACCAAAGGGAGGGGAATTTCATCAAAGAGGGAGAATTGGCAGTTCTCAGGCCATTTTACCTACACCTTGGGGAACAAACTCAACTTTTCGAAACCATCAAAGAGGGGGGATTTATTTTTTCCTTCCCTTTCTCGCCCGCTGGTGTGTCAGATGGTCAGAAGTTATCTATTGAATCGAATTCGAAGTTTCAGTAAACACTATAAAATACAAATACTATGAAAATCTAGGAAACTGTTTGTTTTGTATTCTAGGTTTGTTACGCTGTTTTACTTATCCTGAGGATAGCACAGTTCGACGCAAATGAATTGGCGCATTGTGAACGGGTCCTCAAATCTGACATGCCGCATCGCAGAATTCGGGGCATGCCAGATTTTCACATTTCAGTTTTGCGTTCAGGTTCAATGGCGCGCATGTGCCACGTTTAGGGCACATTTTGAAGCCATTAATCAATGAAAGTATGCAAAATAATTTCTAAGTTGTTCACCATATTACGAGCTTTGTGTTGATGTATAATAAAGTACTTTTTGTCGTATTTCAGCTTCCAGAAATCCCATAGAAATAAGTTTCGTTTAATTACTGAGTCATCGGCTGCAGCTGTTTTCGGTCACTTTTTCCTTACCGTGTTATTATTTTGCATGGATTTTGTCTAAAATTCCATTATTTTCAGGTTAAAGATTACCAAAATGCCGCCGGTCTTTGGCAAATCCGAGAAACGCGACGAAAATGACCCGGAATACGAGTGGGTCGACAAGGGACTCACCGGTTTTGCCGAGATCGCGCACATAAGTTGGTGGTTTCTATGTTTGTTTTTGGTAATTAGCTTTAGAATGTGGCTGAATATAATTTGGCTGAACTGAAAGATAACGTTAAGTATACTCACTGACCTGACCTCTAATTCGCTCACGCTCACCAGTTCACTCATTCTCACTCATATGTAGAATAGCCACGTAGACGGTGTCTCAAAGCATATCTAACCATGAGATCCTTAGTGAGTGAGTGAATGATTAAGTGAGTGAACGAGTGGTCAGTTAGTAAATGCGTTAGTGAAGTGAGGGAGATGAAAATGGCGGAGTGATAAAAACTCATCCTGCCATGTCATCAATCAATGTTGATTTTTAATTAATGCATTGTAATTTATATGTTAATTTAATATATAGTAATATAATTTAATTGCAGTCCAAGGCCGTACGGTCACTCGTCTCACGCTCAGCCACAACAAAATCCAGAGTATACCGGCGGGTATTGCCGAGCTGGCATCACTCGAAGTACTCAACATGTGGAACAATCACATCGAGGAAGTACCAACTTCACTGTCGACGTTGCCAAAGTTGCGCGTACTTAACCTAGGGTTAGTCAACGTTTATTTTATATATTGAGTAGTTGTGTAATTTGTAAAGCTACCGGGTTCATAATTTTTTTTGACTTTTGCGTTCTGATATGATTTGATTTCGTGTGTCATATGATTTTGAATTAATCTCCAAGAACCGATGATAAAAAGGACTGAATTGCAGCTGATTTGTTGAAACGGGATGTAGTTCATATTATTTCCGTAAGCTGCATCGATGGCATGCAGTAGTAGCTCAAAAGTTGAATTTATTCATAGAAATACAGTAGGTGCTAACGTAGTAACAAAGACAGTTAATTTGACAGTTTGTAAAGGTTAACAGAGAAAATGCAACTCCCCTCATAATTAGGATACATATGTACGTTCTGCTGTCTTGGGTGCTATACAAAATGTTACGATCGTCCCCGACCACTATATATAGTGTCATGTCATCGTCGAATACGATACGACTAATACCGCCGTACACGTTGAATCCGGGTAATCTGCTCATGTGTTGTTGTTTTTTCAATGTTCATTGAGTATGCCCATGCAGGGCTAAGCTAAGTTAGCCGGCAGCCGGGTTACATTTTACGGTCAAAATACATTGCGGGTCGCGGGACACAGAACTTTTAGTTTATTATCACTTTTCATGTCAAGTCAGTTCACGTTCTGATGTTTCACTTCTATTTGAATGCAACATTCTCGTACTGTGCGAGAGTATGACGTTGAATCAGACCCCTTTGAGCCGTATAAACAAAACTCAGTACAATAGCTCTGCCATGCGTAGCGTAGTGTGTAACGTACATCGTAACATGATTGTTTACCTATTGATTGTACGTATTAGATAAGTGCGCGTGAGTATAATGGTGGGCACTAACTAAATATGACTCATCTAAATATCTAATATAAACATTAATTCTATATATTTGCAGCATGAATCGACTGTATTCACTACCGCGTGGTTTCGGTTCGTTCCGCAGTTTGGAGGTGCTCGACTTGACCTACAATAATCTGACCGAGAAGGGCCTGCCTGGCAACTTTTTCTATATTGGTTGGTTTGTTTAATTTTTTTCTGAAATGAAATTGATTTGTTTATCGAAAACTACTGAAATATTTTGTGTCATCATATCTGTCTGTCTTTACTCGAAGGAAATGAAACAAAAAGTTTGACTTGAGATTCACGGTCTTGTATGGACTGACGAAGTGAAACTTGAACGGATTTTCAAAATGCATGTTGGTTCTTTTACCATTTATTTATGAATTATGATCCTTGATATCGAAATAAACCTCTGAGTCTCACAAAATGTTTCTTTCCGTTCCAGAAACGCTACGTGCCTTATACCTCGGTGACAATGACATGGAGTTTTTACCCGGCGAGGTCAAGAACCTGAAGAATCTGCAAATTGTTAGTTAAAGTCTTCAAGTTCCATGAAGTTTTTTTTACAATAAATTACCCGTTTGACGCATTCATGGATGACTGGCTTCTTGTAAATACACTATTCGATAGTTTTACTCAGTCTGATTTCGCTGTTTTGTGATACTCTTGTTACTTTTTAATTTGTTTTTGTATACTGCAAGTATTTTTTATTTTCAAATGATTCCAGCTGGTGCTACGCGAGAACAACCTGGTGCATCTGCCTAAGGAACTCGGTGAGATGATCCGACTCCGCGAGCTGCACATCCAGGGCAACCGACTCACCCTGTTGCCGCCTAACATCGGTTAATTAGTATGCTTTTTGTTATATTTAATACATTATTTTACTGTTAAACAGTAGTTGACAGAGTGATTTTATCGTTCATGTGTACATTTTGTTACATATACTTTCTGTTAGAATTGATTGTTGCAGGTAATGATTGTTTGAAGTCACGCATCAGTTGACGCAGATGGTTGTAGGAAAATAGTTATTTTGGCCCCATACACGTCCAAATCCTGGCTAATCTTGATTAACCTAGGATACATTTTCCTATCAAAATACACTGCGAAAAGATTAACCCAGGTTAATCTTGATTAACCTAGGTTAATCTTTGCGTTCATTTGTGCGAAAACTTGATTATCAAAATATATCAGGAATAAATTGATTTCTGGACCTGAAATTTTTTCGTAAGTAGGCCCAACGATCAGCATGACCCAACCGATTACTCGTAAGATTTTATTTCGTTTACACCAAATTTATTTCAAAGAAAACATTTTACCTCAAGCGTTCGAACAAATGAACGCAAAGATTAACCCAGGTTAATCAAGATTAACCTAGGTTAATCAAGATTAGCCATGGGCATACTTATACACTACGAAAAAGATTAACCTAGGGTAATCTAGATTAGCCAGGATTTGGACGTGTATGGGGCCTTTGTCGTTGATGTATTTTCGTTCATAAACTTATTACTTAATGTTAAACTGATAGGACGAATTGTCGCTGGTGAAATTATCCTTGCCTTATTTTATGTTTGAATGTTTTTTTCTCTCTAACTTTCCTGTGGTTTCAGGCGAACTAGACCTGATCGGTCCGAAGCACCTGTTCCGTCTGGACGACAATCCGTGGGTGCCACCGATCGCTCAGCAGCTCGAATTGGGCGTGGCCAACGTACTGGAATACATCAGGAGTGATACCTACAAATAGTTGGTTTCATCATAGCCTTATTAGTCAAACATTAGCCGACGAGGGAAGTATGTCAGCAGTCATGTTCTCATCCCATAAATGAAGTTACAAGAAGTATACAACGTAAAAATCGTCTTCCGTCATTGTCAATAAACACTTACACTCTTCCTAGTTCCTACTGTTGTTTGTTGTTATTTTTGACTCAATAAGTCATAATATAAAATATTTATAATGTATTCTCTCATCTTACCATGTACATATTTTTACTTGAATACATATACATATGACTTACTCTGTTCTTGGGAGCCCTCCTAAAAGTTTTTCTAATCGGATACAGATTCAACTGTAAGAGAATTAACTCTCCTTCTATAAATCCATTGTTTATTTTCAGTCTGTACGGACGTCAAGAGGCGGGTGGTGGTCAGATACCGCCAATCAACCCGGGCAGAGACAAGAAGATCTGCCGTGGGCACAAGCAGCCCGGTTGCTGATGGGTGGCGGGGTCGAATGCACTCAAACATCACTTTTACCACCTCAAATTCCTCCTCCCTTCCCTGATAGCGATTGATTGAGGTGGCCCTTCTGGATACTGTTGGACATAGTAAAATTATAATGTAAATGTAGGAATGTTTTACGACCGAAATTGAAATAGATATATGGGTTTCACAGATATAGTCGATTATTTTATAGTCAACTCATTTTTTTGCAAGGAGATGCACATCTAATGTTCACGGTTGAGTCGATTCATCAGGTTCATTACTAAATCGCCTGTAACAACTTTTGCGGTTTATTACCAAACCTGACGGATATGAAGCGAGGCATTAGATGCAAATTGTCTGGCCTGAAACAAAATAATCGAGTATATATGATAGTGATTCATAAATGAGTATTCGCTCATTGTAACCAGGAGGGCCACCAAAAACCGATGCATTTAGACCCTGGAAATTTATTATTTGTTGTAACGAATCAGATATGAGAGACTGCTAACAACTGCCATGGTTTATTCCCCGTTGTGTGTAACTTGCAGATTTGAATCTCAATGGCGCCTTGTGCACGTTATTTATATTTATCGGCGTTACTGTTGTAAAACGGTTTACAGTTTTGTATTGTCCAGGGCACTTCGTGGATGCTTCATATTGTATAGTTAACATACATGATATCGATTATGGAAGATGCTTCGTTAAAGTTATAGTTAGTGGTTTTTTATTAAAGTTTTTTCGCCGGCGTGACCTGGATCAATCTGAATACAATAGCTGCCTAATTGTTGGATATAATAATCATAATCATGATTGATATACATGATTTCTGCGTTATTTAAAATTTATACTGTTGAAGGCGCTTAAGTTGGCGCTCAGTCTTCCATTATCACAGTATTATATGTGCAACTTATTCATAATTGTGCAAACCCAACACTTCTGTATATATTATCTATCTCATTAAGTTCGTCCGACTGTACTCATGCAAAAACGTGAATGGGAATCTGTTGAATTTCATCTTCGTAAACTTTCGTCAGTGCATGGGTATAGCTTTACAAAAAGATACAAAACTAAGTTATCAACTTCGAACGTTTCATATTCTGGTATATTTATTTCTGTAAATGCTGACTAGTCACACGCTTTTCCTATTCTATTCCTTGGTTGGGTAAACAATAAAAGTTGGAACGTGCGCCTGTGTATGTGGGAGTGTTTATTCGCTGGTTTCCGGTGTGCTGGCACCGGCTTACCGATGGTGGCTAATACCATCACATATTTACTCTGTTTTCATTTTGACACTATTCATTGTTCATTCGAACAGTTCTTATTCTGCTGAACCAAATCAAGTCTAATACATTGGAGGAATCAAGAATCTTGTTGCATAATAATTTTTCGTTTTTTTCAAAGTTAGTTTGGACTCCAGATAATCAGTTGTTGGTTTTCAGTACTCGACCCTGCCCTTCCGTATCGAAAGTTGTTGCTCCCGTTGTGCCATTACTTACATAAAGTTGGTCAGATTCATGGATATCTTTTTGTTATGTCTAACTTTTTTTTGATAATTTTTGTTTTACCCTTTTCGGTGGCATATGTAGTTTATTCAGGTGTTCGTGTTTTTGTGTAGCTCGCGATTTAAGATTTCATATGGATGGTATCTGAGTAATTGCTGAAAGAATATTCAGATGGGATGGGATAAATCAGCACATTCCTTTTGCATTTATATTTTTTTGTCTGATCCACTTTTCAATTTGACGTAAAAAAAACATTGCACATGGTTATTGCTTAGAACGTAGTTTTATTTCATTTTCGTTTCATAGTTTGAACATGGCACAATTTCGGTTCGACCACCGTTCGAGACTTTGATTTCGAGATCCATTTCGACTGCCATAAATTGTGGTCGCATTTACGCGCTTTAGATCTGCGTATGCAATCCGAATCTGATAGTACAAGTCCGTTTTGAAATAAAATGTTTCGTGCTCCTCATAGGATAGGCTTTGCTTTGGTATCCTGACGTTACCTCTTTACTCCCGGTTAAAAATGGATTGAGAAATTGATTAGATTTCGTCGAAAGTGTCATTGGGTTTCATCTATCGTTTCATTTTTGTCAATCGTTATTGTCTTCCAATGATTATATTTTAGTCCGCTATTTTCATACTTTTTATATTAGGAAAACATGTTCTGGTTGGTGTGTATTCCCAACGGAGTCATACTTACGTAGTGAATCTGCCTGTTCAAAGATATAAAGTGCCCCAAACCATCAATTTCCCATATGGTGGTGGTGGCGTATTTTTCTGATTCATACAGCTGCAGCGTACAATTTTATGACGTCGATGTTCGCGGATAACATCCGTGTAAGTCTTCGGGGAAGTGTTCAGTTACAGTCGACCACAATTTCATGGTGCTTGTTCGTTGTGCGTTTTTATGATGGTATCTGATTGAAGTGAGTCGACTTTACTCGGTAGTCGGGATTGACATTTGGAAAGGATAGGGGTACTACTGGTTTTATGAGTCATAAAAGTACCATTGATTCGGTTTGGTTAGAATCTCTTCTTGCGTACCACTTTTTGGGTGTGTGTTTTTTTCGCAAGTTTGCTTCTCATGGTAAGACTGGACTGGATCACTACTATGTTATGAATATCTAACAAGAACTACTTGAGAGTTTGAAGTGAACTGTCGTGTTTGAGTGGCACAGTTGAGCGCAAAGAGCCGATTCCATCCCGTCTGAATTATGTTATAGCTGGTCGTGTCAGCTGATTTTCTGCCATTTACTAAGCTCCGATATTAAATGAAATTGTGTAAGACATCCCGATGATCCAGTCAGTAGCCAACATTTTGTCGAAGCTTACCACCATACCAGTGTATTGATGGTAACGTATCATGTATACTTCGGTTCGGTCAAGTATGGCGTGCCATCCATAGCGTGTCATGCATATTTAGTGAGGATGAGCGTGACTCCACTTTTGGTAATCATGTCCTTTCGCGTCTCTGCGCATGTTGCTTCATTTCTTGATCAACATTTCTTCATGGCATTGGAAGACTTTGAGATAATTGAAGGTGAAACACTTTCTCTGGAGTGGAGCACTTCACTGTTTAATGATATTTGAGAAGCGAGCGATTAAATGTGAAATCATTGATACTGGAACACTTACCCGATGACCAATTACGGTAATACTAATGGATCGGGATCATATGGGTCGATGCTGTGGTGTCACCACGTTAGTTTTAAATCAGGTTTTTATGTGGAACACTTGGATAAAGCAAATTAATTATAATTTTTTTCTTAAATTCCGTAAATTCTCATGGATGTCTTGGATGGAACATGACTCATGAGCGTATAAAAAAGGCCGCGCGCAACTGCACTGATTGAAGTAATGAAATCACAGTCGGGGGTTGACGATTTGCACGTTGTATTATGGCGATATGTGGCTGGCTTGCCCACGAATAATATCTGTATTAGTCTAGTTTGTGTTCGTAAGAATTAGCTAAGTTGCAATTCAAACTCATGTTATTAAAGTTATTATTTGTTCAACTTTGAACTCGGAGGTACAGCTTTATCTTGTGCACGATTCACATGGAATATTCATTATTATATTACTGGATTAACATGTATTCCGTGAATTGAAAGTGTATGAAATATGAATGATAGATAGATCGTTTGTAGGACCAGTCAATGTCAAAGTAAAGAAAAGTATCTACGCTAAAAACAGATAAAGTCTGGTCGCAATTGCATAAACTACAAATATCGAAACAGAAAGTCGTTCGCTTACGCTTACGTTTCATCAATCAAGGTAATTACGATTATTTTCATATCCGCAACACATGCTTTTTTCTACGGAACGCATTATTTACATAAGTTCTGCTTGGCTAGTTGGGTTTCGATTTGTCCTCCTGTCCTGACGATATTGAAAAAAACGCTGCGTCTGTTTTGCACAGAAACGTTTTCGATTATGATTATTGTTGCAGTGTGCAACAATTGATAACTAAAAATAAAATACTATATCAGACTTGACACGCAATATTTATACACTCAGTGTGCATCGCTATATCAAATAGTTTTCACACAATTTTTCACTTCATTCACACATGAAGTGGTTTGGTCAAAAGTGACAAAATGATGTTTATCAAAGATTATAGTAGATATTATCAGTCAGTATTAACTGATCATTTGCCCATAACAGCAAGATTTAGTGACATCAGAGATTAGGTATAGAAAAAGTTTATCATGCCCATATCATATCATATCAAGGTTATATAAACAACTATAATGTAATGTTTCAGTCATGTCGACCCCCGACCCGACACCGTTGCCGGTGGTGCCCACCGAACTGCAGAACGGTGACGCCATCGAACCGAAATCAGTCGAATCAGATGCCGTTAGTACGGCGGAGGATTCTACGAGTCTACCACAAAGTACCGTATCGGTACCACCAGCTGACGCTCAGAAATTACCAACATCCAACGGGTAAGTATTCAGTGACAGTGTCAGTCAGCAGTTTTGGTTCACTTCAATTTTAACTTTGCTAATATGGCATAACATTTAAAAAATTTTGAATTGTCATAGAGTTTATTTCGGGGATTTATTTCTTATATTATGTAATTGTGTACTTGATAAGAGTAGTTTTAGTTAGAGAGCTTTTTCATGACGGGCCGTTTTGCCAAATACTTAGTATATTTTTTCTTGCAGATCCACGTCAGTTGCCGATTCCACGGCTCCTCCCGTCAGCACTGACTCGACGGCTGAAAATGATGAATCCCCGAAATCACCCGTCAAATCTGGTGAATCGCCGGAATCACCGGTCAAATCTGGTGAATCGCCGAAATCACCGGTCAAATCTGGCGAATCGCCGAAATCACCACTCAATTCACCGAATTCGGCGCCGCCGAAATCACCGAAACCTGGTGAAGGCGGCGCCGCGTCGGCCATCAACTCGGCGTTCGATGAAGAGGAGGATTCGGTGGCCAGCAAACGACTGCCCGAAGACGATACTCAAAGGAATTGGGCGTTGACCACCGAGTACGTGAAGACCGATGCCGAATTGACACTGGTTGGTTTGGTGGTCGGCGATTTCTAGTATGTTATTAAGAAAAGGTTTGGGTATAGTATAGTTACGTAATGAAATACTTTGTTGTTTTGGAGTTTTTGTCTGACTTGTTAATATTCGGAGTGTTAGTAATAGTTTTTTCAGAGGTTCTCTCTCGTTATGAGAAATTTTTGTGTAATCATGTTGAAACAGTCGACCCGTTACTGGTGGTTGGGTGGGTCTTCAAACTGTTGAAAAAAGTCAGGGTATTATGGATTTTTTGAGTTTTCAGATAATTTCAATAAGCTGTAACTTGTATGATTCTAAAGAACTAAAAAATGATTATTTAGATAGTTTGAATATTAACTGACTGATTCATCTGATTATCGTTATCTTCAGGACGAAAAGCAGAAGGACGTGATGGAGCGACTGATCAAGGTGCGCAGTTGCAAGCGTCAGGTGCTCGATATGCTCGACCAAATCAAACAGAACAAGGTGAGTGCAGTGAGTGAGTGAGTGAGTGAGTGAGTGAGTGAGTGAGTGAGTGAGTGAGTGAGTGAGTGAGTGAGTGAGTGAGTGAGTGAGTGAGTGAGTGAGTTAATGAGTGAGTGAGTGGATATTTAGTGAAGTGATTGTAATATATTCAGGACCAAAACCCGCCGGACAAGGCGATGCTCACCAAGCTCATCAACTCGTACGACGGATTCAAAGATCAAGAAGAGAAATACTTGGAGATTCTCAAGCAGATTCTCGTTAGTTATCGATTAATTTAGTATATCAAAGGTGACTGCATTTTTGAATTTCATAATAGGCTTTCAGAATAACGTAATTATGTTCAATTCAATGTTTCCTTTTACAGCTGATCCGTAAAGCTCAAGCGCTCAAGGCATCCCGAAATGCCGAGCAAGCCCACACTGAAATGGAACAAGTACGGGAACAACACGACGAACTCAGGGATAAAGAGACCGATGAACGTGCCAAACAGATACTCGATTCGAACGCTGTGGAGAAAACAAATGGTGGGTTCAAAAAAATTCGGACAATGTAGAGGTCGGGTAGAGGGGGGTAGAAAAAAAATTTTTTCGCTAAAAAGCCCTGTTTTTTTTTGTTTTTGCTAAAAAAATCTCTTATTAAAAGGTATAAACATCACATGAACCGGTTTTTTTAGGTTTTAACCAAGAAAATTGACCCAGAAAACGTGTTTGTTCGAAAAAAAAATTCACAACCAAAACTTTTCGAAAAATGAGCCTCAAAATTGAGGTTTTCAGGCCGATTTTCTCAAAAATTTCGAGTCGCAGGGGGGAGGGGTGGGCGACCTAAATTTTTGTCTAGGGGGGAGGGGGTAGGCTACCCGCCGACCCTGAAAAGTGGGGGGGGGGGTAAACCCCTACCCCCCCCTCCCTAGCGGCCCACCTCTGATCTTATTAATTTTGCAGCCGCCGTTGCCGCAGTCGAAGTGGCCGGTGACCTTGAGGCGCAGGGCGCTGAGGAGCTCGAGAAGTTGCAGGCGCTCGTCAAGAAACGTGATGAGCTGAAGAATATGCTTGAAGAACAGCGAAAGGTTGGATACATATTGGAAATAGTTCGGAAAGTTTCGAAGTGTGACTTGTCTAAAGTTTTCTTCATTTGCAGATTCGGGATACACATAAAACACGGGTTGATGAGCTAAAGAGAGTGCAGGACAGCGAGGCAGATGCCGTCAATGAAGAGGTGGCTGCTGCTAAAGCACTTGGTTGGTTATCGTTAGAGTACTTCTCGTAAGTTATAGATCTTTAGCATAGAATAAAATGTTCAAGGAAAGTGAAAATATTAAGGTTAAACGTAAAGTTACCATGTTATGTTGGTGTCCCACCATTATCGGAAGAAAACAAACATGATAAGAAAAAAAATTTGTATGAGATTATCTTATTGTAATGAAAATAACAGAGACAAAACACAGTCTTGCCTGATTTCAGTGGCGCAAGAGAAGGCGAACGTGGATGCCAAACGCCGTCAACTGGACGAACTCCGTAGTCAGATGGGCAATCTTCGCAACATCGTCGGACAGTTCGACAACGATCGCATCGACAGCGATCCTAGAAATCAGGTTGGCACTTAATTTTGTAATGGATGTCTTATTTTTATTGTTATTTTTTACTTCTTTAAAAATTATTTTCAGTTTGTTATACCAAATCATTCATTATTTAGCACCCACTTGTTTATGTTTACTCACTTAATTCAAGTCTTATAATTACTGTTTGCGTGAAAAAAATTATGGAATAAGATATCCATTGTTGAGCACAAACTTTTTTTTATTTGAGTCTCATCATTGCTCTAAGCGTACTAATTGTTTTCGGATAGTTTATATCAAATTAGGTTTAATTGGCTGTCGTTTTCCGGAAACTCGGAATGAGAGTGGTCTGTATTAGTTCTTTGTCGTTGGTTGACCATCACAACGACGATCATTGTGTAAATGCAATGAATCTTCTTTGTCGTGTTGTTGTCTCTGAGACGTAGACTTCAACGGCCTTTTATATTTCCAGCTCATCGTTCTAGTTGTTGGTTATTACTAAAAAACATTTGACCACCAAACACGATATGTAATGAGCGGTCGTTATGTTTGATGTTTTTGACTGGCCGACTGGAGGTCTGGCCGACTGGCTTACTACTTTGAACTTTACTTATCTGAGCTAACACATTTTTCTGCTATTTTGTCGAACATGTGGTGAGGAGTGTTACTGAAGTCTGAAATATTTCATTTTTGTGAAATCTTCTGGGTTTGGTTGTAGAGGTAAAGGCCACCAAGACTAAGTTATACATAAATCACCAATTTTACTACTGGTTGGTAACAGCAAATTTGTTTTGCGATCTTCGGACGCGAGTGGCGAACCAGTGAATCATCCGAGGGAAATTTCTCTAAATGAATGAAATCAGCCGTGTCAAGTTACTCGTATGTATCTACACAAACATATCAACGAATTCCACCTAAAAACCTTTCTAAAAGGGATGTTGGTACTACTATTGCCTTTTTGTGGGCCAATGCCTGACTGGAACATGTGGTGGACTGGTGGTTATAAAATAGTGGATGATGGCGATGGCACACGTTCCCAGATATACGGCCATCGTATTCTACGATCGTCTACGGATGACTGCGACTATGATGATGTGTACATATTCTAGCGGACGAGAAGTGGGGGAAAACGGAAGGTCCCCCTCTTTGACGTTTTCAAAAAGTATAACTTGTTCCTTAAGGTGTAGGTGAAAGGACCCGAAAACTACGAATTCCTCATCTTTGACGAAATTCCCCTGCCGTTGGAGGATTAGCTGGTTGGCCAGTGATTCAAACATATAGTCGGACGCTTTATTACGTGCTTTATGATGGCTTGTCGGTGGGACGTTTGGTGGTGCACCACGGCTTTACACTGGTGCCCGTAAGGCCGTAATGCCGATTCTACCATTAAATACCAGCCGAGTCCCGTCTTTCGGTTCACATCATTTCATATCCATGAACTAGCGAACGAGAGAGCAACGATAGAAGTGGAATGCCCCCATCTTTGGCGATTACAAAAAGTAGAATTTGTTCACTGAATGTGGGAAAAATGACCTCTAAACTGCTAATTATCTTTTCTTTGAAATTTTTGACTCCCTTCGACGGAATGGCTCAGAATTTGAGTTGAGTTGACGCTTTATATTCTGCGAGTTGTTGCGTTTTCCGTTGTGCCACAGTCTGAGATACTGAAAGCAGGACACCAGTGCGCTTTGTCGCTTAAAGTTACTTTCATGAAATTACTCTGTGCGCCTGCAGTCATGCAAGTTGTTGCCGCCAGTAAAAGTGTTTGTACGTAAGTATAGCATTTTCAATTGATTACGAGACTAAATTCAAACTTGTGCCAATCAGAAAAGCACTGTTCTAAGACAGATACCAGCGTGTACATAGTTCTGCCTGAAATTCAGCCGGCACTGAAAAATTTTACAACAGCGGCGCGCATTCAAATTTAGTCTCGTAATCATTTGAGGGTGCTATATGTATGGTTGTGATTGTGTGTGTGCCCGCCGACACATCTGACGTACGTGTTCAATGCAGCGCCATTCAAACTCTTTCCGCGCGCCCGCACCATTCGAAACTCAATCTGGACAGACGGCACTGGTTGTGGCACTAGCGGACGAGAGAGGATCATAGAGTGGATTTCTCCCTCTTTGGCAATTTCGAAAAAGAAAGCTTTTCTCCTCAACCTGCATGTAAACAGCCTCAACATTGCTAATTCCTCCCTCTTTGGGGAACTTCCCCTCTTTGCAGGATTGGCTTGTCCGCTAGTCAGTTATGGTGTCTGCATTACGAGTTATTGTGCGGCCACAAGCGAGCGACCAACGCTGGAGGAGTGCTATTCCCTCTCTTTAGTGAACTCAGAAGTTCTAGTTTCTAGATTTTCTCTAATTTGGTGATTCCCCCCTTTGGTGAAGATGTGTTGTTATTGGTATATAACCTCGTCCGCCCCATCGACTATAATGCACTCGTCCGACTGCCTGTTGTATTGGGCTACACCGCTTTTTATATGTCATGATGATGAGGATGGCACACTTGTTGTTGCTTTGGCACTAGCGGACGAGGGAACTACGGAAAAGTGGAATCCCCTCTTTGGCAATTTCAAAATAATATAAGTTGTTCTTTGAGGTGTAGTGTATGTAAAATGGCCTGAAAATTGGTGATTCCCCGGTTTTTGAAGGAATTTTCTCTCTTTGGAGGATAGGCTCGTCCGCCAGTATGCTGTAGTGGTGTGTCGTCTTGTGGTTGATACAATTGAATCAATTTGTTGTTAATTGGGTCAGGTTTTCGGCTGAAATAACATGTACATATGTAGTATGCCTCAAAGTTGTACCTTGCTGGATTTCTATAAAATACAATGTCTTCTTTTTGTTTTTGTCCCACCCGACTCAATTACTGTCTACTCTACTACCTCAATTGATTCTATACAGCACCACAATTATAAAATGAATTTCCGAAAGTCGGCACAGAAAATCAGATCCACTCGCGGTAACTCGAAAATCAGGCCCTACTAACGGTCTACATATCTTTGATTTTGGCAGCGGTAATGCCGTGAGCCCGCGATATAAAAGTAACGGTGGCGGGCATTCAACTCGCATTATGCCAATATGTATGCCCCAGTGGCACCGGTACCCGAAACCTCCCCGATGTGCCATATATTTGCGGGCCGATTTGCGCCGTATTTGTGCCGGTGGCCGATATATCTCGACTATTTATCCGGGCATGTTTATGCAGCTACTGTAGGTACTATATTATATGGACGTACTTGGTCTGGTGGTTGAAGATTGGAGATTGAAGGTTGATACTGCGAGTGGTTCGGTTCGTTGAACCAAGTTTCTGACATTATTTTATTGTATAGTTGTTTTGTCTTTTTGTTGGTGTTAATTGGTGGTGTTTTGTGAAACTTACATAAAATGTATTCATATTTTATGTACGAATTAATGTGACATTGCAATAGAAGTGGAGTACATACATACGTTTATACATTTATTTTATACCGTGTGCATGGTAATTTGCTAATTGCATTGTCGGCCTGGGACTGGAGGGTGCTGGTTTTACTACCATTAAAATGGAATATGTACGGTGCTGGGTTGGTGTCATGTCATGGATAGTACGTAATTGTGTACTTGGTCGGCTAATATCGGGCGTTTCACTCACAAAATCAACCAGTTGAATGTTATCTTATCTTTAACTGAGAATTCAATTAACTGGACAGTAAGATTTGCATTGATCAACTCCTCGGAACCAGTGGTGGGCAGCGAATTTGGCCAAAATGGCGTTACGGTCATACACTTTTTCAAAAATCGGTCTTACGGTCAGGCACCCTCCCGGGTTTCGATTTTGGGGGGGGGGCATGACGGTCAACATTAAATGAAGTCGAATTTTTAACTAAAAAACATCAGTAATGGCTTGAAATAATGACCGAAATTTCGGCGTTTTGAAAGCCGCTGATTTGTATAAGAAAAATAACAGAAAATTGACAGACTGAAAGCGTGCGGCGTCGAAATTTTGGCATTTTGAAGCCCGCTGGTTTGTATTAGAAACGTATCTGAAACCTGACAGGCTGATTGGCGCGTAGCGCTGAATTTTTTGCATTTTGAAGCCCGTTGATTAGTATTAGAAACGTATCTGAAAACTGACAGGCTGAGTGGCGCAAAGCGTCAAAACTTAAGCATTTTGAAGCCTGCCGATTTGTATAAGAAACTTATCTGAAAACTGACAGGCTGACTGGCGCGCAGCGCCGAAATTTTGGCATTTGAAGCGCGCTGATTTGTATTAGAAACATATCTGGAAACTGACAGGTTGACTGGCGCGCAGCGCCGGAATTTTGGCATTTTGAAGCCCGCTGATTTGTATTAGAAACTTATTTGAAACCTGACAAACTGAGTGGCGCGTAGCGTCGAAATTTTGACATTTGAAGCGTGCTGATTTGTATTAGAAACATATCTGAAAACTGACAGGCTGAGTGGCGCACAGCGTCGAAACTCAAGCATTTTGAAGCCCGCTGATTCGTATAGGAAACATATCTGAGAACTGCCAGGCTGACTGGCGCGCAGCGCCGAAATTTTAACATTTGAAGTGCGCTGATTTGTATTAGAAACATATCTGAAAACTGGCAGGCTGAGTGGTGCACAGCTCCGAATTCTTAGCATCTGAAGCCCGTTGATTAGTATTGGAAACATAGCTGAAAATTGACAGGCTGAGTGGCGCCCAGCGCCGAAATTTTTGCATTTTGAAGCCCGCAGATTTGTATCAGAAAGATCTGAAAACTGACAAGTTAGAGTGCACAGCATCGAAACTTCTGCATTTAGCCCACTGATTTGTATTAGAAACGTATCTAGTGGCGCGCACAGTTGGTTGATAATACAGTACTGAGTATATCATCCAGCACCATACATCAATCATCGTATCGTGCATCGAATCGATCCAACGAACACTGATTTTAAGAGTTGTTTTTTATAAGATTCAACAAAAAAGTAGGTCAGTCAAAAATCCAAAAATATTTACTTTTAGGTACTAAACCGAAGATATCGACTAGCCGGATCGCCCCACAAGCGGAATTTCCATTATTCGTCATATTGATCAAGAAAACCGGATAAAACCGGTTTTGTACCAGTTTTGGGGGCAACTTTAAAAGAAAATCCCCAAAATGTCCTAACAAGAAAAAAGCTGAGTATAGGCTCAAACGAAAGACCGTATCCCCGTCTTTCGATTGCACTCGGTCAGAGTCACCGGATTCCGGAAATGGCCGATAAATTTTGCGACAAAGTTCGCTTCTGCGATACGATTTTGGTCTGCCCTACCGTAACCGCTGCAAGATTAAACGACGCACTGAAAACAGATGAAACATCACGTTGGCGCGTGGCTGGCATGGCATGGAATCTGCAAGCTTTCCATCATTGTGATATAATTAATAACTGTTTGGTGAATCTTATTGTTGTTTGATGTTGCATATTTTGTCTAATAAACGTGGTAGTTTTATTTTGTTGTTGTTATTAATTGATTTGTATTGAAATATCAACTTTATTCATTTTACTTTCTTCTATATAATATTTTCACCTCAAGTTGCAATGGAAGGAAAACCAAACCTAGTTTATCGATTCATATCTTCTTATAAAGTTTTGAGGGGCTCTTACCACTAATCAAAACGTGTACAAAGCTGGGAAATAACCATCAATTCGTAATGTATTGTTATCGGTTTCTCACGCTAGGCTCATTATAAACAGTGTCGTGTTATTGATGTTGTTTTCATTGTTATTGTTGTTGTTGCCACTAGCGGACGAGAAGGGGAGGGAAAAGTGGAATTCCCCCCTCTTTGGCGGTTTCAAAAAAGTGGACTTTGTTCCCTAAGGTGTAGGTAAAATGGCTTGATTTCTGAAAATTCCCCCCTCTTTGGGAAGATTCCCCTCCCTTTGGAGGTTTGGCTCGTCCGCCAGTGGTTGTTGCTGTTGCAGAATCGTCGTGATTCACGTTTCGATGACCGATGCGGTGAGTACGACTAGTATCTGTTCAATTACAGTTATGGATTCGTGAATGATCTGCGATCGGATGAGAAACAGGTCAGTGTGGTTGTTGTTGTTGTTGTTGTTGATGTTGTTGTTGTTTTTGCAGTTGATGTTGTTGTTGCTGTTGTTGTTGATGATGATGGTGTTGTTGTTGTTGTCGTTTTTGTTGTTGTTGTTATTGCAGTTGATGTTGTTGTTGTTGTAGCTTTTGTTGATGATGATGTTGTTGTTGTTGTTGTTGTGTTGTTGTTTGTTGTTGTTGTTGTTGTTATTAATGTTGTTGTTGCTGTTTCACTTATTGTATTTCAGACACTGCGCAAGGTGGCCCGCTCCATAGAAGATGAGATTGAACGCAAAAACGTGAAGAAGGCCATTAAACGAATTGTTTGTTGTGGAATGAATGAGAAAGTGACTGATTGATTAAATAAATCAGTGGCTGATTGATTAGACTCAATTTGTAACTGACTGACTGAATGAGTGACTGATCGAATGACTGACTAAATGAGTGGCTGACTGATGGAATGAATGAATGACTGAATAAATCAGTAACTAATGGATATAATGAAAGATTTATTTTTAACTGACTGATTGAAAGAGTGGCTGATCGAATTACTGACTGACTGAGTGACTGATTGATGGAATGAATGACAAGTGGTACTGACTGACCAACTGACTCATCAAATAGTTCGCTAACCGCGTGATGCGACTGACTGAGAAGTTAGTTTAACTGTAAGTCAAATGGCAATCTTTTTTCCAGGAAGACCAAGAGCGCACGGAGAAGGAAAACTCTCGAGTGAAGGACAAACTGCGTGAGCTACGTCATTCGAACGCCGAGCGAATGAAGCGCGAACTAGAGCCCAAATACGTGCCCCGTGGTTGGTTGTCGTTGGATATTTTTCTGGTTTTCCAAGTATTTTTTTAGTTCTTAGTATGCTCAATGGACGAATGCACTCGCTGACGAAAAGAGTGGGAAAATGGAATTCCCCCCTCTTCGGCGGTTTCCGAAAGTTAAGTTTTTCTTAGGTGTAGATAAAATGGCCTAATTTCTGCCAATTTCCCCCTTGTTGGAATGATTTCCCTACCTTTTGAGTTTTGGCTTGTCCGCCAGTGCATTGGAATGTGTGCCCTTTTCACTAGTTTTGAAGAACCGTTCGTGTGTATAATTTTTCTCAATGAGTGCCCCGCTGATCTCTTTGCATGCAGGCAGAACCAAATTTGAACGTTAATAATAACTTTAGCTAAAAAATTACACTTTGGGGCATGTCCTAGTTTATTACGTCTGTATTTCTGTGCATGGCTAGGAAACGTCTACCTTTAAAATATCGTAGTTTTTTTTTTATTTAGTCACCCTATCGATTTACTTTGCTTGAATTTCAGGCGAACTCAAACGAATGGTGCTGGAGGGCCAGTACGCCGATCTTAAGCGACATGGCAAAGTGGATGAGTACCTGAAACGAAAAGAGAAGAAGCACGCACAACGTGAACGAGAACCGAGTGAAAGACAGGATCGATAGTTATACATCTATAGTCGATGACAGGGGTGGGCCGGTTTTTTGGCGTTTTGCAGGGGGTGGGGGGGGGGGAGCGGGGGGGGGGGGGGTAGCCGACAGAAAATCCCATTTTACCCGACCTGTCCGAAAAGTGGGGGAGGAAAAGTCGGGTAGGGAGGGGGTAGAAAAATGTTTTCGCATAAAACGCTTGTTTTTTGCTTGTTTTTGCTAAAAAATCTTCTATTATAAGGTATAAACATCACATATACCGGTTTTAACCAAGACAATTGACCCAGAAAACGTGTTTCTTCGAAAAAAAATTCGTACAGCCAGAAAATTTTGAAAAATGAGCCTCAAAATCGAGGTTTTGAGGCCGATTTTCTCAAAAATTTCGAGTACGGGGGGGGAGGGGGTAGGCGACCTAAATTTTTGTCTAGGGGGGAGGGGTAGGCTACCCGCTGGAATGGGCTAGATTAATGGCAATATTTTCTGTGGAGTTCACAATCCAACATACAAGTTTTTTTGCTAATGTATTTCTAGCATTTTAAATGAATGTTTTCACATTGTAAATGTACTATAAATTTTTCTTGTTTACTCAGTGAATTTCTTTATTTAATCAATTATAAATGTGTATAACCTCTGCATTATGTACGGTTTAAAAAAACTGTGATGAGTAATCAGTGAATGAAGCAAATGAGCGACTCAATGAGTGAGCGTTGGTTAGTGAGTACGCAAGTGATTGAGTGAACAAATCAATGAGCGACTCCATGAGTGAGCGAGGGTGAGTGAGTGAGTGAGTCAGCAAGTGATTGAGTGAATGAATCAATGAGCGACTCAATAGGTGAGCGAGGGTGAGTGAGTGAGTGAGTGAGCAAGTGATTGAGTGAATGAATCAATGAGCGACTCAATGAGTGAGCGAGGGTAAGTGAGTGAGTGAGTTAACAAGTGATTGAGTGAATGAATCAATGAGCGGCTCAATGAGTGAGCGAGGGTGAGTGAGTGAGTGAGTCAGCGCAAGTGACAAAATGTTTGATTGAGCCTGGATAAATGTGCTTTAAGAGAGCATGTACTTCCAAATTGTCAGAAAAGTAAAAGTTCTTCATTAATGCTAACTACAAAGAAATGCAGACAATGAATAACTAAACATCAGATCACATTTTACATTGTGAATACAAAAATAATCAGACATAATCACAACAATAGAACAGAACAAACCGGGTGAAAAATAGCAACATCACAAAAGATAAAGACAAACAGAACGGTATTAGCAACCCCGTAAAAACATGAGAATTTTTTTGTGAAAAAAAAACATTCATTTTAATAAGCATATTTACCAGTAACAGTAAAGGGGGGTGATGGAAAATTCGTATTATAATGACATTTACTACTTCAGTACCACAGGTACCAAATACATTTCCTCAAATACCAGCGATAATAACTTGTAATTTTGTTCCCGTTATTTGATAAAACATAGCATTTAATTCGATTCATCAAGTTTCCGACAAACATTAATTACAATTAAAGATTTCCGAGCCCTCGACATGAGAAAACCCATCCTACGGTAGAGACTCAAATGAAGTCTCTCAATCAACTGATACAGCTTGATTAGGGGTTCTTGTTATCAAAAACTTGTTTCATAGCCCAGTTACACACGTTTGCACTGAATTACACACAACGTTCATGTAGAATATTATCCCAATGTCATGTGAAAAAAATACCGAAAATCGTAATCTTAATCCCGAATAAGTTTTGAATTCAAACTGCGCGCCAAAAATTTTTGAATAACAAGAAACCCTGGATAGGTTATAACGCCATGGATAATCTTCTCATCCCGACTTCTTCGTAATCCAACTCCACCACATCCGCATCGCCACCCGCCGTAATTGTATCGGATCGCGATTTCTTCGCCTCGATCGTCGGGTCGGTTTCGGCGGATAGCTTGCGTTTCGTCGTCGTCACCGCCGCCGTCGTCGCATCGGCAGTCGATGCTGACGATGGTTCGGCGTCCATGATTGCTGAAATGCAGAGAGCGATGATAATGTATGAAGGAATAAATATAGTACAACCAATCAGATTATACAAAATATGCCTTATTCTTATTTGACAAATATTAACTCAATTAGATCATTTAGTTTCGAGAATTTTTTTTAATTCATCTTCATCATATGATCAAAATTTTACGACCACGACGGACCATCTGCCAACCACCTATCTGGTTTAAGCGACCTCATTTGTGGTGAAACAATAAAAGTGTGAAAGATGAAGAGTTTTGTTTCAAAATATAGCTTAACTATAACGTGATCCCCGATTATCGCGTTAACATGCAAATGAGTGATTGTGAAGTCACTACATTTGTGATTGTGCTTATTTAACTACTCTTCATAAATGTTCTGGCACTACAAAAATTGGTTTGAATTCAGGCACCACGCAATATAAAAAAATGACGAACCTGCATCGGCCGACGGTTTATCGGCATTCTCGGTGGTCGGTTCAGTGGATGCCGCCGCCAATGCCGAGAGATCATCGGTGAGAATCTCGAATTCCACGTTGTCCTTGAGTGCCGAATCGCTGGAAATAAGTTTGTTTCATATAATATTTTAAGATGAAAATTTAGTCCACATGACATTGCCTTGCTAGACAAATGCCAAAAAATAAATATATAAATGAATATATAAAAGTTTATGACCAACGAATGAACAATGTGCAGCTTGAACTCCATTTTGAGCACGAAGTCATCGCAGATCAATCGGGTGCCGTCGGCGATGCCCAACTCGTGCAACGTCTTCTGGGCCAGGGCTGCAATATTTATATCACTCTTCAGAATTATTATTTCGATGTTTCGTATGTTATTCCAAAAACATATATTGTTTAACATCATCTGAATAAAACAGAAACAACAACAAAAACAACAACACCACCACCACCTAGAATACAACAACAGCTCCTACACCTATAACAACAGCAACAACAAGAACAACACCTACACCATCAGTAACAACATCAACATAACAACAACACCAACCATCCGTTTCACCCGGCTCGCTGCTGATCACAATGGTGCCCATATTGTTGTCCACGCTCACATCGGGAGCCACCATGTTCAGCGCCTTTTTGAGAATCTGAATGAAAAAATCAGACTCAGAAAACTTTATTTCGAACATGTTGTTTAACAACCATTCGATAACCGCTTATTAATACTGTCTATCAGAATCTAACTTCGAAACAAAAAAAGTTTATTTTGTGTATAAAATTTCAAAATCAAATGAGGAATGAAATGATGGCAACTAAAATCAGGTGATACAAAGTCGAGTTAGAGTTAAGAAGTGTAATTCGTTGAATTCACTTGAACTACGAACCGAGTTTTCCAGGGTTGCCACCGTAAGCGAGTTGACGTTGAGCTTGATCGAAACCTGAAAAAAAACAGGTAAACATAATTGAAAACACACAAAAAAATTTGGTAACCGATCGATAGTCAAAGTCAATGGACAAAGATTCCGGTATCCATATTATATCACTAAGCATTCAGTATATAGGAACTGCACCAGTAGATGTTGGAGTCAGAGATAATATTTTTTTGACTTCTCCATTACCTGAAGTCATCGAGCCACATTAATACCATATTACAATGGTGTTTTCGTAGTGGCCGGAGAGTTGAATAAACTGATGGGAAATGGCAGAAACCCCAGAGCAACGCCTCAGGATCTGTATCTCAAGTCAGGTTTCGAACTTAGAACCGCCGGTTTTTTAGGCCGGCGTCCTACGCACTAGACTATATAGTCAAGCAAGATACTCACTCACCTCAACGTTGGGCGCACAAACGAAACACTTCTCATTAGGTGGGTCCAACTGCTGGTCGACCAGGATCTTGCCGCGCGGATTTGGCTGGCGAGTGATGAACACCTGGAATGATGAGACTGAGACACATGTATTCTAAAACAACAACAACAACAACTACAACAAAAACAGCAAACACAACAACAACTGCAACAAAAACAACAACAACTACTACTACTACTGCAACAATAACACCATCAACAACTGAAACAATAACACCGACAAGTACCAACAACAAATGCAACAAAAACAACTGCAGCAAAAACACCAACAGCAAAACAAAAAAAACTGAACCAATAATAACAACAAGTAACAACAACAACAACAACATATCAGTCATATGAAAGTACATGGATATTATATAATAAAATCAAGCTGCATCTGAATAAAACAAACAAAACCAACCGATTTGCAGAGTAGACTCTGATTGTGGACGACCTTGAGTGCCTCCATCACGATCAGACCGGCGACGATGGCGTTGGTGGACGCGAGCGCGGGCACGATGTTGCCGGCCATCGCTGAAACACAAATCCATGATAACTTTGATTCTGAAAAACTAAGAGATTGAATTTGAATGCGCGCCATTAGAGTCCATAAAGAGACAACATTATTTTATTCATTTATTACCCTATACATTTTTTTATTATATTCTTCATTTAATATGACTGCTCTGTTCGCTATTATTGATCTTTTTTCTGAGAATCCTCCATTACTTTAGCCACCAAGGTACACCAACACGGTATCAGAAGCAGGTCTTAGTAGAACCACCAGTTTCCTATGTTGACGCCTTACGCACTAGACTAGAGAGGCGACAATGGATTAGATAGGGGAGGGAACTGAATTTTTCACCTAATCAATTGAGTAATCTATATTATAACTCATTTTTGGATTAGAGGAACCGGGAACCAACATTTGACATCGAAACGTGACTTGAGTGCGATGCCGAAGATGTGCGATCGCAGGTTGGCTACGGCCGCCACGAAATCCATCGCCACACCGTCGTCCTGTTGTGATTAAACATTTTAATCATAAATTATCAATACATAAAACCATACTCATCAACTCACTGTTTTACTGACTCGCTCAGTCAATCAATCAATGACGCACAATTACACTCATAAGTAAATACCAACCGAATCCATCTTGATCGATCGGCGGGAACATGTTTTTGAAACGTGACCGTGTGAGATGAAGATGTTTCATATCGTGCTGATCAGGCGTGGGAAATGAATTAATGACGACCAGCTGCTGTGTGTTCAACTGTTGCTTGTATTTGTATACAACCGGTCGCTTTTGCGATGATAACACGTCTTTGGCCAGCGAGTATTCATGGACTGCAATTATTCGAAAATTGAATTATATTAAATCCAATTTCGATTTGATTGAATCAAGATAATTTTACTGAACATTGGGCAGAAAACTCATTGAATTTTTACCGAAGCAGTCGAACGATTGGAAGATAACCTGACGTTTCTCAGATTTTAGAAGCTAAAACTAAAAACAGAACTTCTTTACTGAAATTTATTGATGGAGTAATCAAAGCAGCACACTACCTTGAGTTTGGTGGCCGTGAACGGTTCCATAACGTTGCGCATGTCTCTGACGAGTCGCATGATTGACCGACTCACCCGACCACGATGGAAGATAAATGAATGTGGTGCTTTGCTCAGGTTGGATGGCTCTGGGTGTTTGGCCTGGCCGTTTTCGACTGAAATTTCAGAAAAACTAAACTTATTTATTAATACTTGTCAATTAATATTATTCATTTAACGGTTATATTACAATAATACTTCTTCCGAGAGAAAAAAAGTATGGTGTAAAACTGCTGATGCTAAAAGTAATTCAATATAAAAAAACATAGTTCAACCTCCCACAATTTGGTGGGCTTTTTTGAGCTACCAAAAACCTTTTGAAAAACAGTTTTTGATGTTGAAAGTTGTGAATCTGAGGAAAATACTTGCTGACTGGCGTATATGAAACTAACGAGCGACTACTGAAGAAGCCGCAAGCAAAAACATGAAACACCTAACATGTTTATGTTTTCCTTTGAAGTTAACGTGCAACGCCGATTGGCCGCTTTGTACTCGACTGGCGCCTTTGACTGCTCGACTCTGAACACAAAGAGAACTTTGATTAGAAAGAACTCCGTCGCGGTGCAAGCGGATACAACACCAAGGAAAGACCACCGACAACCAACAGCGAAACCAATTACATCGGGAAAATAAAAACAACAACAACGACAACAGCAAAAATTATCTATGAACCTGTATGTATTATTGGCAGCCGTAGTAACGTTATCCAGGGCTTGTTGCTCTACGCTCCTGCAGGCCCGAGTTTTGGCTCCCAACCAATTCAGATAAATACTCCGTGTACTCCGTAAATTCCGCCTTTGGAGAATTAGCTTGTCTGCAGTTAGTTAGTGCGTTAACTAGTTAGTGCATTAACATAATATTAAAGGATATGAATCGATGAACCACGTTTGGTTTTCCTTCCATTACGACTTGAGGTCAAATATTTTATAGATGATAAACTACATAGGTTTGGTTTTCTTTCCATTGCAACTTGAGGTAAAAATATTATATAGAAGAAAGTAAAACGAATAAAGTTGATATTTCAATAGGAATCAATTCATAACAACAACAAAATAAAACTACCACGTTTATTAGACAAATTATATAACAACAAACAACAATAATAATCACCAAACAGTTATTAAAATTATATCACAATGATGGACAGCTTGCAGATTCCATGCCATGCCAGCCACGCGCCAACGTGATGTTTCATCTGTTTTCAGTGCGTCGTTTAATCTTGCAGCGGTTACTGTAGGGCAGACCAGAATCGTATCGCAGAAGCAAACTTTGTCGCAACATTTATCGGCCATTTCCGGAATCCGGTGACTCTGACCGAGTGCAATCGAAAGACGGGGATACGGTCTTTCGTTTGAGCCTATACTCAGCTTTTTTCTTGGTAGGACATTTTGGGGATTTGCTTTTAAAAATGCCCCCAAAACTGGTACAAAACCGGTTTTATCCGGTTTTCTTGATTAATATGGCAAATAATGGAAAATCCGCTTGTGGGGCGATTCGGCTAGTCGATATCTTCAATTTGATGTAAAAAAGATATATAATTGTTTTTTTTAGTGACCGACTTTTTGCACGGTTTTTGCGATTCTTATACAAAACCACTCTTAAAACTTGAAACGTTTTCGACCAATTTTTGATAGATTTTTTCAAATTTGAAACGTTTTCAACCAATTTTTGAAAAAAAATTAAAAACCTGAAACGTTTTCGACCAATTTTTGGTCGTTTTTTAAGCGATTTCGTGTAATTTTAGGTCATTTTGACAGTAAATTCTCTCAAGTTTTGACCGTTACGGTCAATGGGTCAATTCTGAAAATCTCTCTTACGGTCGATCGATCAAGGGCACCCTCCCGCCCTGTTCCCCCCCCCGCTGCCCACCACTGCTCGGAACGAAATTCATCATATGAAATGCAAAGCAGGAGTTGAACTTGAAAAGCATGTGTTACATATCATTCCCACCTACTTCTGTATCACTGAAATAGAAAAGGTGTCCTCACCGTACGTGGTTACAATACTGGATGTATAAGCAAAACTTGACATTTTGCTGACTAGGAGAGCATTTTTAAGGTCATTTTTACCTTGTCATGTCCACCTTACAGAACAATTTCAACTTCTTGGAACTGCCAAATATGGGGGTTTGCGTTTTTCCCACGTCCGCTAGAAGTCTGTTGTAATGATACGATGCGTACATGCAATGGATGTTTCTGCTAATCAGTGGCTGACATGAATGGCATGGCATCTCACGTAGTTCCCTTGCCCCAATCATTACTTATGCATTGCCGTGACAGTCATCATTTGACGATCGATTCGTGTTCTCAGTGGTATCGCATGGCACACATACATGCCCTTTTACTGGGTGGTCTTCAACTCGGGGTTTCTCTGCACTTTGCCGAAATTATATTCGTCTCTTCTCCACTTGGTAACGTTGCCCCATTATTGATGCATTGGCGTGACCGTCATCGTAATAAAGACAAATGTTCTTCAACTTGCGGTTTCTTTGCACTTTGGAGAAACTCGGTTTCTTTTCCATCAGGTATCTTTGCCTCATAATTGATGCATTGATGTGAGTGGTATTCTAGTGGCATCGCACGGTCCTCGACGACTGGAAGGGCAATAAGTGGTTTGAAATTCCCCTATTTTGTGTCTACAAAATGGAGATTTTTCCCAAATGGATGAGGCAAAAATGGTAATAAGCATGTGGTTTCCTTTCCCCCTCTTTAGTGCCTTTTCCCTCCCGGTCGTATCGTACATATGCCATTGGGGCATTGGCTCATTATTGATGCATTGGCGTGACCGTCACCATTTGGGTGTTCAGTGGCATGGCACCGATGATGGCCTTACCAGCCATCGGACACAATAATGGAGAAGATCATACTAGAATTCCCTTCTGGCATTATCAGAAAATTCACTCCTTTTTAGGCAGAAAGGCTGCAAAATCTCTTCTCTTATAAGAAATTCTTTTTCTTTCACCCTTTGATCGTCCGCCCTTGGGTTCGAACTGGACTGACTCGAATCGGTGATGGCTTGTACCGTGGCGTGACAGAGCACCATCCATATGTTCTGGGTCGGCTGGCTGGGTCGATCAATGGATTGACAGGCTGTGGAACAGTTTTCCATGGTCTTATCAGTACTAAGAAAGATACTTTTTCAGTGCCATCACTTTTCGACTTTGGTGTTGATGATAGATAATGAGCATGAGCAGTTCAAGAAAGTATACTGTGTAGAAAGGGTCGAATTTGTTAGCCAAGTCGCAGGTAAACTGCATATTTTCTTCTATCTGGGATACACCCTACCCTCTCTGCAGACGATAATTTAAAAAGATTTATGGATTTGACACAGAGAAACGAACTTAATTTCAACAACTAACAAGAATTATAGCACTTGAAAAAACAGAACTTGATAAAAGTGTTAGCCAGTGCACCCAATTATCATCATGAGTCTGGCATTAGGGTAGGTTATGGTACGGGTATATAAATCAATCGATGCCCGTGCCTGTCCCTCACTATCGGCCGGCTCACGAAAAACTCGCACCCATAAATTGAGTGAGTCGTTGTGCCGTGCCGACCCGTATTAGGATGATATTATGAACCAGCCAAAGTCATAAAACGCATTTTTATTCGTTAATTGGCATCTAACTTGGCTTGGTGTTAATAATTGCGCGAGGCGAGTGAATTTTTTTACTTTACAATCTTTTTTAGATGTTAAATGTTGGACAACGTAACTTACAAATGATCTGATTTTGATGCTTCCAATTAGTTGTTTTTGGTTTGAAGTTGGGTGTCAATGTGTTTTAAAGTGTTAACGTTAGGGGTTAAAGTTGATTTTCAATTCAATGCCATGCATCATGCTTTACTGTTACTGGCATATGATTTTTGCGCGCAGTATAGGCATGTTTCCCTTGTTCATAATAGTGTTGGGCCTATGTACATGAATGTACAACCATCGTAATTGGTCATCGTGTATCGTGACGTGATACCATATCCAATTTATGTAGTATAGTATATCCATAACCAGATTCATGTCATTTTTCAGGAAAGCGTGCTCTGTAGAAGCCAACCTTTCTAGATTCACAATCCACACAGCATACTCAGTCGTAGCCGAGCCGTGGCATTGAAAAAAAATTCAGTACCGGGGTTGAACGTATCATTTTTGTTAAGCAACGAAACCTGAATAATGGAAATTTTTCTATCAATTGGTAATTTTCATAACTGAAAAGTTCGGATATAGTATGTATCTCTGGCCGTCTCGACCCTGGACCTGACACACACATATTTCAAATTGTTCTAAGATATAGTAGCAAATTGTTCTAAGATATAGTAGCTATGTACATGGTTTTGGTTACATGCTCCATACATACCATAGTATGTACGTATGGCGTTGTATATGCCATCGCAAACGAACCCCGGTCGTCGTGCGCGTTTCGTTCATTATCAATAATTTCATCAATAATTGAGCGCGACACAAATATCCAAATTAGCGGCGTTTCGGACTGTCGGGGGAGGGCACATGGAGAGGGGGAGAAGGGGGTAGCGGTCTGGTCACCGATGGTTTGTGTTGGATATGTACAGGGTGGCCGAGAGTACTTACTTGGTTAAGGCTTTAGTTAAATATGACATGGCTGAAATTTTTTCACTTTATGTAAGTTTGTGAAAACGACGGTATGTGTTTGAATGATATGATGAGCTGTTATCTTTACCCGATATGTAGAATTGTGTGTCTTTCGAGTCAACCGACCCAGCATGGAGTGAAGTCGTGTGTTCAAAGTTCAAACCCTGCCAGGAACTTGAAGTTTTTCACTTTCTTGGCTTGACTAGATTTGGTCTATTATTACGACCCCTGTTGTAAGTGTTGTTGCATATTATTGTTTGTATACGAGTGTGTTCATCTGTGTAATGTGATCATATCGTTATCATCGTAATGATGATGATGATTGCCGTTCGGACTGACACGACAACGGGGGGATAAACGTTGCTAATTGGGGATGAGTCTGACCACCGCTTGTTGCCACGACCATTCGAACACATGTGCCATACCAGTGGCATGATTGCTGCATGTCCATGGTACATATGGTAACACTGGTGGATAAGTGCAAGTGTTCCATCTGTACCGGGATATAAAGATTCTTGTTCCATTCAATGGGAAAGTAAGTCATTGATAGGATTCGAATCGTTTTAATTCAATGCATGCCGTGTGATGTATGTACATACATATCAGCACATGAATACAAACTCTATCATCCACAGTAAGTGGGTGTATAAGTGTACGGTACAGCTAACAACAATTTACATTTTTTGTTTTATATGTACCGGAGTTTATGTAGGTGTATCTTATTTGTAATTTCACTATTTTCGATCATGGTTGCGTCGTAATGGAATCATACTGTTTTTACCGTAATTGAAATTGGAGTGTGATCCGGTTGAAATGTCACTGGTTAGAATATGGTCCTTTGCTGATGCATCAGTATTCGAGCCAATATTTGTATTTTTCAGCATCAATGTCAAACTTGATTATGCATTGAATTACAGAATGTATGTAGCTTGCTCGGAATCGTATGTTGCTTTATTTACTACTCCTCTTTCCATTTCTGCTTCAGTCGTCGATTCTTGTTGGTTTCTTGTCGATTCAGGGGGTCGCTGTTGGATGTGTGATGACGGAGTGAGTTAATTTTCTTATCATTTATCAGCAAACGTAAATCTACAGTAGCTCTCAATGCTCGTGTTTTCATGCTTACAGCGCATTAAATAATATCAGTGTTGGTTGAACCTGGACGAAAGTGGGTTGTACTGTATCGTTAAATGCATTGTCTCGCTGCTGCAGTTATATTAGTCTTCCGGAGTTCCAGTTCCACAATGTTAGTGTGAAATCTGAACACGATAATGTTATGTTATGTTACGATAACCTGCCGCGCAACAGTCTCGACACTTGCGGCACGCCGAATAATGTTGTACTGTACCACTAGCGGACGAGCTGACCTTCCAAGGGAAGGCAATTTCTTCAGAGAGGGGGAATTTGCAGTTTCCAGGCCATTTTACCTACAACTCAGGGATTAAATTCCACTTTTTGAAAATGCCAACGAATGGAATTCCACTTTTCCTATCTCTTCTGGTCGGCCAGTGGACTGTACGGACGAGACTGTACGTGGCGGTGGCACAGAGTGGATGACGACCACACGGCTCAAATTCAATTTGCACTGATTGCTGTTGCGTACATATGTGGAATATATGTATTGTATATCATACCATGGGCTATGATACATATATACATGTATGTATGTGTGCCACATAGTCGGTGATGGTGAGTGCCGCATTATTGCAAGCCCTTTAGCTTTACTGTATGTCATTTATGTGTGGCAATGGCCTTATACATAGTTATTTGTGAACTGAATTTGCTTAATTTGGCGGGTTTTACGTCATTCATATCCATGTTTAGATATAAATCCATCATCATGCTTATGTTTTGTACAGAATGAGAAAGTACTTGATTTTATTCCTAAAATGGTTATAGTTTTATATGGCTGAGAGATCGGAATCATTGATCTTTATAATACAGAACACCTCAATTCAACGAACATCTGCCTACTATGTACTGTATCTGAGTCTGTACCTTAGTCACCACGCGAACGAGAAGAGGAGGGTAAAGTGGAATTCCCCCTCTTTGGCGGTTTGAAAAAACAGGATTTTGTTTTCCACATAAAACTGCATGAAAACTACCGTTTCCCCACTCTTTGACAAACCCCCACCCCACCCCACCAGTGATTCAAGTCCAGTCGATTGTTAAAAATACCTGAATAGGGAATGCGATTCATTGGCGCTTGAATATCAGAATGCCATTGAACCGACTGCGCACTGAAGTCGCGATTGAACTCGTTTCAAGTTGTTTTGTGTGCCCGGCCGAACAGGACGGCAGCGTTCAGCAGATTCATGGCATGAAGCACCAGTGATCAAGTGTCGTTGTGACCATGAAACACGTCTGGGCTGGCACTGTAGCGGATCAACGCTCTTCAAGTCTTCCGAAAATTTTTTTTCTCGGTATGGCAACAACTTAAAGAATAATAGAACCACAGAACAGTTTGAGTTAACTTGAGTTTGTGATCCATTTATATTTGAGTCAGTATGTGGCACAAAATGCATTGCACTAACGAACACATCAGGGCACCCACTATTTGTTGACAATGGAATAAACTTGTGGTGGGGCTGATGCTGCCACACAGCGTGTGCGACGGAAGCTCTCGTTTTTTATGAACATGACCGTGTTGTGGCGAAGACACTGAATGTCGATGGCTGATGCCGTACTAATTCAGTGGACGTGCCGTGGTGGAATAAGGTTGAGGTGGCATTGGTTTAGAGACTTCGGTCTTCGGGAAATGCATACAAGTACTGTATGAAGTATGTGGAGAGTAGAGCTGAAGCTTATTAGAGCCAACTGTAGAAGTAGTGGTAGTAAGACAGTAAAGTTGAGTGGATATATACAAAGTATGATGATAAGTGGTGCCTACATATTGCCATAATTGGGGGTGTCATCCTACAAGTGCCGTGGCATGGATTAGCATCAAGGCGGCCATGTACACCCGAGATTGTGAGTCTGGCTTGTTAGTGCCCATATTGTTGTACAAATTTCAAATGGCGGATGGTGCCAGACGTTTTTAGAGCTTTTCAAGATTGACGATGATTATATCTTTATAGTTCACTTAAAGTTTGTTGAAATGCAACTTGCCATTTGAGTGTGTTTCATAGTTGTGTTTTCTATTTGGACATTGAACAGGTCCGGCTGCCGCACGCCCGAGTCATGCACTGATACTAATCTGACACGGGCACATATGTACATATACATATACATATATAGACGGGTGATTGCATCATGACAATCGCATTACCACCCCGTGGTATACTGTATACACTCATCAATGCATTATTATTGGCCCCGGCATGTCTTAGTGGCATACATACACGGCATTCCATATATGCATATTGCATACATACGCATATGTATGTATGTATGTATGTATGTATGTATGTACATGCATGTACTTGTATGTATGTACGGCATTCAGGCTTACATCGGCCAACAAACTTTGTGCGGCACCGTCAATATTGTGTGCACTTAATGTGGCACCTCGTGTTGAACTGCATACATACATACCTGACTGACTGACTGACTGACTGAATGTGCACTACACTCACTTTGTGACTGACTTTGATATTATTGTGTGACCAGTGTATATCAACTGATCACTCATTGATTGCCACAGGTCTTCTTGTTGACTTGACATTATATTTGTATTACCAGTCATCTAATCATTCACATAACAAGTTGCTACTAGTAAAGCGCCAAGTGAAAAAGTTTGTTAGACGCGTAGAGCTGTGCTTCATGGGCAATCTCACTCAATCCGACACATTGACTGACTGACTGACTGACTTGAATTGCATGTTTATCGCCAATGTTTAATGGTAAGCCGCAGATTACTTTCTTCCGTCAGCGATGCTGGTGGCGTATCTGGGCTACCCTTTTGGCTGGTCTGACCTGCTTCCTCGGGTGTCAATGGTATGTGCTTGATCTAGCCGTATGTTTTTTAGTTGGCTGAAAGATGGTGTCGTATTCCATTGACATTGAACGTCAGTATTGTCTGTAGTGCAGCGATATATGCATTTTAGATCGTAGTGAAGTGACTATGATATAGTCTTGTGGAAGTACGTATCAAATGCAAATGTGCGATTGATCTCAGAGTTTTCAGAGAAAAAAAAATTTATATTGAGACTTGATTTTTTGCTTGTTTTGAAAATAAATCAGAACTTGTGAACTATTTGATTTGCGTTTGATGTAGCTTGCAACCACCTCACCTGGTTTTCCTCTGCTTTATTACTTGGTGTGGTGCGTCACGTGTATGACAGGACAACATAAAGCTGGCATGGATGTTTCAGAAATGTCAGAAATCTCTGAACCCAATAAATCTTGTAATATAATGGCAAGGTAAGTGCATATTGTGGTACAGTAACACAAGACATGTTAGCGCATTCACACATGCATTGTGTGCGCTCGTCTGTTCTGTCAGGCGTGATCACAATTGATTGGCGCCTTGCGAGCTACAGTCTGCCGTTCACAGTGTTGTTGTTGTTGTTGTTGTTGTTGTTGCTGTTGTTGTTGTTGGTGTTGTTGTTGATGGTGATGTTGTTGGTGTTGTTGTTGTTTTTTGGTGGTGATGTTGTTGGTGTTAGTGTTGTTGTTGTGAACGATGGTGTTGTTGATGATGTTGTTGATGGTATTTTTATAGAATCAGAAATCAAATCAAAATGGCGAACGCTACGGCTATGTATGTACATAATGTTCTGGCTGGCACAACTTTGTTTTTGAACTTATGTTCCGTTATAAGACTGTTCTATCGATTGTTTGAATTTGTATCACATGGGATGCTGTGCTTTATACATGAAGGCTGGATATGGTTGCATGTAACCTTTATATTGGCACCTGTACATAGCTTGTATGTATGTAAAACTACACGTAATTCACTGGCTGACAAGATGTATTATACATATGTAGTTTGAGTACAACAGATGTCGAGCAGTTTTGATGCGAGTTTGATGAGAAAATGTATGGTGAAAAGTGAAAACACTTTTTGTATCTGGTTGTGTTTTCACGGTTTTTATCATATGATACTTTCGTGACACTAGTATACTTGTTTCATTCAAAGTTGGTTGACCCAACTGTACACCTAATTGTGTTTTCACGTAGTTTGGAGATTGGAAAGGGAAGGTACATCTAAAAGTATCTAAAAGTTAGTCGACGCTGTACATTATAGAATGCATGTTGTATGTGTGTACAGTAGCGATGGCTTATGTGCCAATAGAGCATACAGCCAATAGTACCTTACTAACTAAACACTACACACATAACAAACGCTGTGTCCTTTATCAAGTAGCGGACAACAACACCGGCGTCAACCTCAACTTCGCATGGATCAAATTAGGCTCTCATGGAATTCCAATCAGCTAGAAAATTATTCATCACGTTTTTGATTGTTGAACGTTGATTGAAAAAAGTTAGCACCTGTTTCGCTATACGCCACCGTTATGTTATGTAGTGTATGGTATGTGTTGGGCCGTCTATAAGCACACAAATTGCCAATGTATTTCACATGCATTCATTGGCTGGTTGATGCTTGTTCGAGCGTCAGACAAGCCAACCCAACCATCCTGTCCAGCGTCCAGGCACAGTACGGCATTGTCTCTTCCCATTAACTGGACTGTACTGCACCTGTTTTTTATAAGTAGGTTATCTCTGTTTCACTGGTAGGCGTTTAGGTCATATCTGTGTTTCACCTGCAGGTTTGTAGGTTATCTCCACTCCTCACCATTACACGTTGACCTTTTCAATTGGATCAGCAGATGTATGTATGCAACAAGTGCACCAGCCAGTCACATATATACAAGTCATGTAGTATAGTATAATATGGATCTACAAACAGATGGTATTTCAAATACCTGGCAATTTGTATTGCTACCTGAATAAGTTATTAATCTGAGCGTGCAGATGCAATTGTCTGGCACTGCAATCAACTTCATCAATCTGCGAGTATGTACTATGTGCCCCAAAATAATGTGGTTTACGGCAACGCAATCACTCGGTATTACATGGTATCATCAGATTGGATTGGAACGGATGTGGTGTTCCATGCACCCCGGCAGTACTTATGCCTGCAATGCAAGTACCACCAATTTGTTGCGAACCAATCATTCATTTTGTTGCCGATTGCAGCGCCGGTGCGGACGAGCATTTGTTCAGAATGGGAGAGGCATATTTCCAAACAAAACCAGCAGTTTAGATGCTGGGTCACCATTGCTTTTTGGAATAAACTCCTTCTGAACTTGTTTCGATGCTGATTTCACTTCGCCCTGCCCTTCTAATTCACCAGTGTTCGGTACTCATGGAAACTGTATGAAGATTAATAGAATTTTAACCAAATAAAAACAGCTTGTTGGTGGTCTATGGATGGAGTATCTGAAATACAGTTTAACCATCGGGTCGTTCTATTGTTGTTATCGTATCAATTGTTTACCTGCGATGGAAAAAATTAGATAGATTTTTTATGATACAACGAATGCAATATAATTTATGGCGTTTTTGGTTTACTGCTGCCATGTATGTATTTATTGCGTTGTTGTGTGTGCTCTTATACAGAAACAGAATCAGTTTTACGACGGTAATAAGCCATATAGATAATGCAGTATTTATGTTTCAACTACGATCCTGTATATAGATTCGTATTTACAACTTGTTTAACTTCGAGATTGACATTCGAGCCGTGTCTATTAATATACAGGAGTAATATTGGCACAGGTTGATCCCGTGATATGCCTTTGATGGCAAGCTAATCTAATGATGGTCGTTTCAGAAGCCAATCCGATGTGTTTAGCCGTGAGCTGAGTAGTTTAGTTGTTAAGTGCGATGCATGTACACTTAGTAATGGTTATTCAATGTCAAGTACATACGTACTGTGTATAGACTTATATGTAGTCATAACTCGTAATCGTAAAAGGTTACTCATTCGGAACCTGACCCTACCTGACCAGCCAGTCAAGAAGTCAGCCACGCGTAGATTCGTAGATTCGGCCGAATCGCATTAGCAGGCATTAACCCCAACAGCACCCATTTCCGTTGGTCTATCCGGCACTATGCCGGTTATCCCATTTAGACCATACATTGAGGTGATGACAGGTAACTCACAGCCATTAGCAGGGGTGTTGATGACTGACTGACGGCTAATCCATCAATAATGAGGCTGACGTGTGCGATGATGGACGGAGATTGACTACTCTAAGGGTACTACATACCATACCATGGCCCATGGCGCATCTGTTTATATACTAATTGACTGCACTGTGCCCGAGTGTCTATGTACTACGATTAATCGGGCTCTCAGTTTATGAGGTTTCTTGGAGTGAGTGATGGGATTTCGCTGACTTATTAGCTTTACTTACATGATTCTGTATGCTGGTGATCTGGAATGGAGTGCGTTTTCAAATACAGTATGTACATATATTCGATTATAACGTTCGGCTTGTCGAAAGAATTCTGTTGATGAATACTCCTTGTTGTGATTGAAAACTTGCTACAACGTACATACTTGCAGCTATTGCATACAAGTTATTATGTTGATGGTTGACAACTGCGAGGGTTGACCTGAGATCGTTAGAGTTTGGCATTGTCTCATCAACCAGTTTATATGATGGTATATTTTATTACCTGGATATGGATATGGCTTCAGTGACACTTCATAAGGCGCATCACCTTAGTTACACTCTTGCCCTATACGTCAATAATATCGTATATAAAGTACGTTAATGTTACGTCAACCCATCAGTAAACGAATCACTTCATATGTGTGCCTCATCATCTTGGCTAATATGAGGTAAGTTGGCCGTGCCCACCCTCACAAGTACATCAGTAAGGTGAGTAGTGCCATGGCATCTTAGGTGCCCGGGTATGTCGGGGCGTTGATGACCGGAAACCGTTGGTGCCGACGGCTGTTGGGGCATTTAGTGTATATGCCGTCATCATCATATTAATGGCAATATGGCTTACAGCACCAACACCGTTGTAGGCACACATTGGCCATCGGTTTAACGGGGCGCATATGTGCCGACACACACACACAGACACGCCTGTTAATTGCCCATGTTGCTGCTAGCATACCACTATTATATAGCGATACCTGCGAACACAACACTTATGTACCAGCAGTACGTCTGTTGCACGTCTGCTGGCTTGTCGCGGCTTGAATAGATGGCCTGTGCAACTGCAACACTGTGAGCTTTTTGTAATAATTTGCTGGTTTGTTGTGAGTCGTAGTGAACGCGGACACATCTACTATATACGTTAGATTGATGTCTTCCGGCGTGTTTCTTTGTGCTACAGCTCTGTAACTGTATGTTTTTTATTGTCTTTTGATTGCATAATGCATAATCATTGTTGTTTTAGCTTTGAACTGGAGATTTGTTTGGTTTGTCAGGATTTGGTCTTTCGTGTTCGGAATTCCACATCACCTTTATGCGGTAATCAGAGCTCTCTTCGTTGTTAGTTCTACTCAAAGCGGATAATACATACATAGTTGTTGTTTTTTTTCCTTTGGGTTTTTGATTTGTGATTATAGTATACATCAAGGTCGCTGGTTCCTGACAGTCGACAGAGTCTGATACTGTTATTAATATTATTGTTAGTTGATTCAAATAGACAACAATTATTTCCCTTTCATACTCGAACCGCGGCATCATCGGAATGAGCAGAAGCCCCGAGAAATCTGATTCGTTGACCAAGTTGATTAATCCGACTGTTTGATATGTGATCTCTTTCCGCCTTCTCCTTACTCGTGCCGTGAGATAAAGGAGAAGCAAGGCAAAGTGTGGCCAAAGTCATTACACCTTGGGACAGGGATCGTATTTATTGTTTATACTCGAGTGATGGGGCCTGACATGCGATACCCCCGACTCACCGACCAATGGGATGGTGGGATCAAGTGAGTCGGTGGTTGACTTGATGTGTCTGTACCACGGCACATCTGTAATGCATAGGTGCCTTTGGTGCTCGTGTATTGGAGCACACCTTTGCCGACACCGGTGGTGCCCCCCGACCCGCTCTTGTATGCCATTACTTAGGCGCGGGGCACACTTGGTTCGTGTGGCACATAAGGTGTCAGCGGCGGATGAGCAATCAGAAAATATTTAACTTAAAACGGGCATTATTCAACTGGATTGAAACTGATTATGCACTGCTTGTGTAGTGTAAAGTCATTTAATAGAGCGGTATTTACTGTTCTCCGACTCGAATTTTTAGCCCATAGCTGTATCCAATGTTGGTATTGCCTTCCTCTACATCTTATAACCTACCTTATGTCGACTTATACCCGGATAGGCGAACAGGCATACACTTGTTTTTTTCTCGAGTTTTTTTCCAAAGTTTGGTGCGTTTCCGAAATTTATGTAAATATCAGCTGAAATGTGTAAAATACTAGAATAAATAGATGATCTTGCGAACTAGCTGTGTTTACCGATTCGTCCCATCCGCTTGTGTTCTATGTTTTACTGGTTGTGCCATCCGCCCATGTCCGTCGCTGTTCGCTGTTGTGTAGAGTGGAGCACGGCTGCTGCTGTTACACTTCCGTTGGCTGTTTGCTGCGAACAACAACACCCATATGTATGTACTTAGATATATAGGTGGACTGCACCCTGTATTATGCCGCGTTGTGTATAGAACACTCAACGATGGCTTATGAGCCGTATAAGATCCAGGTACGTTGCTCGGTAGTTCATCAGTTGGACTGGGCCAGGTAGGGATGTAGGCACGTCCTGTTGCTCACTTGCCATTGCCACGCGTAACAATATGTATGTGCAACTATTTAGGTATTGTACATTGTTTTGTTGTTCAATCAACTTGATTATCTAAAGATTGGCATGATACGCGATGTTAAGGCTTTAGTTGTATTTGTGTATACCATCAAACCTGACGATGTTAACCTTAGTATAGTTCGATTTGTATTGTATGTAGATGTAGAGACCGCTGCAAACAGCTGGTGGAATGCTAGGATCATCCAGTTGATAAATAATGAATGATCATTATTCTATCATGGTATCTGTGCCATCGAGATCGTGCTTCACCTATACCACTGGATGTCGTTGTTAGCAAGTTAAGATTAACACGAGTTAGCTCGCATTGAATCATGCAACTTGTATCATGGCACACAAGTTGTTATGGCACACTCATGACGACAGCTGTCTCTGCGCATTCCACATGTGCCTGTCAGCCTGTATTTTCGTTCATTAACCGTTGCGCTGCATTACTATGTACATATCATATGTATGTCAGTATGTATGTATGCTTTTGCCACCAGCGCCATTGGAATCACGTAGGTTTCGTTGGAAATATCTCTGAGAAAGTTTGTTTCTGATAATCGGTTAAAGAGTAAGAAATGGTATTTTCACATAGTAAAATTGTTTTGTCCTCCTTATCCTTACCAAATGTGACGTTCCGCCACTTGACTGTGCCTCTCAGTGGCATGTTCTCATGAACCCGTGACCGAATGTCACAACATTTTTATTAGGACGATACGACGTCGAGTACATACATACATATATACTATGTACGTGTTGCTTTTGGTTGAGTGTATGTATATTCGATATGTATGTATCTCTGGTAATGTGCAGTGGCGTAATTGGGAGTATATGTATGTATGTAAGGCACTGATTGAGTGATACGCCTGTGTGCAGTACATATACATACGATTGTAGTCGGTAATTAAGGCGGTATGTAATGCTAGTAGCACTATACGGCCCTAACACCATCGTAACGGTCGTTGTAAATCCCGCTATACTCGATCGGGCGTAGCGCATTCAACTTATCGGCAAGTACAGTGCCAGTCTCATTACCATTTACTTGTATAGTATTAGTATAGATATAGCTAATCCTCGATTTTTAGGTGAATGACTTTTTGATGTGAAGGTCATTTCTGATGATTATGAATTAGAATATCCTGGATTTGTGAATCCGCCGTGGATGGTAGCGAATCTGGTGGATTCAGTGTTATGGTACAGTAATTTGGGTTGTGCTCGGATGTTGAGTGGATGATGGTGTTTCCTGTTGGCGTGAGCATGATCGTGTACAGGGTGGCTGTATAGTAGGGACATTAATCTGCATTACAGTCACATTAGGCTACTCTTTTACATACGCAGATTGTACAAAACGTGAGGTTTTCTACTTGGATAACTGAACCGTATGTCTTTCCTTTTTCAGTTTCTTCATGTTCCACTTAAAATTGTTTTCGCTCTTGAAGTATAAAGTGAATTTCAAACATGAAGGCAAATTAGTGTTAATTATAGATGCATTGAATGTACACACCCTGTACATTGATAGATAGGGATGCATGCATATCCCAGATGTTTGATGCCATTCCACGACCACTCACTGCCCTACCGTGTCCCTGCACGCAGGCACAGTGGCGCATCACAAAAGAAATGTTTGAAATTGAGAATAAAATGAGTATTTTTTCAGAAACTAACTTAACTTCACGTTAAATCACTAGAATTTTTGTACTCCCGTTTATTGATAACTTTCTAGGGCCTAAGCTACGAGTCCGTTGGATCAGGCATTCGCTTGCGGTGAGATGATGTTCCGAAAAATGTATTGACTTACCTTCATAGTAGGGTAGAATAGAAAGCTTCCACTTACATGGAGAAGCCAATACCGTATATTGGAGCCATCTGAGAAAGGGGATTAACCAGAAAGCCTGCCTTCTCTTCCGCCGTTTGATGCATGCGTTTGATGACTCGTGCTACTTGCCAGCGTTTGTTCATACGTCCCCTAGCGGACGGCAGAAATACTCTAAATCAAAATTCCCCCTCTTTGGCTGTTCCGAAGAGTAGAACTTGTTCCTTAACGTGTAGGTTAAATGGCTACGAAACTGCTAATTCCTCCTCTTTGACGAAATTTCCCTCCCTTTGCGCTTATGGTCGTCCACCAGTGCATCCGTCTGTCTGTCTATCTGACTCGCCGTGCCACTCGGTCTGGAGGACCAGCCGAAGCAGCAGCAACCACACTCTTCGCTTCGCTGTAATTTTCATGAATATCAAATGCCGGGCTCGGTGGTTAGTTGGCTTCGGTCGTACGGCCACCCACCACCACCTTCATTCTGCTGATCGATATGGCAGTATAGAAATGTTTATATACTATCGAGACTGGGTCAACCAGTCAGTCAGTTATCTTAGATCGCTATCCGGTTGATCCTCTGGTTTTGTAGGCGATTCGCCCAAGGCCTTATGTCGTCTACCGATTTGGGTGGTGCTAAGCCTAAGTACGGTAAGTGTCCAGTAAGTGTACCACTTGGCAGCTTATGTACTTCTGTCACTACGGCTTGTTGAAGACTCGCACATTATTTCCTGTCTTGTTATGCTCCATCTTCTGCTCATCGGTAACTGGTACCGCAATGGCACCTTTTGTATTCCCATTAGCTCTGCTATTTCCCAAGTTCGATAATCTTTTCATTAGCTTGTGCCTCGCACCACGGTGGGACGCGTTGAATAAGCTATTGTCCGACGCGTGGCTAATCCTCACTGTCATCTACTGTGTGAAGGTTGCCTGCTTCTGAGATTTAATAGTTATTCATGTTCATTCTTTGATAAAATCTCATGTACTTCGGTTCTATATTGAAGTTCTGTTCTAGCACACCGCTCATTTGTGATGTATTTTAATAACCTCAGAATTTCTGCAAAGAAAACCATCCTTTAAGTGTTGTGTTATGCATATCTACCTGTGACCTAAATGACCTTTTCTCTAAACCATGATAAATTTTGCAGGCTAATGATCAACAATCGGGACCGGCAGTTGACGAGAATGAGACGGATCACGAGAAACGGATTCGCGAGATGCTCGCAGTCCAGGAGCGATTGGCCGAACTGCAGGCCAGAAAGTCTAAGTTGGATTCGTTGGTGGACTCACTGGTCAACGTCGGTGATGCCATCGGAGAGGATGAACCCGCAGATGGACAAGCCACTGCCGATGGACAGTCTAAAACGACAACCAATGTGAACGCGGAGGAGGCGGCTAATTTTGATGAAGGTTGGTTGATGGCATCGGATGTGATCCGTTTTAGATACACTGACGGACGGGCAAAACCTTCAAACGAAGTCGAATTTCTTCAAGATTGGGCAATTAGCAGTTTCGAGGCCATTTTACACACCCATGGAGAAACACATTAAACGTTTTAGAACTGCTAAAACGGGGAGAATCCAACTTTTGTTTTTTTCTTCGTTCGCTACGGGTGGGTGGAATCGGATATGATCGGTTTTAGATTTGAACTGCATTTGGTTTGCCTTGACAAAGACCATATGTGGAGATCAGTGTAAAGATATTAACAATAATAATGATAATAACTAATAATGTATAATAATAACATAATTTTTCACAGATCACGACGGCGCTCAGCTGGCACAGCGCACACTACTCAACGAGCAGAAGAAACAGTTGGCCGATATGAAGTCCGAGTTGAGCAAACTGAAACAGTTGGCCGGCGATCCATCAGTACCTGAGGCTGTGAATGCCGAGGATCTGCTGTCGAAGACGGTGACCGAACGACTGAATCGGGTGCAGGACACGCTCACCGGTGAGGTCGGGCCCAAAAGTGCACTGGAGAAGCTCGAGGACGGTGAAGTCGCCAAATTGAAGTTGGTTATTCGAAATTCAAATGTATTCAGTTGTTATGCCACGTTTGCAAAGTTGGATATTAACTTGCAAATGTAGTGAAATAAGGATAATAGGATAATCACTGATCACAAACGCAAAATGTTATCGATGTTTTCGCCTTGGTATCGTCGATCGATGATGATTGTTCAGATGTATTGAGTTAGTTATCACATGCTGTGAGTGCCTTATTGCTCTTATTGCACTGAACTTATCAAATATGATGTGTTGAATGGCATGTTGGTAGTATAATAATGTATTATTGTTCTTTTATGAGGATGATATTTGGTAACATAAACATATCCTGATATTGGTTGGCACCGTGGCGTGGGCGTTGTTATATCACTAGCAGATAAGCGAAGAATGAAAAACTGACTTTCTTAACTTCGACAGTTCCACAAAGTAGATTTGGTTACTTAAAAGGTGTAGGTAAATTAATTTCAACACTACTATTTTCCCTATGTTTGAAAAGAATCTCCTCCTTTTGGACGTTTGGCTCGTCCGCCATTGAGTCATTGATATTTGGCTCACGATGTTGCGTTTCTCTTAATCAATTTCAAGTTCTGCGCGGCTAATTTAATGTGATTTATCAAAATATCATACCAATGTGATGTAGTTGATAATCTGAGCTGACATATGTTAGGTATGTACATACATATGATGTTACGTGCTGCCAGATCAGATTGAGGCATATGTTATGTGCCTATTATTTTACCCGACTAGGGTTTTATACAATGCAATACTCTTTTTGGGGTTACCAAACAATGCAAAGTCGAAAAATTTACATTGACTTTAGTTTTTTTTTCAATAAAGTGTAATTTCCTACTAGCAGTTTTTTGCATAAAAATAACATATACCATACATACACTTACACAATCACGACTAATAACCCTGAACGGATGAAATGACGCAACGCTTATTGTGATCTCACTCATGGGCTCGAAACACAACTGTTGTGTTCCTTTCCATCGTTGGAGTGTAATTTCATACTTATCTCTCCTATTTCAAATGTAAGTAATACACGTATTTTACCAATTGTCAGTTGTTCAATGTTTTCTGTGCCATGTTTGACATTAAAAAAGTATGTTAACAACGTACGTTAAGATTGTAGTTGAGCCTTGCAGAGGGACGAAACTCTGGTATTAACCTATTTAGGTTGATCGTCAGCGTAGACCGTCTTTCCCAAACACATAAACTACGTCTGTTTTATGACAAATGGCATGACGTAATAACATACTTATTTTTTGCCCACTGCAGAGCCGAGTACGAGACCAAACTGGCCGAACAACAGGCGGCGTTGGCCAGATTGATGGAGGAACGCGAACAACTGCTGCAGTTCTGTCAAGATGTTGATGGGTTGGTTGACTGACTGACTGACTGACTGACCCAGTAGTGACGACAGATGTTTATTGACTGACTGACTGAGTGTTGCTCCTCGGGTGTGAGTTGTGGTGTTGTGAGAGATGGCGTATTAGTGATGCCTGTGAATGTGCCTCAAGTTTATGAATTAGTTGCGGATTAGATGCTTAATTTTTGGCGGGTGGTTTCTATTGAGTTTTGTAGGATAGGATTTAGAAAATACTTCTGTATGTACGTGGAAAACAATACTAAACTGGGTTTTATACATTTTTGTATATTAAATTTTCTGTATATCTGTATTAGATTATATAACTGTACATATAAGCCACTGTATTACATTACGATGGCACCGTAATTTAATAGTGGAGTAATAAGGGCATAGATTGGGTGTGTGCACCTGTTGTGTTGTGTATCTATTTTACTAGACAGATGAATATTGCAATCCTTGCTATTTAGTGTTATAAGGTGGCTTCGTTTACATTTATATCGATCAAACTCATTACGCCATGTTTCTCAGTAAATTATTCCTGCTCCACATCGGAAAAAGTTGGTTTTTTTGCGAAATCCGAAGTTGTACCAATTGAACAGAAAATATTAATTACTTTTTTCTTGAAAATGAAATCTTTTAATTTGAAAAAACATGTAAAATTAAAAATTTTCAGCGATGAATCGGAGGGTGTTATGGCTGCGCAGAAGGCTGCGGCGGTGGCAGCGCTCAAGGAAGACGCTGAGCTCACGGATACCCGATCCGATCACGGCCATGCCATGCGACATCTGAATGAGGAGAAACGACGACTCGTCGACATGAAGGCACAGTTTGATCAGTTCCAGCAGGAATTGGCCGAAGAGATCACGCCGCAGATGAGTGGACCAATGTCAGTTAATTTTTGTTGGGAGATTTTTACTTAGCAGTAGTTTTTTTAGATTTTTGTAAATCTAATGCCGTTGTACGCACAACTTTAGCTAGTCTGACTTTGATTGAAAGACTTATTTTGGTGCAGTGGGAACTTTATGGGCGGAAAATCAGATATTATCAGACTTGAACACTTAAGCGTGCAATTTTTCGCACTTTCGGTTGGTTTAGAACGTCGGAACGGAATCATGCATAGCTGGTGTTACTCATGTTATGTTTACATTACATTACTATGTTTGTTGATATCATCTTATTTGTAAATGAAATCGTAACCATGTATACTTTTCAGGGGCACGACACAGCGATCCAAGCGCACTGGCCATCCGGCACCATCGGACGGCAGTCACTCAGCGCGTCTGCCACCGTCGTCACCGCTGGTCGATGATCGGATGGTGCGCACGGCCAGATCACCTCGACGTTTGGGCGTGCCTCAGCAGACACACCAACGACAACCAACGTCGTACGGCAGTGCACGATCGAGTCGACGATCTTCGGTTAGATGATATTAGGATGTTACACCCTATTGTTGATGAACCGAACGGAACACATTCATTCGTTTAGGTTCGGTTCATGGCTTTGTTTAGTAAAGCATACGCACAGAAGACGTACCGTAATAATACCACCAAATCAATCAAGTACCCTTGTTATCGATTTTGGAGTTCTTGTTTTGTTCATGGTTTTCGTGCTGAATATTAGAATTAAAGAGGAGAGGGAATAAAACAGGGTATTACAATCTGATTTGTTATTGTTATGTTTGATCCCTGTATAACCAACGTCAACCTTCAGATCACCCGCAACGGTGCCAATGAGGACGTGAACGAGGAGGTGGCCAGTCATCTGAACCAGATTCGAGCACTGGTCAGCAATGCGGTCACTCACTCCAGGGCCAGCACACCCAGGGACGGTTGGTAAAACTAGTCTGTTTGTTTAGTGAGACTTTTACGTTACTGTTTAAAGTTACTTTTAAATTTACAGAGCAACGAGTCTAAATTTTTATGGGTTGAAAAAGTTCAAGTTCAGTGATTTCACAATTAGGATTGGTGAGACTCAATATACAGGTTGCGTAACTAATTTTTTAGTTTGGCGGAAGAAGTATCGTAGCGTCACTTTCATGGGTGAGGTATTTCTTAGTTGACTTGACGGTATACCACTTTTTATAGCACCAAAATTGATAATAATTAATTAATTTTTAATTGGGATTTTACACGTTTATTATAGTAATGCTTTGACAGTCAGGGTGAGATTTCAGTCGTCTTGTGATTAGTAAAGTGAGAAAAGATTTCAAATTACCTCACGTTATCCAAAGGTTTAGTAAACACTTTTTATCATCTTCGTTAAGCATTCCCAGACTATTATCGTTCTGTCTTTCGTTGGGTATCGTTCACATGCAAGTTGTTTCTTGTTAGTAAAATACAGACGTACATTTATCTAATGTAATTCAAACGATTTTTTCCCTCGGTTATATGCACTTATTCAAATATCATTCCTCGGTTGTTATCGTTGTGTTTACCGTTGGCTATCGTTCACCTGCCAGTTGTTTCAGGCACTCCGAGACACCGTGCGTCATCGATGTCTTTCTACGACCAGTCGGGCAGTGGCAACGACCAGCAGTCAATGCTGCTCTGGCAACAACAACAGATGCTCACCACCGCACTCATTCAGCAGCAGGTACAGATGCAACAACTGGAGATGCAACGCATGCAACACATCATTAATCAGGTTATTACACTATATTTATTTGATATAAAACTCAATTAATCGAACATTCATAATCGATTTGGTTGTGAATTTCCGTAGGAAGAACTGAGTTCAATTTTTCTGCTACTGGTTTGTGGTTATGAAAAAAATTTCACCTTCATTGGAATTTCGCACACAGTTGTACTAATTTTGATTAAAAACTACAAATATTTGTGATGAAAAATTCCGGCGCGAAATTCAAATAATATAAATATAAAACATTGCAGTACGAGCAGCAATCGCTTCACGGCTCGCTGAGTCGGACGTCTTCGAGAGCCGCCGCTCATCTGGTCGATGAAGACGAGGAGGATCATCTTGTGGTACAGGAGGTGGAGCACAAGGACGTGGGTACCAGTGCCAGACATCGCAGGGCCGACTCAACGGGCACTATTAAACACAGACCACAAGGTTGGCTGTTGTTGCGGTTGTTGTTGTTATTGTTGTTGTTATGTTGTTGTTGTTATTGTTGTTGTTATGTTGTTGTTGTTATTGTTGTTGTTATGTTCATGTTTTGTTGCTGCGAAATACATTCTCATTTTTTTGAAAAAAATCTAACTGACCAAACTGTACTATGATCTCTGTTCGACTTGAGTCTCAAGTTCAAGTCTGATTATCTACGCATATAACCAGTTAATATCACAACCAACTAACATTGATCCCCGGGTATTTCAGGTCCATGGACGGCCCGCGGTGCGACGAGTCAGTTTGACGGTCGTCCACTGTCATCAGCATCGTTGGCCAATCTGTTCGCTCCGTTGCCGGCCGGTGTGGGCGCACAGCAGAGTGCGTCGTTGGCACAGTCATGGAATCAAGCTGGTTGGCTAAATGTTCAATATTCATTGTTTACCACCACTGAGAAAAAATATATTATAAATTCTTCTGTCAAACAAAATCCGCAGTTGATGATTTAACGCTGTGTATTGGTGTGGATCCGCGTAATATCGCAGTTTCATTCTGGATGTCGATGAGTCATATGATTCTAACATGATGGCCCATAATCTGATACAATTATCTAACACTTCGATATATACAATGATAAACTTCAAATATGATTGCAGGCCTGGGTGCTCCACTGATGGGTGCGCGCAGTCTGACGGCCGTGCCGCGACTGGACCTTGCCCGACACGCGAGCACGACGGAGGATGATGATGATGAGGACGCGACGAGTCAGGTGTATGATGAGGTGGCAGCGTTGATCAGTGCCAACGAACACAATCCACGGTATCTGCTCCGACTATTCAAACAGTTGCAAGTTGGTGGTGGTTTTCATCAGTTTCGATTAGATCACTGTTTTTAATTTATAAGCTTAATTATAGTCAATTGTTGCAAGATGTTGATTTGTTAATGTTTTCAGCGTCTGGACAGCGAACAGCTGCAATCGAAGGCTCTGCGCTCACTGCAGCACACCGTCCACAAGAGTCTGCAGTCGCACACCGACAGGGGAGGCTATTACAATGCCACTACCGCTGATGAGGTTGGCATTTTTTTATGGATATCATAAATAATAATATTGAATTTGATGAGTTTTATCAATCATGCTAACTTTTGTCACAAATAAATTTTTTCGTATTTTAATTTAGGATGATACGGATGCCTTGGAGGCGTCGTACCAACGAGCCGAGCAGCGATCCAGTCGTCACAACTCGGCCACGTCTAATCGGGTTGGTTGTCGTTGTGCATGCAATTGGAGTGTTTTCACGTTGAATCGGACATATCATGAAAACATGTCTGTATGTGAATGTTGCTTAATAAATGGACATACCCAGATGTAACATGTGGACATGTTTTCGTGTTGTTCTACAGAATTTTTTTCGTTCGTGTGAAATTGACGTCAAGTCAGTTAGTGGTCAGTGGAATACTCATGGTCATGAGCTTTATAAAACTCTCCTTGTCACGGTTAACTAACGGTGGCGTGTAGATTTACACAACAACTGGTCACTTTTGTTTGTATTCAGTGTACTTGATTTATGCTAGGGAAAAGTTCTTAGACCAAGTCGATGAGTATTTCACCGTACACTTACATAAATAAGGGAATCAGGTAAGCCGACCGTGGACACGTCTTCGAACATCAATTTCGTCGAATGAATACGCCATGAGGTTTTGGGTGGATTGCGTGCCGTATAAGTGAATGCTTTGCCACAGTCTAAGACAATTTGGCGAGTGGTGTCATCGGTCACCGCCCAATAGCTGGGTTGAGCGCTCACTTGTCCGGACGTCGTCATAAGCGACCAAATGACCTTTCGACAATAAGGTCGTAACGTTGCGACCAAATATTCACATATCCTGGTCTGGTCTATCGACCTGATACGGTAATGGATCAGGTGTGGGGACACGTTGAACAATATGTGGTGATAACTGATATGACATGGTGAACAACATGTGGTGATATGACATGTTGAACAACATGTGGTGATATGCCATGGTGAAAACTGAAATTGCGATAAATACGACCATTCGTACTTGAATAATTAACCGTTATTGACAGTCATGATCGCGTGACTTGACAATGTGATAGCAAATGTGATGAATGAGTGTTGGGTCGGCATAAAGAAGAAGACATCTAGACGTGTCCTGGTGCTGGTAAGTATTGGATGGTGTGTTGGACGTTGTGCCCGTCGTTGTGGTCGATGTTGTTGTTGTGGATGGTGTGAAACGTTATGTTCCTTCATTTATACAACTGTTGTGGTGTGGCTAGTTATGTTCATCTATTTTGATTATTGCATGAAAGTCTGAATTTATCATATGTTTTTCATTTGACAGTTTTTCGGTTCTGTGGTGTGTTTTTGAATTGCTATTGATGTAATGATTATCTTAATATTATTTTTCATTAGTTAAATAATGAGTTTGGTTGTTGTTGTTGCAGCCCGTATCGCAGTCTGCCCGATCACACTCCATACTCGACAAGGCCAATGCCGCCGCCGACCGAGCACGCATTCCCAGGCAACATCTGAGACAACAGGTTATTTCTTTGACCGTTTTTCGTGGAATTCCAATGTTCAACTAACGCATTTCAGCTGTCAGCCAATGCCAAAGCGGTCGACATGAACCAACTGGAGGAGCAGGTCGAACTGGTGATTGACGAGCTCGTGCCCGTGCTCAAGGAGTCCAACATTCCTTTGTGCACACCGCAGGTTTGATACTTATATAACTGAGTTGTGCGATGAAGAACGATGGTCTTCTTGCAGACACTATGGATTCCCAGACCCAAATTTTTTTAACAAATTCGGATTAGAAAAGCATGCATTACACGTTTGTCATTCGATTAAAGTTTCGAGAAGTTAAGTACCTCAGTCAACTTATTTTTACTTAAGTTGAATAATGTAAAACACTAATAATCTGATTGCAGCTGCTGTTATACGTGCGTAAGCTGTCAGTGGCACTGGCCCGCAGCAAGTGCATGTCGGAGGCAGAGAGCAAGGATGAGAGCATGTGCGACCAACTGTGCCATATGATGGACGATGCGCTCGCCAAATACTCGTCAAAGAGGTACACAATTTTCTCATTTCTCAGTCTGCTTGATTCGGAAGCATAAATGGGAATCCAAGTCAAATAAAAGAATCCATTTATTAAATTTAACTCGATTCACCATATCCACTAGTGGACGAATCGGGAAAGAAAGTGGGGTTCCCCGTTTTTGGCTGTTTCAAAAGTTGGAATTAGTTCCTTAAGATGTAGGTTAAACTACCTCAAAACGGTCAATTCTCACCACCTCTTTGACGGAATTCCCCTCTCTTTGGGTGTTTGACGGATTGTTCGACAGTTATGTTAGCAAACTAATACCAGTCTCTTCGTTGCAGGCTTCAAGAGAACTTGGACGCACTGGTGGCCGACGTGTCGGAGGTCATCTTCAACGAAGTCGCCTTCCATCGTCTGATGCGTGCGCCGCAGCCAAAGTCATCGGGCGGCGGTGGCGGGTATGAAACGGAAGGCAAAAAAGCGGTCAGCCGTCCGAAGGCTGGGGTAAAGTTGCCACCGCTGCCGCAGTCGGCGCAGAACAGTGCCCGCAGTACGACGAATAGTCAGAACGGACATGCATCCAAGTTCCATGCATCCGTACTTGATGCACTCGACAACAGTGCTGAGGAGGTGATGAGTGAGGTGCCCGAGTGAGAGGATGAGGAAGTGGTTGAGGCTCTTGAGCTGCTGGTTGACTGGGATATTTGATTTGGATAAATGCAACTAATAAAATGAATTTTTAGACAGGTAATAGAAGAGTACATAAAAAAATTTTTTATGGTATACATGATTATGTCAACCAGTGGTGAATAGTGTTGTGTCATATTCATTGTTGATTCTGCTGCTAGTTATTTTATTGCTTTATCTTTTCGAAGGACGCATATATTTTGATGAAATGTTTTAGCTATTTCCTGCAATTTATTGATTGCGAATATATGTTTTTATCATCATGTTTGGAAGAACGTGTTCTGTTGATTTCAGAAATCGACGTGTTTTTTTCAACAAATCTTCAATTTGTTTTCATTCTCTTTGAAATTTGTCATATTTTACTGTTTTAATTTATTGTTAATTTGTTTGTGCAACCATATATTCGCGCATTATTGGTTTGTGCTCTACACAATACACCGTTTGTGCCCCTCCCTTTCCACCCCACTTATCATTATGCGCAACTTATCATGTTTCATATTATATAGCCTCCAATGAGGTTGAAACAATGAAATCATTATCTATCTATCTGTTCAACAATACCATTGCATTTTTTGCACACTCTGTTCACAACTCGGAATATCTGTTATTTCACTCGTGACTTGAAATGCACCGTTACCATTGTGGTAAACCATTGAATGTTTCATTAAATCTTGGAAATCAGGCGAAATTAATTCATTTCGATTTTCTGATCATGGCTTTTCAGATCATCACGTTTTTACATATTACGGTTTGGAATTCTTAACGAATCGTTGTGTCCTACTATCACTAAGTGCTCATCATAGTTGCCATTGTATTACAATACACTTCTAGGATATATAGACAACGACTACTCAGATATACTTATATATTATTATATTATAAAATATTAATTTTAGTATATATATTTTACACAGCTTATAATACACACACATACTTATCGAGTGTGCCTTTCTCCAATTGTTATCCCCGTTTCGATGTGCACTCTTGTTATAGTCAATACAGTCGAATCCATAACACACACTATTTTGATGTATTTTAGTTAGTTTTATACTTTAATTGCTTATTAATATTTTGAACTGTCTCTGGTTAATTATCTTTCTTATTTACATAGCTCAACAATAATATATTTTGGTTGAATAGTTGGAATAGTGATTATCTTGATCACTTATCTAACCAATTGGCTAGGCTATATTGTCTGAATTAGGATATCTTCATCGTGCATTTCATTCGCTAATTTGCGTTCTTCATTTTCTGATATTCAAATGATTCTGCTGTTCACACACAACTTTCTTAATAGTCATGTAAACAAGTTCATCATATTTTGTCACTTCGTTTTTCTTCTTGGTTGATGTGACCGAATAAATGTAAACTGCTACAAATTACAGGCGTCTGGGTGGTTATCAGTTTATTATTAATTTATGTATAAGAATAAAAGAGCATCGTTTATTTAACAAAACAATAAGTCAATGATGTTGTTCGTGCACCAATTTCCATAAATGAAAATTGAAATTGTTTCAATGCAGAACTCAACACTAAATCAAAAGTTACTGACAGTTTTTTTCACGTGGTACAATACATGGAATGATTCAAGTTTTATTGATGATGAGGACGTCCGTTTAGCTTGATCCGTCTCGTCATGACATTAAAAACCGAGCGCGCTCCACGACACGTGCTCCTCAGCCAATCACCCACATTGGCGCGTACTCCGGGGCACTGTCACGCTGCAACATCAATTTATTATTACTTATGAAAACAGATATCTTAACCGTTTCCATTGATCAAACATTAGTAATCAGTCAGTTTCTACAAAATTTATTTTTCTTATGATAAGATTGAGTATGTGTTGCAGTTACTTGAGCAGTTCATCCAACCTTGAAGGGTCGTATCAACGCGTATTCGCGTGGCACGCGCGCCTGGAATTCTTCGTATCCGCGCTGGAAAACATTAAAATCACGATAACTCACTGGCGGATGAGAGAACAACAGAAAAGTGGAGTTCCGCCCTCTTTGGCAGATTCGAAAAGTAGAGTTTGTTCCCTAAAGTGTAGATAAAAATGATCTAATTTCTCTTTGGAAAGATTCCCCTTCCTTTGGAAGTTTCAATCGTCCGCCAGTGCATTTTGATCATCATTCAGGATATAACCTGAATTTCAGATTCTCATAGGGAACATTTTCAACATTAGACCTTGAAACGGGAAACTTTAGAAGAACGGTGTTTTTGTTATAAACACGATGTGAGTATTGTAACCTTGAATGGCCTGATCATGTAAACGTGGTCGATAGGTGATGCCTGTACGAGCAACAGGGCACTGACACACATCGTGACAAACAGTAGTGCGCGTAGATACGACATTATGGCAAAACTGAAATGTTAATTTAATTATTATTGATACGAATTTAGTTAGTTTCACATGTCATGTATATATGCAGGGTATCACGAGATATCTCTGGTCCGGTTGATCAAAGAGGTGCGAGCAGAAAATTTAGAATAATGACTGATGTAAATTTTATATTATACCTATATAGATATATCATACTGAAAAAATATTCGCAATACGCGACTCAACGAATGGCGTGATTAGATGAATATATCAAGAACAAATGAATAGATTCTCGTGGGAACAAAAGGTATATATTCTATGTACAAAAGAGTGGTTGTCATGGCCGAGGTAGCAAATACATAAATGAATACGCGTTCGTTTCATATAGTAGTGTTCATAGGATACAGTATACCCATATGTGAATGTCGGAAGAAAACCAAACAAGAGGAGCAATCGCCATCATACAACAAAATGTTTCACAGCCGACAGGTACATCAGATTTAGCTTTCTTTATCATTTAGGAGACATCATTTACATCGATTGGTTCTCGATCAAAGATCTCAAAAAAAATTCAGTTGTTATGCCATAATAGCAAAGTAGGATACCAAGTCACAATAGTGAAATAACGGTCATCCGATTTACAATGACAATCACTGATCATCAACAACGTTCTAAAAAGATCTGAGCGCTATTTAAGCAGTCATATAACAGGAATGGACATTGCTATTTTAGTATTAACTGAAAAGCCTTATCGTAAGGTACATAACACTCCTACTTATATAAGGTGCTTCTCGTACATAATTGACTGATTGACTAAACTACATCTATCTAGAATAGGTGCTCGTATTGCTGGTTAGTTCCTTTGCTCGCCAGATCGTTCGGAAACAGTACCAATAAGATTTGCTTGATTTCCTGTACCACGAAGGCACGAATCGAACGCTTCATTAGCGCGATTTTCGTTTAGCGCCCAGACAAAGGTCTCTTCCGTATTTGACTAACCTACTGGCTGATGGATCGACTGACTGACTGACTGACTGACTGACTGACTGACTGACTGACTGACTGACTGACTGACTGACTGACTGACCGACTGACCGACTGACTGACTGACTGACTGACTGACCGACTAGAAACCTTCCCGACCGTACCTACGCTGACCTTTTTGCTGCGAAGCTTTTATATGGGGTGACAAAAAGTTTACATTGAAAAGTTCGGTCAACGTCGAACAAAAGCCACGAAAAGTTCAGTATTTACAGTGGTTCATTTACATAGTGTTGAATAGTCTATGGGAACGCATTCGAGAGCAGAGCTATTATAGCCAAGATAAACAAATGTGTCGCACTTTGTTCATTCTACAAGCTTTGAAGCACACGACAATTTCATCGACAGCTATGCTTTGCTCAGTGTAAAGCCAATCATTGTAGCTTGGTCAGGGTTTCTTGCTATCAAAAACAAATTTAGTGAGCCGGTTACTCACGTTTTTAATACATTATGTGTAATTATCGTTTGTGGCACAAATGTTATGTGAAAGAGTTTATAATATTTCCCGACAATTTTAAATCGCCCGAAAATTAAATTTGAATTCAAATTGCGCGCCAAAAAACTTTTGTGAGTAACAAGAAATCCTAAAAAGGCTATAGCAGTAGAACGACACATTAACTTTCAAGTAATTTTTCCGGCTATACTATATTTCGTTTAACATAATGACGTCGTAAAAGAAAATACCTTATGGTCAGTTGTTTACTGATGATGATTAAAAATGTGTCGTTTGAGAGTGTTTCATGAGTGATTGCATAAATATGTGATAGAATAAACATCTTGTGCGTGAGTATTTCGTTGTATATGAAAGTTAATATAGTTAATTTTCTAAATTTGAAGTCTTCGTCCTTAATTATGAAACGTGTCCGTATCATGAAACCATGGCCATTGATTTGCTTTTATCAGAATCATTGGTTGTCATAAACAGTATTCATGATTCAAAATCGTTTCGAGGTGATCTATTCGGAATGACTGGTTTTTATGATTGTGAAAGGATTCATTCAACTTTGCATAATTTGTCACGACACGAAAGCTGTAAGCCTCAAAAATGATTAGAAGAATGGTTTGAAACTGCAAAAACCAATGACGTTGAAAATCAAGTTCTAGAATAGTCAGAACCAGATTCTGCAGTTTTAGAACATTCAGAACCAGATTGTCAAGTTCTAGAACCGTCAGAACCAGATTCTCAACTCACACACATGATTGTGAAAAGGCTTATTCAGCGCGATTTCATATGTCCGCGAACCTTATATGTACGGGTGTCCCATTCAAAAATGAACACTTTGAATTTTTCTGAAACCCGCAATTTTTTTGTCGATTTTCAAAATTTTTGAGTCAAGTTGTAGACAGTTTTTGACCATTTTGTTTATTTTTTCACTCAAGAAAACCTGAGTGATCAATCGCATTTTATGATGGTTTTTCAAACATCCCTGTTTTTCGTCATTATCACGTTATTTTATTTCATCGAAGTGTTCATTTTTAAATTGGACACCCTGTATATAAGACGTTAGCGTGATGCATGCACCACCTGATATTTGAGTTTAATGAAATTAGAATGGTCTGGTAAATATCATAAATATCACGTTTTGACATTTGTTTTGCAGCCCGGCATCACCCTGAACGACAGTTATTGCCACTGGAATCATTGTTTGCTTGTCGGGTATGTTGTGTGATCGTCTGAAGGTCACATGTTTGTGGCAATAAGGTTACGGAAAAAGTTAAATACCAAACCCATAAGTGTAAGTAATATCCAAAGGTGTCACGTTGGGTGAGATCTTTTTGAGGTTTTTAGGTACAGCTTATTAGCACTTTGTTTAAGTTAGAAAGGAAAGCAACTATGTAAACTATTGCAAGCCATTTTTTGTTGTTGATTTTTTTACTGATTTTTTTTGTATTTCGTAAGGTCCAGAAACTCCCATCCTAATCATTACTTCAATACCACCGCGGCATATGGTCTTTGTAGGGTGATTGTGGAATTTCACTCCTAACTGAAATTCGAAAGTAACGTATAATGTCAGGGATTAGTAATTTCTGTGAATGGAGTCCTATGTACACTCGTACACAAATATAAAACGACTGCGTATGTAGAACATCTATCCCTCACTAAACATAAAAAATGTGGTACCTATTCTAAAGGAGTATGACTGGTGGTTGAATGTAGTTGAATGAGTACATGCAATATTTGACTAAAACACCATTGACCACCGTTTTTTCATTCTGGTGCCATGCGGTAACATGCATTTTTTAGATGTAAGTGTGTTTTAGTAGATTGTTTTAGCTGTTAAAAGTATATAATGGTTATACTTTTGTAACTGATATTGTACTCATTTCACTGAATTCTTACTGAAGATTTCGTGCTGGACCCGCATCACGAGTGCTGTTTACCTGTAATCTGATACTCAATTGTCAACAAAATTACGTAGAAATCCGTTTATTTTATTGAAAAGGTTGTTTTAGTGTCTGAATTTCCTTCTATTTGCTACTTCTAATAATTGGATTGATTGTACAAAGATTCAAAGTATAAAAACGGTGCACATAAAGATACAATATTGATTTAATGGTCTCGTGATTGGGAGCCACAGCTGAAAACGGTTGGATGAAAAGCTGAACATAAAGGCCATGCTACATGTATCATGATGACACATTAAACCCAACCATAAAACACTATGATAAAACTCTAATGAGATGCCATGTTTCTATTCCAAAAGAACTAATGAAAAGAATTTCTAATGGACAGGGATACATAGAAAATACAGGGATTGATGAATACAAAATTTACATTATAATGCTTTGTTTACGCAAAACCAACAAATGTACTTTATAAAAGATACTGTAGCCAATTATCACTGGATTTATGTTTTTTTGCGCCCATCGGAATATTGCGGACATTAATATTGGTATTAACAATTGGGTTATAAGGATTATAGGATTATAGGATTGATCACGGTTTATAGATTTTACATAATCTAATCACAATAATGTTTGAGAATGTTAGCATTCCATTATATAAGAATGGAAAGAACACAATGTGGGCGTGGATGGTGTGGAGGTGGGCGGAGTTTCGTTGGTATTTAATTACGTTTTCTGGGGCTACAGTACTTTTTACATAATGTAATCATTTTAATTGGTGCCGATGACAAATACCACCAATACAAATAATGAAATACATAACTGCAAATAATGGTATTGGCACGGGCGGATTTGTAGTATAGAATAGGAAAGGTTTGTCGCCTGTTCAATCTCTCTCACTAATTCACTCACTCACTCACTCACTCACTCACTCACTCACTCACTCACTCACTCACTCACTCACTCACTCACTCACTCACTCACTCACTCACTCACTCACTCACTCACTCACTCACTCACTCACTCACTCACTCACTCACTCACTCACTCACTCACTCACTCACTCACTCACTCACTCACTCACTCACTCACTCACGTCTCACATAGGTTTGAAACCTGACTTGAGATACAGATCCTGACGCGTTGCTCTGGGTGTCTGCCATTGCCCGTCAGCTCATTGCCAATTTCCAGCTTTGACCGATACCACAACAACATTCAGATGGTATTATGGTATCAGTTTGTCAGTTGGCTTTCGTAATGAGGAAGTCCTACACCCAGTAAAAAGAACATGAAACCAGCCAATGCGGACTCTTGTGGTGAATAAATTAGAACAAGGCTCGAATAAAACTCCTATGGTTTGATGATACATACGTGAAAATCTGCCATTTTAAATAAATCCTATTACGCAGTCTACGTAATAGTTAGTGATCGTTAAACTGAAATGTCGTACTTTGATTGACATCGTTAACCCAAAGTGCACATGTGTACGTATTTCGGACAGACTCATCATCATGAACTTTAAATAATTGAGCTTAGTCATGATATGGTGAAACGTTGAATTACTGATAAGACCATTTGGAAATTTACATGAACAACAAGAATTCCAGCTTTTTCTGCCCATAGAACATAACCTTTTTTTATATCAACTCAACTCATGAAATGTAGGTTGCAAGTATGCATGTACAGTAGATGGTGAAACGGTCTAGTGCAGATAAAATGGATTTTACATAGCAGAATATAAAAATGGTCTTTTATGATATAATGCCAGTGAAATGTATCGGAGTAAATAACAGCAAAAAAACTAAAACAATTTAAATGGTTTGCAGTATTCACACTGCTTGATTTGACTGTTTGCGTGACAAATACGCCGAACCAACCAATTTGTTACTGCCAGCTCAAAATAATGCAATCAAGTTCGCAAAACAACAACAGAAAAACATTCTCGCAAGAAATAGGGCAACAGTAACTACATTATACATACCATTAGATAATACCGTATTACCGAACATTGGGTGGCACCTAATCAAATCAGCTGCCCGCAACTTCCGGTTGGGTTACTACCATACAACAAACATTTATAGAAAAACAGTCAGAATTAAAAATATTTCTAAATCGATAAAGATACATTTCGTCACAGTCACCAACCTACAAAAGCGGTCTGTCAGATTTCACAGTTCCCCAGTCCACTCACTGGCGGACGAGCTAATCCTTCAAAGGTAGGGGAATCTCTCTAAAAAGGGGGGAATGGGCAGTTTTCAGGCCATTTTACCTACACCTTAAGGAACAAATTCTATGTTTTGAAAACACCAAAGAGGGGGGAATTCCACTTTTCCCACCCCTTCTCGTCCGCTAGTGGTTCCACTGGGTCGTTTAGGATTCAGTGGAATATTCACGGACACTTTGCTGATTTGTATTCACTGGTGGATACAGTAAGCTAGTAAGGGGTGAGTTCTTCGAAGAAAATCGGCAGTGTCGGAGTCACTTTATTGAAATTTGTATTCTTCAGGATTATTATTTTTATTGTATTATTTTTTTGAAGCACAACAGACAGGAGCGATTCTATGCTGCAATGTGTCTAGGCCATTTGCTTATTTGGTCCGGCCAATTTGACTTACATACATGTATGTACGCATGTACCATTGGCACAAAGAATCGAGCCGTGTCCAAAAGTTTATTTTCACCGACTCTGACTTCTCTCGAAAAAGAATTTCTATACATATCATATATTATTTTGATAGAATGCATATAAGTGAAATACGTTACCGTAAAAAGCTCTTCATCGTTGAAGCTTTTGGTACTCCATAGGGTGTCCCACTTAAAAGTTTCAATGAGAATTTGCTCTAATTTTTGATAGAATGGACTGATTTTGAAAATTTCTGCGCTGATTTGTAGACAATTCTTGGCAATTTTGTTTGACGTTTAAATTTTCAGCAGCATTTTTTAGGCCAAAAACCCCAAACCCCTTCATTTTCGCCTTTTTCACGTGGTTTCCACCCATTATGATGTTACTGTTATATCATGGGGCAGCACTTTTGTTAAAATGCTTTTTTGTTTTATAACTTGAAACCGTAATTCAGCATAAAAATCACGAAATCACTAAATATATCCATATAATCAACGTTTCTCAATATGACTGCCACCACGTCTTCCAGCGACCAACAGTGCCCTGCACGGTAGCATCAGAGATACCTTTTCCAACAACTTTTTTAATTCTCGTAATATTCGAAAATTACTTCAATTTGATTATTTTGAAACTTACAATAGTTCAAAAAATCGCAACTATTGCAAAGCTGTTAACAAAGCTCAAATTTGATGCGACAATGATGAGCTGCCTCGGTTTGAAATGTCGCTTTCAATCAAACTAATGATTCACGTATTGCACATGGGCACATGTTCCTTTCATGTTTGTTTTCTATTACGTTGACTGTTTATTTTGTTGTTTTAAATGTGACACTTTAATTTTAAAGTTTTTTTTTGTTCGGGGCGTTAACGGACCAACAACAACACGTTTCTATGTGACGCCGATGATCGTAAAATGCGAAAATAAGGGGGTTCGGGGTTTTTGACCTGAAAACTGCTATCACACAGCTTTTTCAAAAATTCAAGCGTCAAACAAATTGCCAAGAATTGTCTACAAATCAGCGCAAAATTTTTCAAAATCGGTTTATTCTATCAAAAATAAGAGCAAATTCTCATTGAAACTTTCAAGTGGGACACCCTGTATTTATAATGAAACTGTAATTGTGCTGGACCAATCGCCGGATGTTTTCTCTGAAACACTATCAAAACTAGAGCGGATAAACTTAATTAGTGTTTATAAAATGTTATTGATTTCGGCTGGAATAGCAAAAGTGTGACAATTTGCGTAACCAAAGTAAATATATGCAAATTGTCTGATGAAAAGTTGTGGGGTAGTGAGTGAACGTAAGTGGGCGTACCGTACCATATGAGTGGGTGTACTCGTGAATAATAGTTTATTATTATTTAGAATATTACTGTAACGTGGTGCACCATGAGTGGTTTCTAGGAAGGTTACAATTTGATATTTTAAACGTTCGCAACGGACATCATCATTGAATTGAAACCCATTGACTAAAGTTACATAATTTGCTCACAGTGAAAAATAGTTCCTGAAACTCAAATTGATGTGATATGTTTTCAAACCGGATATAACATAAGCTATAAGTGAATGATGATAGGAGTGTGTGAGTGTGTAACATCTAGAACTGACCGATAACAAAATTTTAACTCAGTTCCGCAACTTGGTTTTCATTGTTTGAAACACATTGAAGCATTATGTTATGTGATGTGACTGACACATGTGTAATATTAAGTAACATCGCTTCAACTTATCTGATGTTTCAATATCAGTCACTTTAATATCAGTCAACCAGTTAGCTTCAGTTAAACATAGGCTTGTATCATTCAGACTTTCCAACAGTTTGCTTTCCTATAATGTACCAGAGACAATGCAATTTGGTGGCATTGCACCGACTCATTAGAGACTACAAATTGGTGTGGCTAGTGGGCGCCAATGTGACCGTCGGAAATTGGGACCATGGGTGTTGGAGAAACGGAAATTATGGGGCCGTGGTACATACTTGATGAACGTATAGACAATGGAGTCGGGAAGTTCACGTTCATTCAGTTTTAGTGCTTCACAATCACAAACCAAGTCGTATACTTGGAGTCACGGGAATCCGAAATGGTAACATGCATCAAAGTAAATCCACATAAGCGAAGACATGAATTACATCGCAATTGGGTGTCCTGATCCACTGTGATGTGAATGCTTTAGTGAAAAGGCATTAACATGGCTTTATTTTAATTTAAGTTTCGTAATTAACTTCCTAATTTCAGCCTATTAATAGTCATGAAACATCGAGGCCACTATAGTACAATGATACTCAGTTAATCAGATACTACAGTATTTACATATTTCATGTCTGAGATAAAGTGCAGGGCATTCGTTTTGACCTATTCGGCACGAATATTACGGTTGATAGATCGAAGGTACGAACTTATAAATATACGTGAATGAATGATTGAAAGAATGAGTGTAGTGAATGAATCAATAATTTGATAGAGAACAACCAGGAACCTTCCTATTTTATATTATAATAATGTCTGAAATGTAGAAACCATTGGTCTCCATTGGTCAAATAGAGAGATCAACCAACCCTCGCAAGCCGGGTAAGCCATACCATACGCCCACAAAAGGTCCGGGTAAGGAGCTCTAATGCTGAATAAACTACCTATTTTTACAAACATATTTTACACTGAGTACTGTTCGTGACGCTGATCAACTTGTGTACATTTATCATAATATTTTTTTTTCTTAACTTGTCTCCCTCCATCGTTCACTCACTCACTCACTCACTCACTCACTCACTCACTCACTCACTCACTCACTCACTCACTCACTCACTCACTCACTCACTCACTCACTCACTCACTCACTCACTCACTCACTCACTCACTCACTCACTCACTCACTCACTCACTCACTCACTCACTCACTCACTCACTCACTCACTCACTCACTCACTCACTCACTCACTCACTCACTCACTCACTCACTCACTCACTCACTCACTCACTCACTCACTCACTCACTCACTCACTCACTCACTCACTCACTCACTCACTCACTCACTCACTCACTCACTCACTCACTCACTCACTCACTCACTCACTCACTCACTCACTCACTCACTCACTCACTCACTCACTCACTCACTCACTCACTCACTCACTCACTCACTCACTCACTCACTCACTCACTCACTCACTCACTCACTCACTCACTCACTCACTCACTCACTCACTCACTCACTCACTCACTCACTCACTCACTCACTCACTCACTCACTCACTCACTCACTCACTCACTCACTTACTCACTTACTCACTCACTCACTCACTCACTCACTCACTCACTCACTCACTCACTCACTCACTCACTCACTCACTCACTCACTCACTCACTCACTCACTCACTCACTCACTCACTCACTCACTCACTCACTCACTCACTCACTCACTCACTCACTCACTCACTCACTCACTCACTCACTCACTCACTCACTAACCACTTACTCACTGACTCACCCAACATTTTCATGTAATTCACTGACCCAATTTTGAGGTTAACCATGTTTTATTGCAACCAAATAAATGTAGATGTATGTGAATTTGCACATCAACGTGACAACCCAAGAGCCGCAATTGAAAAAACTGTTGCTAAGGAGATCAAAATGAGTGATGGTGATTTATTCAGAAGTTAGGGATCTGATTTCTTACATGGAATGACTGTCATTCAATATATTATTTTACAATATATGATTGTATAATTGAATATATTTTACAACATTTTCAATATATGATTGTATCTCAGTCATCTTCTTCGAATAAGCTACATAAAAAATGGTTGATATTATGAACTATTTGACACAAAACTTTGCTCGAATGTAAACGTACGATTGCATACCAAACTGTATTCATGTTATCATTTTTCAAAAATAACATTTATGATTAGAAATATCAAACTTTGCTACTATTAGACTCAAGTTTGGGAAAGTTTCAGTGAATCGGACATTCGTCGAGCACGACGGGTACAACAACACTTAATGTTTCAATAATGTAATGTTTCAGTCGTATTGCACAATCTCATCATCAAACGGACGCATCATGTATTGGCTCCGTTTGCCCCAGCGCAGACCGTTCATATCGTCCAGTGACTGCATCGCTACTCGCTGAAACATTACATTTATGTGAATTACTTGTGAAATATTAGATTGAAACATCTGAAACTTTGTAACGCTTGAAAAATTATGGTTATTTGAAACAGTTTGAAACATTACCTCTATCTGATTTATTTGTGAAACATTAGATTTGTTTGAATCATTCGTAAACAATATGCAAAATCATTGCCTTTGACACCTGGTGATCTGATCAATTATTCGTGAAACATACCCTAGAATGGATTTAGAAACTGTCTTATTGTCGAACTAAAACAATTAAGAGATTTTCTCGCCAATGTCAATGAGTGACAGTTATGCTGGTCAAACCTTGAACTTGAAAAGAGCGGGTTGCGGTGCGTCTCTATCTGGTGCAACGGGCGATGCGTGCAACAGACTGCAGCACACCAACGTGACGAGCATGCACAGACGCATCAGGTATTGCAGGGTGAACATATTGGATCTGGTTGTTGTTGTTGTCGAGGTGGCTGCGACTCGGATCTTACGCAGTACTCTATTTATAACTGTAATTATACAAGAAGTTAGTTATCATTTATCAATTTGATATGGTTGGTTTACAAAAGATGTTATCTAATATGTATTAAAATAAAACACAACATGAACTGCAACTGCAACAAACACAAAGATTGACCATGATGACTAAAAGTATATACCATTACGTTACTAGATAGTCGACTAAAACAATATACAGTACGTACTCTATTTATAACTGCAATTACAATGAAATTTTATAATTCCTTTATTTATAACTCATTAATCTGACATGGTTGATTTACAGAAGAGGGTATAAAATGAAATAAAAACAACAGTAACAGAAATGAAAACAATTAATGGCATTGATGACTAAAAATTTATACCATAACATCACTAGATCGTCTACTGAAACAAAATACAGTGAGTTTATAGTGCGTGTTTTATGACCAGTATGTACTGATTATGAAACCGGCTTGATGCATTACACGAAAGTGTCAATATCAAAATCAAGGCAAAGATTGAATACACATTAATGAATTGTGCATGATGAGCTTCGTATGAAGTTAATGAAACTTGCATTTTATTTACATGGATACATAAGTTATTGTGTTGTGATGCTGGATGCAGATGCTAATGCCAGACGACACATCAAGTTTCAACAAACATTATAGCTACAAATATTGCGTCCAGATTGAAATTACAAAACAATGTTATTAATCCTATTACGGTTATTACAAAATCGTATAGCTGAATTTTTTTCAGGATTCCAGCTTACGTTGAGTTTTATTTGAATCTTTCAAGCAGAAAAGAATAGTGGCCTAATTTATTCTCTAAGTTTGATGGTTATGAAACCTCTACATCATTCTGGAACTACAGTAATTAGTCTACTGCTATAAATAGATGAAACCAGTGGTATGGATATGACTTAACTGTCGGTTTTATTTTACAGTTAGACGAGCGTAATGGCAACTATTCTGTTACTGCTAATAATACGATGTAAACACTGGTTTCAATGATTGCGTACCATTTGCACGTGGGATTCGAATGGGGGAATTATGGGTTAGTGAGTAGTGATGATACAAGCGGCAATGAGCCAGATACAGTATGTATAATACAAATAATGGTTGGTCAGACAGAAGGCCCGCTTTCATATTGCGGTCGCGGAAACTCGTTAAAGAAACATAAAAAGGTTTGGTTCATGTTAATTGACTTTGCAGATAAACTATCAAGGCACTTACTTCGAAGAATGAAACTATGCCCAGTTAATACATTTTACCAGTTTCCAGGAGCTTGAAAAAATTCGTCAAAAAGCGGATCGGACATAGTTCTGCAGGATTAGTATCGTAACGTACGGAAAATGTTGTGGCGTTTGAGTGATTTTTTGATTTACTTTAAAAATTTTATCCATCGATCAATTATCAGACGGGATATGTGGGATCACAAAAGCGTATACACCCTGAGAGAACGGATGTTTTTGATTATACGTTTGTCCAGTACGTACATTTATAATATCACATTCGACATTAGAAATGCATGACATAATGCGATTGAAACATTCATGAGTGTTAATAAATGTTCTGAACGCCGATTTGTTAAGTTTTTGATATTGAAGTTCAGTAGCTTGAAAGCAATATTTAGTTAGAAAATAGAAAGCTAGGCGAATCAGCCGTATGTATGAGAAATTGGTTCTGAAATATTTTTACTGACGTAAATCCTTCTGAGATGAGAGTACGACTACTGAACATCCTACTGTAAATGTACATGTCAGTTCAATGTATATCCATTTCGCATAAATGTGGAAGATTCTACATGGCTAAAATGTGGGCTAAAATGTGGGCTAAAATGTGTTCAGATGACTCTCCGACAGATTCAGCCAGCTCACGACTATGACCGGACCTGACAGTCATCTGCAAGTGACAGGGAGCATACTTCAACTGTATGACGTCTTTTTTCATATATTGTCTAGTCCAGTGCGAAGGGCGCCGGCCTCGAAAACTGGTGGTCTTGGTTCAAAACATAACTTGTGACACAAACCCTAACGCGTTGCTTTGGTTTTTCTGCCGTTGCCCGTCAGTTTATTCTACCAATCTGGTCACTACACTCTCAAAACACCATTCTGATATGGTATTAGAGTGCCTTGTTGGCTTTGATAATGAAGAAGTTCCAGTTAAAAAATTATAATACTCAAAGAAAATAAACTACGGACCTTCATGCAGGAAGAATCGTCACTTTTTTAAAACAAACGTATCACAAAACGAGAATGAGACAATTGTGAAGTTTGAAATCTGAGGATCAGGAAGCTGGAGTTTTCAGATGCCATTCATTTTGTACAGGGTGTCCCACTTAAAAGTCCGGTTTTGTTTTTGGTCTAACTTTTGCAGTGTTCGATAGATTTTCAAAATTTTTGCGTCATTCGAAAGACAATCCTTGAAAATTTTGTTTGCTGCAAACGAAACTGAATTTGGACATTTCTTCCGTTATTTATGCAAGTTATACGGAAGCACCCTATTTTGGCGAAAAATAGGTTTTTTCCTCTACCTTTTCATCATGTTTGATCTATAAATTAAACTTATATCGTCTTTCTGCATGTCAGGCTATTTATATTTAGTAAGAAGATCACAAACAATCATTTAATATTTCAATAAAACCTAATGAACCCTTTTTTAAACCAAATGATAGTCCTCTTCGACTGTTTTCACTAAGACTCCACATTTTTGCGCAAATGTAAGAAATATCGAAAAACTTTCGCGAACAATAATAAATCATATTCTTCGGTTTACAATCAAAAGAAAATAAGCAGAAAAATCGGGTTTTAAAACATTTCAAGTTAAAATAATAATTATAATTTTTTTGGAAAAACTGATTTTTTCAATGTCAAAATTAGGTGTCTTCGTAAAAACGGCGTAACTACCGGAAAAAATGTCCAAATTCAAATTTGTTTTAAGTAAACAAAAATTTCAAGAACTGTCTTTCGAATGACTTTTAAATTTTCGAAATCCGTTGAACACTGCAAAAGTTATGCCGAAAACAAAACCGGACTTTTAAGTGGGACACCCTGTACATATGTATATTAGGTTGGGAGGCTATACAGAATTGGTTAAGCTAAAATGACCGGCTATCGTTCATCAACAACTGGTATGCTAGCTTACTATTATTTTCCCAGTTCTGCTTGAATGGGTTGGCTGATTTCGGCATTTGTGCCGAGGGATTCGTTCCTGACTGACAAATCAATGTAAGCAGTTGTTTCAAATGCGCCCTGAATCAGTTTTGATCAACCAGTGAAAAAATTTATCCATACTACAGGTAGGAAACAAATCATTTGGTCCATCGGTAAGTTGTTCAACCACGACTAAGCTGCTTCTGTTCACTGTATATTCTGTTTGTATCTGTTATCAGTTTTTAACAGCAGACATTTCAGTTTCCGAAGAGGCTGTTTACGTCTGTAATTCATGATTTGTCTTTGCTCTAACCACCAATCAATCGTCAGAAGAGAGTGGATTCGGCAGTTCAGGCCATTAAGGAACAAATTTCAATTTTTGGAACCGCCCAAAAAGGGGAAGTACTAATTTCCCCTCTCATCCGCTAGTGAGTCCGCGTGGCATACGTACTTTATATATGGCCGTGATATCGTGGAAGTGCCAAAGCCACATGTAATAAACAATCTGATACCGTCGATACTGGCGGACGAGCCATTTCCCCAAAGAGAAGGGTATTCGCTAAAGAGGGGCGCTTAGCAGTTTATGAGTCATTTTATTCATATCTTTGGGAGACCGAAATTGACATTTTGAGCTGCCGAAAAATGGGAGAAATTTCATTTTTTCGTTCTTTTCTCCATCCGCTAGTGACCGCCGAGTCGGGACTGTTTGATCTATATACATTTAACCAGTAACCTGAAACAGACAGATATCCAATTCATTTATCCCTCTGCAATCATATTCAGCCGTAGCATATGCTTTCTGAAAACTCAACTCAACTTCCTCGTTTCATGAAAATAACGAGAGAAAAAATATAAAAATAAGAGTTTGGAGAAAACGTGAGTCAAGCCATTTGGCATATATTCAATCGGCGTAATTATACATTTTGAAACAAAGCTATCGTGATTTATTTCAGCTACTGAGAAGTGAGAACTGGTAATCGTTTCGTTGGACTAAAAAGCTCAACTTTTTAATCTTCACAACCAACTCAAGTTACAGTAGGTTTCGCAGCTGTAAAGGCAATGGATTTTCATTGCCAATTTTCATCGGTGTTTTTCAGACTTTTCCGTTGAGGGTTATCCGCAGAAACAAAATAGTGGTGTCTTCAGATCTTTTTCATTGATACTTCTTTGCATACATGGAAAAAGTCTTATCACGGTACATGCAAAGGCGGGCTCTTCAATTCAGCATCCTAATCCAGTGGCAATAGTATATCTTTAAGGAATCCGATATTTAGAATAGTGAAACATGTTTATACAGAAGCAGAAGCATGTAATTCGAAATACGCACACCAGTGCGAAATTCGAGTTGGCGAGAATCGAATGAACATGATATATGAGACTCCATTAAGGATGTGCAGACTTGATGATTAAGGTTTGACTTGGTAATAAAATGAACAACGAACCCGTGAATATGAGTTTTTCACGTGTACATTCGGGGAGGTGGTATGATATTACTGATTTCCGAAAAAATATCAGGGTCACGAAACGAAGTGAAATACGTCAACTAGAAAAGGAGTTTTGCAACTGAACTTCGGAACACCCTCACAAGGTGAACAGGCACATGTCCAGTATATTTGGTATGGAAGATTGGCAGTTCCCTCACATCAACTCCTTATTAATTCAAGTACTGACTAAAAATAGTGGGAAACCACACACCTCGTTTTCTATCTGTCGTTCATTATGAAGCATCTTGACCTACAACATTGATGTAACGGCTATTTAGGTCACCGTTTCGCGAGGCAAAACGTTCAATTGATTCAAAACGTTTACCGAGTTTAGAAGGCTTTTTCAATGGTAACCATATTTTGATGCCGTAAGTAACCATTTATGTAGAACCACGTCAACGTGAAAAGCTTGGCAGATCGTCCACTGGGTTACGGTATTGCTGAACTAAAATAAACAAATTGCCCTTCACTTAGTACCCACGACCAGTGTTGATTTATTGTCTTCGCTTGTACATATGTACTTCTCTGGCTTATCGAGTTCTTCATATAAACAGACACTTTTGGAAGAATGCTGAAGATAATGCATCCTTTTCCGGAGAATGTCGATATTATTTTTGCGGGGATCGTTAAAATAAACCCCTACTTACTGACGCAATAACTTTGCTGTCATGATCTTGTTGTTGGATCGCAGTTGTTGACAGTTTTGTGGGAATTCCTCTTTAATTTGAAGTCTGCGCATATGCTTGTAATAATAATAAGTAGGACTGACACCTGTCTACGGAATAGACGTCTGCCTCCGGAGTACGGTATTGGCTTAGACTCAGGCTTGGCTTTGGCTTAGGATTGGGCTTAGGATTGGGCTTAGGATTGGGCTTAGGATTGGGCTTAGGATTGGGCTTAGGATTGGGCTTAGGATCGGGCTTAGGATTGGGCTTAGGATTGGGCTTAGGATTGGGCTTAGGATTGGGCTTAGGATTGGGCTTAGGATCGGGCTCTGGATTGGGCTTGGGCATAGGCTTTGGCTTAGGCTTAGACTAATTCAAATTATGTGCATTTGTTTGTATTATGTAAGACTGACACCTGTCTAAGAGATATACGTCTGCCACCCGGAATACGGTATTGGCCACGTACATTGTCTGTGTCACCGATATTGGGTTCGTGAAAGGAGTTATTGAAAAAATAATACCACCTCTCGCAAGTACTTGGAATAATTCAAAGTCAGTCCCATTCAAGTGAGAAGTAATAGGACATTATTCAGTATAGGACCAGGACAGACATTTCTTAGCTCCACTCCATCTGCAAAAATCGCAAAAAGGAAAAAACCGCAAATCTTATATATTAAAACAAACTTGTCGGTGGGTGGGTGGGTATGTCCGCCCGATAAATCGATATAAATATCAAAAGTGAAACGCTGAAAAACTCTTTATGTCATTTTCATGCAGAATCAAGAAATTTATAATCATCATCACCTATTTCATAAAAGTTGAGGAGATATTGTCATCAACACCCTCAAATATATTCCCTCTATTCACTGAAAATATCAAAGGTCTTAACTAAAATTACCGCTAATTAAGATCACGGATGCAAATGTTTCCATTTTAATCTTGGAAAAAAGCTTTGTGATTCTTTTCATCCACCTCGGGAATCATCAACACCTTCCATCGCAGAAAAAATCGGTCAACTACTAAACGTGATCAACCTCAACTGAGATATCTTTGATCAAATAAAAAAACAGTACAAGTAGTTTCAGCGATCATCTATGTGCTTCTCGGGTCGGGTCAAGAGTTAAAAATATCCTGTAGGTTTCCAACGGGACGGTTCCTGTAGGTTTCCAACGGGACGGGTAAAAAATTACAATACCAAATAGAAAAAAAATAAGTGAGTCAATCAATCGTTTTTCCACGGGTTCTTTTCAGTGTAATGCTAAACTTAAACTAACTTTACCATAATTATTTTTCAGAAAATTAGATCAGGATTTAAAGGGTCGGGTGAGTTCAACGTTTATAATAACATATTGGGTCGGATACTCCTATGTATGTATAACATTACCTTATGAGTTTTCAACTGGTCGGGTATACTTTATGAAGAAAAGTAAATGAGTTGGGATTTTCACGGGTGACAAACTTTTTTTCAATGGGTTTTTCTCACAGTAACTATGTTAAAATAAATTTATCTCGGAACAATTTTTAACAGTCAACGGGTCGGGTTCTGGTGGATTAAACTGAGTTAAATGTTTTTATGATTTCCTACAAATGGTCATTACTAAACTTGATCCTCCGTTGCCCTGCAACGGGTTTACCCTAAACAATAAACTCCGAACTTAATGTGTCGGGTAAGTGTAATGTATTTAAATCTCGGGTCGGGTAGCGAGTTTTCAACGGCTATGTGTTGTTTTTTCTAGAAATATTGTTAGAAGTTTTAACTTAGAACTACATATATGCATGAATCAATGATAACTTGGGTTGCGGGTAACGGGTTTTCAACGTGAGGCTATTAATTGATCTTCTAGAAATAATGTTAGAAGTTCTAACTTAGAACTGTGAATCAATGATAACTTGGGTTGCGTAGCAACGGGTTCGTGGTACATATAACAAAACTAATTTTGTATGTTGACGGGTTTACATCGATAATATTTTTTGTAAACTTAACACTCAGTTGCGTAGCAACGGGTTTACCCTAGTATCCTATATATAAAAAGAATAGAGTTTGTATGTATGTAAGTTTGTATGTCCACACGATGAATCGATATAAATATCAGAACTGAATTTCCAAAAAACTCTTTCATCATTTATTTAAAAAAGTTACGCTCAGATTAAAAGTTCAATGAAGAAAAATCATCGCCACCCTCCCAGTCGATTAACACTGATTTCCATAACTAAACATAATGCCTCAACTCACCTTCAATGTACCTCAATTATCCGTGAGGTCAAGATAATTAAAGTTTAGTTCAACATTTATGATCGGTTTATTCGAAATGTTTTATTCTCATAATTAATCACGTTTAGAAACTGCGAATTCTATCATCACCTACTCACACAAAAGTTGTCATCGACACCCAAGGATGTTCCCCATATTTTGAACTGGAAACATCACTGATCTTAACTGGAATTTTAGTTTTATTGTGCCGCTAACTGTGGCGCACACAAGTGCTTTTGTTTTTAAGTTTAAATAAAAAAATTGGTTTCCCACTGGACGGGTTAAAATATATATTTGAACGAAAACTAGGTGATAATAAGCGTTTAACTTCATGGATGGCTCTAACTTTTTCCACGGGTATTCTCACTGAAGTCACTAAGACAACAAAGTGAAGTTAGAGTCAAATGGGACAATTAAATTTAATGGAAGAACAATTTTTGATAAGTTATTAATTACCCATGTTATGCTCTACATTATGTAGGACAGATACGTATGTGAAAAAACGGGTTGTTAAGTTGAACGGGGTGGGGTGTATAAATATGTCCACCGTTCAGCTATTCTACAATAGAGTAGAGTAGTGGATGACATGAACTAATTTCAACGGGTCAGGTAAGTTACACTGGCTGAAAAATGTGGCTATAAGTATGCTTATATGTATGTATGTAGATTGATGTAGATATTCAATTAAACGGGATACATAAATTATCGCATCATCATGCATCTCATGATATCCTGGGCTAAAGATAAGCTATGTAACGAATCGATAGATTTGTCTGAGTTTGAACACGATAGTTGAGTTTTGTAAACTTAATTCACAGTTGCGTAGCAACGGGTTTACCCTAGTCTTATATATTAAAACTCCAATGTCCGTATGTATGTATGTATGTATGTATGTATGTCCGCAAGCGGTTCCATATAAATATCAGAAGTGAAACGCAAATAAACTTTTTATGTCATTTTCATGCAGAAACAAAAAAAGTATAATCATCATCACCCTCTCTCATAAAAGTTGAGTTGATATTGTCATCAACACCCTCAAAGGAGGTTCCCTAAATTCACTGAACTGGAAATATCATTGACCTTAACTGAAGTTACCGTAATTGTTGTGCCACGGGTTTCAATGTTTCTATTTTAATGTGGGAATACAAAAGTTTTTTCCATGATTAACCGAAACATGACACCTTTCGTCAATAATTCATTTCTAGCAAAACTGTAAAACGTAATCAGTCTTTTTCAAATAAAAGACTTTTGTGTAAAAAAATCAAAAGCCAAAAATTTTGTGTTTAGGTGGTCGGGTGAAGTTTTTTCATCTTATGTTCACTCCAAATTATCGGGTCGGGTCATGAGATAAATAAAGTACCATTTATTACGAGATGGGGCTTAAATATAATATTTCATGGATCGAAAAAAATTAATAATAGCCAAACTCCACGGGTTGTAATTTCAACTATTTTCCACGGGTTCTTTTAACTAATGTTACCCTGTAACTATACTGAGTGGGTATAAAGTTAAAATTTAAAAAGTCGGGTTCAACGGGTTCATATTGTGCGTTATAGATTACTCCATGTCGTGTAATCAGGGAAATATAGAAAAGAAGTTGTATTGAGTTGAAAACGTTACGGGTGGCTCTAACTTTTTGACGGGTTTTAGTTACAGTATTCTGTCAATAAACAAAAAACTCTAGACTAAAGTTTGAACAATCAACGGGTCGGGTTAACACAACCGAACACTTATAATGGTATACAAAAATATACTTCATCCTCGGGTTTAGTGCAGGAAATGGTTATTATTTAACTTGATCGTCCGTTGCCCTGCAACGGGTTTACCCTAGTCTTATATATTAAAACTCCAATGTCCGTATGTATGTCCGCAAGCGGTTCCATATAAATATCAGAAGTGAAACGCAAATAAAATTTTTATGTCATTTTCATGCAGAAACAAAAAAAATATAATCATCATCACTCTCATAAAAGTTGAGTTGATATTGTCATCAACACCCTCAAAGGAGGTTCCCTTAATTCACTGAACTGGAAATATCATTGACCTTAACTGATACTACCGTAATTGTTGTGCCACGGGTTTCAATGTTTCTATTTTAATGTGGGAATAAAAAAGCTTTTTTCCATGAGTAATCGAATTATCAACACCTTTCGTCATGAATTTTTTTCTAGCTAAACTGTTGAACGTAATAAGTTTTTTTTTCAAATAAAATACTTTTGTTAAAATCAAAAGCCATAAATTTTGTGTTCAGGAAGCCGGGTAAAGTTTTTTCATCTAACGTTCACTACAAATTATCGGGTCGGGTAATGAGATAATAAAAGTACCATTTTTTACGAGATGGGGCTTTTAAATATGATACTTCATGGATCGAAAACAAATTAATAATATGTAGCCAAACTCCACGGGTTGTATTTTCAACTATTTTTCACGGTTTCTTTCAACTACTGTTACCCTGTAATTACATATACTGAGTGGGTATAAAGTAAGATTTAAAAAAGCCGGGTTTAATGGGTTGATATTGTGCGTTATAGATTACCCCATATCGCGTAATCAGGGAAAGTATATAAAATAAGTTGTATTGAGTTGAAAACTTTACGGGTGGGTCTAACTTTTTGACGGGTTTTTGTTACAGTATTCTGCCAATAAACTAAACTCTAGACAAAAGTTTGAATAATCAACGGATCGGGTTAACACAACCGAACACTTTTAATGGTATACAAAAATACACTTCATCCTCGGGTTTAGTGCAGGAAATGGTTATTATTTAACTTGATCTTCCGTTGCCCTGCAACGGGTTTACCCTAGTTTATATTTATAATAACTAATAAATGCCAGTTTATTTCTGAATGATAAATGTCATTTTCAATAAACAATTCACATTTATCTTGACCGTGAGGGACCACCTTGTGATATATCTGCCATACATTCACTACAGTAATTTGCTTTATTCGTTCGCCAAAACAACTGAAATATGTATTCAAAGATTTGTATTTTGAGGTTAAATTGACGCCAAATACTTTTGAAATTGAGCCTGTTAATTTGACGTGACGAAAATTTTGATGGGAGAAGTGAGGTAAAGCCCATTTATTGTTTCTGTAAGCAAAAACTTTGCGAAAAACGTCTGATAATGAAACATCAGACAATCAGTGTTAATCGAATTTCCCCTCCCTTCGGAGGATTGGTTCGTCCGCCAGTGCTTTGATGATATGGCATTACCTTAATTAATGCATTTAAAAACATCCACCAGGCATCGCCGTATTATTTTTGCTGATTTTACATGTCCCTGTAAGAAAGATTGCGTAATAAAGGTGGTTTGGCTATCTGTAGAGGTGTGGGTCTGACCTTGAGGTATGCTCAAAGACAGAGCTCAATCATTCTATTAAAAGTGAATAATTAACGTTATCAGACACTTTATTTGATAACCGAACGAAAAATTGTAAATTATCTGTAACAATTTATCGAAAACAATCATACGAATGAACCAAATCATCATTACATAAATTTCCGATAAGATCAGAAATTTGTCTGTGTACAATCGGATTCATCACTTGCCGAAGCTTCGGAGAGTGCCGCGAAAAAATTCCCTCGCCGAAGCTTCGCGCACACTCTCCGAAGCTTCGGCGATTTGGTCACATCTTTTTGTCCTGTACTGTACGCACATCAATCATTTTCACCCATGCTATACTGTGTTAAACTATGGTGTCAACGGAGTTGAGTTGAGGCTATCGATGTTTCATTATCAGACATTTTGGGCAATATTTTTGATTGCAGAAACAACATACGGGCTTTAGATATAATATGCTTTCATGCACGACATGAGTATTCGAGTTCTCCCAGAAAAAGCGTTACCTGCGAAAACCACATTAAACGGTTATCTGATTTGTTATCATACAATAACTTTTTACGGTTCATTGTATTGTATTGCGCTGAATTGCAATCTGCTGAAGGATCGAGAGTCGGACTCAATATATTCTCATAAATGGTGTATTTCCGGTGAAAACGGCCTAATGACATTGCATTCTTATTCATGCCAACTAACAGCACAGGTATAAGCGAAAAGCTTTAACCCTGACTCTGTCAACTCATCCCTGATAACCGTAAAATGAATGGTACGTTAACGCTATTGTTTGAGTCCCAACACCTGACCATGTTTTCATGGAAGGTCATTCAAGAAAAAATCTTGCTGGTATGGTTAAAAAAAACATTCAAAATTCACGGTTTGCGGTTTATGATAGTTGACCAATAAAGCGATGATGATTAGTAGGACGATGGTGATGATGATGATGAATGGTTCAGATTGCCGGGTATACATTCCTTTGTGCGTCAATAGATGATCCGAAAAAAAAATATTCATAGTTTATATGTATCTAACCCGCAGTCCGGATCACATGAACATTAATATTAAGACCCAAAGAACCCACGTACATTGAGACGCAACTTTGGGGAAAAAGCCGATACCCGACTAGAATATTATAATATTATATTAAGTCGGTATTTTTAGAACAGAACAGCTAATTACCGTGATCATCGATCTGATATGAGAAAACATCGATGATGTTCTATTACCGTTTCACGTCTTAAGTGAATCATTTCATTACCATGCCATGCATAATTCTACATTCTTGCAAACTATACTATACACTAAACTTGGTTACTCAGCGATCGAAAGAATCTCGATGATTCCCAGTTCAACCAGACGTTACCATTGACTCATTATCTTTACCTCGTTACAAAAACTCTTTAAAGATATGTTTATTAACCATTCAAAATTCATCCCGATTCACGTAATGAACTCGCAAAGTTCGATTATAGTATTATTCGATTCATTATTATTCGTCTTCATCATTTATGTATGTACATATTTGCATTGTGGAATGAGACAGACGATTAAGATTAGGATACTTAATATTGAGATTAGGATACTTACTTAAGATTGGGATAAATTTAGGTTACTTAGCATTTAAGATTATGAGCAGGGTTATAAATAGGTAACACTACGTAAATGATGGTTCCACCTACACATTTACACATACTGTAAAACAGAAATTAGTGTTTTACCGGAACTTTTTTCAACAGAAATCTTCGATGCTGCAGTTAAGCTTGAGATGCTTCAGATGCTTGAGTTAAAACTACTGTATGTATCTTTGCAGCATGTTTCCAAGATGATCAGAGCCTTCTAGATATAATTGAATCACGGAAACTCACGTTGCTGCAAAGTGAATGGCTCGAGGCATGAACATAACGGCATGTAATATACACTAACATGTAAACATACATACTGTCATTACATCAGGTACCAACTTTGGTTCCTTCTCTTGACTCGTTTGGACCCGCGGGGGCTTCCGAGAAATGGACTCTAACCAAGAAATCTTACTATTTGACAGGTCAATGACGTCATTTGTCATCTAAAAACTGACACTCAAATTAAACTTGAAACAAACATGGAACAGGAATAAATATGTAGTATGTATGAAGGAAACATAGCTGAACATTCTTGTTCATACCTGCCCTGCAACTTTTTCATTCTACGAATCTAAGTATTATGTACAGTACTTGTGCACGGGTTACGGTATTTCTGTACATACGTATACTAGCGGACGAGAAGAGGAGAGAAAAGTGGAAGTCCCCTTTCTTTGACGGTTTCCAGAAGTGGGTTTTTTATATTGTAGGCAAAAAGCATGAAAACTGTCGATTTCCCCCTCTTTGACGAAATTCCCCTTCCCTTGAAAGGTTGGCTTGTCCTGCAGTGTATAAATATACTACGTAAATATGATGTTGTTGACCATTCATCTGCCTGAACTGTCTGGCTGTTCAGTCAAGCGCCTATCAATGTGTTACCAAATTGGCGTTGTATCTCGTACGCGGAGTAATTGTCAATGCGTTTAAATTAAACCGTTTGTGTCTGGAATTGTACAACTAGAGCGAACTGCTGATATCAGTAATTTGACAGTTGACATTCGTATTTGAGTTCTGGACACAAATATAGTAACAGAAACCGCATTCGAATGAAGTGACCGTAACTAAGTGGTTATGACTCAGGTCAATGGCGGGTGAGCTAATCCTTCAAAGGGAGGGGAATTTCAGGACATGTTACCTACACATGAGGGAACAAAATTAAAACTTATCATAGATGTCAGAGAGGGAGGAATTCCACTAGTTCCAACCCCATCTCGTCCGCTACTGACTCTGGGCAAACCGGGTTGTATTCGTGACTGAATGTGGTTATCATGGAGTCTTCGGTAATGTAATGTTTGCCAATTGAATCAAGCATGTAGAAGGTCTAATCGAATCAGGTTATTTTAAGGATTTGTATGCAATAAACAATATGAAGAAGGTATGATGAATTAGCAAACTTATGGTATCCAAGTTTTCTATTATGGCATAACAACTGAATAAATTAGATTTTTTTGATTAGATGGATAACAAAATGATTAATTTTGATTGAGCCTGTAAATAACTAATTGAATGAGGTTATGTTGTCTAAAAAACTAATTGAATATGAACACGAAGGAAGAATGATGAAGTTAGACCACGAAATAATCATTGATATACTCTGCGAGCTAATAATGACTAAACTGTTCGTTTTTTTCTTCTAGAATAGAATACCTGGGCTATGAAAAAGTTAATTGAGTTGATTTCGGCGAAATATTGTTGTTGAAACCGAATAATAATTTGCTTATTTTATCGTTGAAAAGTTCATGAAAAACCCAAACTGACGTGAAATCGTAGGCGATAATTCGATTTCCAGGCACTCAATCAATTATGCAAACTAATAAACTTTCCATTATTTAATTATCCAATTATTCATTTTTGGTCAACAACGGTCCGACGTCATGCATTAAACATTTATGTCCGTACGCACAAATTGAAGTGTAAACACAATCAAACGGTGATAAAAACACTAGTTTGTATAATTTAATAATTAACTTGAATTCTGAAAGTAGGTTGGTACTGGTATACATGGCTATAAAATTTTTGATCGGCACCAATGAAACTCCGGTAATGACTGGAATTGTATAGTACATTTGTAAAGTACGTGTTATATGGCTTATGCATGACTGGTTCAGATATTGTGGGATTATCTGTATTATAACAGTTAATGTCAATCATTGTCTGGCACATTGGTTGAAATGTCAAGGCAATTTTAACACCACCATTCATAAACGTCATGAAAGGGTAATGCGTGGTAAAAACCACTTTCGTATTAGTCAGATCAATTGAACATGGGAAAAAGGGAGGATTGTACGTACTGTAGTTATCAAGCAAAGAAGGAGAAGCCGAGAGCGTTTTTTTATTTATCTGGCACCCAATTTTTTACAAAAGTTCTCCAGAACAAGAATTACAAAAGATTATCAAGCTACAGTAATGCAAATACAGTAATACCCAATGCTTTGCCGTAAAAAAGTGCACAAATTCGATTTATGTACAATGTTCAAAAATCGCTTAACGCACCTGCAATATTAATATGACCCATGATTAAATCACTGGTTTTATACTATTGTTTATCAATTCGTTTTCGATTAATTACTTGCAGCATATCATAACTAATTGACTAATTTTCCACTGGTCATAAACAATACGTGGTCACCTGTCATCAATCCAGTACTTAACTCATACTAATTAACTCCTATTGCGCAGTTCTTTTCTGATTGCTTCAACAAATCATAAAGTCGATGATCAGTCTCTGCAGAGTAAAATTCCTGTACAAAGGTTTCAGTGCACCATTTGTTTGATGATTTCCAGACTCTTGCATGAAAATGTTTTCCACCGGACTAATGTATTCGTCTGGAATAAATGCCGGGTGTACCGATTGACTCCTATGGAAGGATCATACAAAGCTCAGACTTACAGTAACAAGAAGTCGTTGCGCCAATAACCTTTTTACTGTATACGAATACGGACGTTACATATGAACATCTTTAGGTCGAATACTAAGGTCCTATTATAGAATACGTCTATGCTGGGTGCGAAACGCGATTCAAGTCTTTTATGACACCATACCGAAATTCTCTTTGTGTTTCTTCAAATATATATAAGGTTACAACGACTGATTCTATATCCAATGTGGAATGGTAAAAGGAACGATGGATAGAAGGCCCCATGAGCAAAAGGAACATTAGGTAAAAGGCACTCTAGTAAACCCTGAAACATCGAATATCAATACATTTGTGTACATCACAATCGCAAACTAATTCTTCTGCAACGGAAATGGCTCAATCGTTTATTTTCAGTGAAGTACAAAACAACCAAATACATAAACTGGTTATGATTGATTATGCAAAAAGTCCGAATCGGGTTTACAACCAAAGAAAACTCAGGCGTGAGATTTTTCCTTCAGTGTCCGTTGCATACGATATTTTTAATAGAAAAATGGATTAAAATAAAGCATATTGTTATTTAATTCTGACGTGATTCAACCTTTAGTAAAATAACTAGTATAATTCTAACATTTTTAGGCGAGTTTTTGGTTAAATACATGCCTATTAGCTCGAAGATATGAGCGCGGCTGCATAATTTCCCCATTAACATTTTTCTCCTTCCACAATATCTGAAAGTCTTACGACGTATTGCATAATGAACCACGAGCAGTATACATTAAATTATCATCATGAACCTAGCGATCATCGAACTTGTTTATGAACTGCGTACTCGGTATCACTTCCATGAATGGCTGAGCAGATTTCACATGAGTCCAGTACTCCAGTGAGACATACTCAAACACGTTTGCCTGATTCAGATACGACATCCAATACAGCATAGACTCATACAAAATCAAATACTGTATCCTTTGTGGGTCCCAGTGAATTACAAATATTTCATGTTTTCGCTCGTAATGGATTGCCTATTATGTGAGAGAAGCATTCAAATTCGAACTGAATTACATACCACGTGTTTTATTATGTATATGTACTTATGTTTAACTAAAGCAGATGTTTCGGCGGGAAGAAAAGAGAAAAATTCCGTATCTCACTAGGTTCGTCAAACTCGATAAATATCAAATTGTTTACTATCTAAAAAACCAGAATTTTATTGAATCGTGGCTCCATGATCAGCGGTAACCGGTAACAAGGTTTACAAAATACAAGTTATTTTCATCACACTTTAGTACATCTGCATTGCTTTTTAGCTTATCTTCACTCACTTCAGAGTTTCTCTTCACTCCGAATTTTTCAAAGGAACAGGCTTGCCGAAACCCCACGGAAGACACTTCAGAACCAAATGTTTAGAAGAAGGTTTACAAAAAGTGAAAGAACAAGAAACAATAACCAAGCTATACAAGCTTCACGTGTTTGTATCAAACGAGAAAAAATAAATTTCGTCATAAATGTGATCAATTTGATCATGATTACGGTGTTGGTGGGTTTGTTATGAACTAAACTGGTGTAACCAGATCACGGTTGTGTAGTAATTGAATAGCAAATTGATTTGAAGTCGGCACGTTTTTTTTTGATATTTTCATTTAAAGCAAGAGAATCTGTAAACAGGAAGTTATCATAACAGTTATGACAGATGCTTTTCAATGAGATGTATTATAGAATAGTATGCGTTTAATTTATGGAGATCAGATTCTGTTGTTATTGCTTTTTTTCTGATCAGTAAACGCACACAGTGAGGAAATTCATAACTACCTTCAACGGAAATTTACACATATCAAGTTATAAATGAGTTCCGATAACAGCTGATTGACTTACTCACTCACTCACTCACTCACTCACTCACTCACTCACTCACTCACTCACTCACTCACTCACTCACTCACTCACTCACTCACTCACTCACTCACTCACTCACTCACTCACTCACTCACTCACTCACTCACTCACTCACTCACTCACTCACTCCCTCCCTCACTCACTCACTCCCTCTCTCACTCACTCACTCACTCACTCACTCACTCACTCACTCACTCACTCACTCACTCACTCACTCACTCACTCACTCACTCACTCACTCACTCACTCACTCACTCACTCACTCACTCACTCACTCACTCACTCACTCACTCACTCACTCACTCACTCACTCTCTCACTCACTCACTCACTCACTCACTCACTCACTCACTCACTCACTCACTCACTCACTCACTCACTCACTCACTCACTCACTCACTCACTAACTCACTCACTCGCTTATTCACTCACTTACTCACTCAGTCACTCACTCACTCACTCGCTCACTCACTCACTCACTAACTCACTCACTCACTCACTCACTCACTCACTCACTCACTCACTCACTCACTCACTCACTCACTCACTCACTCACTCGCTCAATCACTCACTCACTCACTCACTCAATCACTCACTCATTTACAAGCAGAAAACTGACGTAAACAAAAAATGTATGTCATAAAGTACATAGTAACCATGCGTGGTTCATAATTACTAACTGCGCAAAAACATCCGGCGTTTATTCACATCCCTATTACTCAATCAACCCTGTATATTATTGACGTTTAGTCTTCATTGTTATGATGAAAGTATCAGATCTCTATCTTGCTTTATTAACAGATATTGGTCTTGACAGGATTAAGAAGAAGAGGCATACCATACCGTATGTGAGTCAAGTACAATCAATACCGTCAGATGATTACTTGCATTGATATTTATATCCTAATAATAACAAATTGTCAATATCTGACAATAATCGCTAGATATGTATGTATGTATCTTGTTGACGGAAATCAAACCAAGAAACCAAACCATGAGCTTCCCTTACTATTCTATTTATTTATACTCTTCAGATTTTAACATAGAAAATTATTTTTACTTATTTTCTTGTGGCGCCTTTTCTCAAAAACAAACTACATAGCTGTACTTATGAAGTGTTAATGAAATGTTGTTGTTTGGACCAAACTAAATATTTGTGACCTTATACCGTAACGTAACCATATAATTTATAATGGTCCATGTCGTGACATCAACGATTATCTTCATTACGAATTGTTCTTTTCACGTCATCAGCTCGCCAATAATTATTTGAAAACTTCCTGATTCAGCTCACATGACAAATGAAGTTTCGTGCTGTGCTTGCATCACGTAGATGTAGTCTATTTTAAAAGTTTCGTGGCTTCAAGACTTGGATATGTGGTGGACTTAGCTTTTAACCTGGTTGGAAATTGGAAATTATTTTTTGTCATTGGTTTTTCACGGCTACCGGTCATTTTCCCGAAAATCTTTTTCCCGAGAATCTTTTTACCGAATTTTTTTAAACCGAAAACTGGTTCACCGAAAATTGGTTTACCGAAAATCCGTTTACCGAATATACATTCCCCGAAATGAAGTTTTACCGAACGTTGTTTCACCGAAAATGTTTTCCCCGAATGAGTTTTTCCCCGAAAACTTTTTTCCCGAAAACAGTTTTACCGAAAAAAGTTGGGTCAATCGTTTTTATGCGTGAAACTCATTTTAATAAAGCTTGTAACCAAATTTATAGTACATTATTGTTCTATAGACCCGCTAAGTAAGAAACCTTGCATATGCCAGAAGGTATATCGGATACCATTTAATCGATTAATTTCTTAATTAAGTTGGAATTTAATTGATTGAAACTTCAACTCCAAGAACTTTTGGCGAAAACTGAAGATTTATTCAAATTAACAAAAACCCAAAATCAGTCATTCCCATTTTAAATTGTTGAATTTTCAATGAAAATGATCGAATTCATTCCATTTTTGCCGTAAGGATTCATTACGATGAACCGACTATGAAGTTCCAGAAGATTCGATGCAGATATGACGTAATCATAAAAGTTTCCACCTTTTATAATGTATTGTCAGCGCCGACAGACTTCGCTAAAGAGTCAGCCAATCAGCCATCAGCAACATGAGCGCTAAGCCACGCCCTCAACTCACCTGAACTTGACATTTGATTTGCTCCCAGGAATTCGGTTCGGGGAAAAGCAATTCGGGAAAAGATTAGCTCGGAGAAAGTATTTTTGGTGGAAAGACGTTCGGTAAAAGATCATTTCGGGGAAAGTCGATTCGGGAAACAGATTTTCGGTAAACTAATTTTCGGTAAACCAATTTTCGGTAAAAAAAATTTCGGTAAAAAGATTTTCGGAAAACAGATTTTCGGGAAACTGACCGGACCCCGTTTTTCACGTATTTGGAACATTCATGTTTCTTGAATCTGTGTTTTTGAAATAATGAAAATGAATTTTTTTGACTTTTTCTTGATCTTACTACCCATCCAAGTGTCACTACAATTTTGAGGTTGAACTCGACAAATATTCATGAGATACAAGGAAAAACATGGGTTATATATAAAGGAGATGTACACTGAATGTCAGTCTCATCAATGTACAGGCGACGACAAGTATGCAGAAACAATGAAACAATGAAACAATGAAACATCAGCTTGACAATGCAATGAACGAACAACACAAAACAAGATGTTGGTCAGGTCAATATTTCTTGCAATGAAAGACTAGAGCAAAAAACTTACTGTTGGCCATAAAAAATCTAAAAAAATTCATATCAGAAGACCATGCAAACAGACTTGACTGCTGCAAGAAACTATGACTCGACTATAACGTCACACACTGCATAGCTTCGTCAGTTAGTTAAGCAATAACTATATTTATAAACAGTTGATAATTTGTACAAATTATATTTTTAGGTTGTGGTAAGTCCATAATTTAATTAACTGATTATTCTATAACACTAATAAGTTAATTGATTAAGCGAGTTTGTACATGCATTATTTATAAAAAGTATAATATTATTATCATCGTTCACAACCGGTATGAAGTTTGCATGGCTTATAAATAGGACTATGATGACCATGTTGTTGTCGGTCAAATTGGTTAATAAATTCAGTTCAGCTTCCATACTACTTCCTTCTTTCATAAATCAACCACCCTGCTAATCAAATATGATTATAAAATACAGTTTCCACCCAACAACAACAGAGACAATGTATCCTCCTGATCGTTAGCGGACGCCTTATGATCGTTAGAAGACTTCCCTTTGAAAACAAGTTCTCCTTTTTGTGATTGAAAACGGAATATATTCTCGATCAGGCTACTTAATCAATGACAAAAGCACAAAAATTTTGTTCACAAACACAGTTCGTTGCATGTGAATTGGCACTCAAGTTCATCGGAAACAAATACAAATAGATACCGCATTTTGTAGAGCACATTGTATAATGTAAACATCAGCGAACCAGATGAAATCAATTAAATTATAGAATTTTTGGTTTCAAATATTGTGTTCTTTGCTCAAAAATTGACTCGTAAAACTGAGGTTCGAATATTTCGCGACAAAAGCGACTAATTCACAGTTTTTTTTATAAAACTCTTGCCACATACCTTAGATTGAAAATTTGAAATTAATGTGCCGGGTGAAAATTTTACAAAAAAACAAACAAAAAATAGTGTGCTTAAATTTTTTTACAAAAAAATGTCCCGGAAAACTGTTGCGAAATATTCGAACCTCAGTTATACATCGCGAACATTTCGCTCGTCGGCCAGTGTTACTAATGGACGTGTCTTCCGAGTGTTACCCAAACTCTCTTATATACCAATGGTACATCTACGTACGGTGAGCAACCGTAGCTTCTTTTCAATTTACAAAACATTTGCAAGACCGACAATTTTTTGTAGAACAATGAAACGATGCAATGACAGTGTTCAGTCTCTTAGTTCTTTTCAGCTCCAAATACTGAAACCACGATTTTTAATTCATTTCACATATAAATTATTTTTAGAAATATAACAGCTTCGATTGCCCCAATTGATTCTGTTAATATGTTCTGCTATTATATATTTATATGGCAATGGTATTATAAGGTTTGGCATGTAGGTGTACCATCGGTACCTAAAAATCCGATTCACGAAGATACTTTCCAATTTCCAAACATCTTGAACCGTTAGTTTTCCTTAATGGTTAGTTTTTCAGTCAATACATACATACAGTCAGTAGCGTTATTCTGTACAATCATGACATCATGATAATGTCTGGTGTGGCTCACGGTGTCAGGAATCCGGGTCGGCCGGTGGGCGCCTGTAAGATGTGGTCATGACGGAAGCCACCGGGTGGTGATGCCGCGGCCTGTACCAGTCCGTTGAGATCTTCGTGTACGGAGTACGTCGGTTTAATGTATTGTCCCAGCTCGCGGTTCATCGATTGGACGGTCTGATGCTCGGTGCACGACTCGGATAACACCATCTCATAACGGAATTCGGCCGATTTTGACTTGGACATGCCCATGCCCCACGCCGCCACGTCCAGGTAACCACTCGTGTTGTTGTGGTGATTTGACATGGTGATGTTGGTGATGTGGTGATCGATGTGGTGGTATTATATACGAGTGGATTGAATCAGACACCTGAAAGTAAAGTGGTGAAATTTGAATTTTATAGATGTTTTACACTCATGGAAGTTTTGTTTATATCAGTGATGAATTCGGACATTTTTATTATAGTGTATTTATCTGGTATCTTGTAAAAGAATAATCATTTGAAATGTCACATCGTGATAGCGGCAATGGAAAGTTACATTGTTGAATAGCAGTTCATGAGAAACTGTGGTGATACTGTATCAGAAACTTCGAAGATCCGCCGAGTTGTATGTATAACATTGAAACGCAAATTAAAAATTATGAAAACTATCACTTGCTAAAATTGGAAGAGATGAAAAACATCTACATACATACATGTATTTCATTAGAAGTGTTGCATGAGAAACGCTGCTATTCTATCCATCACTTCCTGATAGGCATGCAACAAGAACAGCAAATAATCATGTTCGCTGTTCGCTGTAAAATTCCAAGACTGTATGGAAATTGAGCTGTTGTGTTGTGTTCGACTGCCAAAAAACTACGTTTCATGTGTTCCTGTTGAAGCACTGGTGGACGAGCGAAACTTGCAAAGGAAGAGAAAATCATCTGAGAGGGGGGAATTTGCAGAAATTAGGCTATTAAAGTATACCTTAGGAAACAAACTCTACTTTATGAAACCTCCAAAACGGGGAATTCCTTTTTTCCTCACTTCTAGCCCGCTAGTGCGTTGAACAGAGAACAGAGACGGAACTCGGCGGCCTGCACGATCGTTTCCTGTCAAAACTGCCCACTAAATTAATTACCATCAAAACTGGATTTCAAGAAATTCTTCTTTTTTACGTCAACGTCAACAACCGTAGACTGAGTGACGCTGATAGATGGGTTGACTGACTGACTGACTGACTGACTGACTGACTGACTGACTGACTGACTGACTGACTGACTGACTGACTGACTGACTGACTGACTGACTGACTGACTGACTGACTGACTGACTGACTGACTGACTGACTGACTGACTGACTGACTGACTGACTGACTGACTGACTGACTGACTGACTGACTGACTGACTGACTGACTGACTGACTGACTGACTGACTGACTGACTGACTGACTGACTGACTGACTGACTGAAGTTCTTCAAACTTACCATCCGATTGGCACAACAGCCAAATCTTCAAGTATGGCATCATGTGAATCAAATGTAATGGTGCCATTGGCGATGATTGGCTCGATTGTATGCCACAGATTCGAAAACCATATGACAGGCACATTCGACGTCAGCCAAACAAGATTTGCAAGATTTGGTTACATTTTTACGAAATTTATAGATTCGGTTATTTACAGTGAATAGTGGGTTATTTACAGTACAGCTTGGAATAATCACGGTTGCTTCGTTTCCTTACAGTTGGGGTTTGGTTACTTGCAGTAAACATTCAAGGAAATATTCTTATGGAATATCAGTTTGGTAACTCGCAAAATACTCAGTAATAGCAGAATTACATACTCGCATGGAAGATTCAGTTATACATAACATTGTACAAATCCAGGTTCTACAGTTCGGTTTCAAGCAGATGCGGTGCAGAACACTGGTGTAATTGATTCAAATATGCATAAATACCAGTGATATGTCAATAAAACTTGGGAAATATTCCAGCACATCCGCTGATACAAACTGCCCTCTTTGCCATGATCGCAAATTTAACGGCATGAATGAAATATTTAGAGGGTACAGAATGCCGTAGAACATTGGCAACCACAAGATTGTATGTATTCTTAGCTGTAGTTCTCATGATACATAAAGCAATAGGATAAAAGCAATTTTTTTCTGGAACAGGAAACATGCAAGACTACATATCCTGAGAATGTTTTTAATGAGAAAGAAGCAGTGTTAGACTAGTGCAAAGAATGTCAGTCTAGAAAACTTTACAGAGCTCGAAACCTGACAGATTGAACAACATGACCACTTGCCTTGGGTTTGTTTATCATTAAGTTTTTAATTATTCAATGTTACTTTACTCTTAAGAAAACATCATTCTTATATGGTATTAATGTGCAGTCCCGTTCAGGATGTAATGAAGAAGTCTCCCTAATTCAGTATACAAAACAGTTTTGGTATGTCATATAAACAACTACGCAATATGTTGTTATTTTACTTGAGCACCACCCAACCTACTTGTCCCCATTATAACTAAAATGCTTAATCATTCTTACGTTTAATTTTAAGTAACGGAATTCAAGGGAAAAAAAGTACCAGTCGGTCTATACTAAACGCCCACATTATACGATCCATTATGGCATGCTGCGATGGGTCATCGAGGGCTTCATTCAACTTTGCTTTCTCAAACAAAACGTGATTTCGATGAAATGACCCGGAGCGTTGGCAAAAGACAAATAAACTAACCGAACACACGCACCAGATCATGAATGGCATTAATAATAGGGTGCATTCACATTTATACAATTTATGTGAAGTAGAATACCACAAAAAGCTGATTTCCAAGTTCAACATTTTGGTAATCAAGACAAGAAGTTTATTTGAATTATATAAATAATTCAATATAAGCCTGTTTCATGACACAAATAAAAAGGTGGTCTTATGACCCAACCACATTCGGACGATGATCATGATAACTGTGCCCTACATAATTGGGTGCATTCACATTTTTCATTTATACAGTCTGCGTTATATGGGTTCAAGACATGAAATGTGTCCAAAATATTACGGATAACAATTGAGTAACAATGATGTTTCATTAGAGTTTGATAAAAAAAACAGTGGTTTCTTACGACTCAATAGCATTCTAGTCGTACATAGAATAAATAGTAAGCGCACGTTACTCCAAGTCCAAACGTCTCTCTTGAGGATGCCGGCAGAGGAACCGCACTGAAATGTCGTTTGATGCGCGTACTATAAAAGGAAATTCAGTAGATGCCACCCAGCCACATACTGTATGTATAGAGGAGTTTGCTCGAGTCAATGACTCAGTGGTCGTAGTCTGGTTTCGGTCAGTTGTCAGCTACCATGTAGTATTCTAAGTACATTACGTTACTGCATTTTAACTTAATTTGAATTTGAATAAGTGCCACTGAAAGTCAGAACCTTTCTGATAAGTTTGATTGACGTTGGGTAAATGTCTTGATGGTCATGGAGTATGAAAATCGGAAGAAGAATACTCAATGGTACCATGATACTCGTGGAAGATTTTTCCAGGATTCCGTCGGGGCAACTCTCTTATTCATAGCGAGTTTGTGGCATTAATCTAATTTACGCATACTTTCAGTTGATGAATCATGGATTCTAATTATTTACAGCGAAATATTATCTTAATTAAATAATCTTTTAAGTTCAGTGTCTTAATCTTTCATGCATGCTAGATATAACTATTCTAGCTGACTCATCAAGTCTGCTTCAAGCTATGTATGATATTTGATTTGGGTAACTAAAACATACTCTAAATAAGGAGCAAAATGGTTAACTGCAGAAAAATAATAAATTTCAAAAAGTTAAACTCGGAATCCCCGGCTGTAAAGTCACGGAACCCGACGTGATGAATGACGAAGCAGTGTGTGGAGTGTGCTTGCTGCTGCAAATGTGAGCGAGTCATGCACACACTTGGTAGACTTGATATTACATACTATATTATAGTGCAAATAAGTCATATTGAAACTATATATAGTCAACATAATTTTATTTATGTAGACGAAGACATTGAAAATAGTCTTGAAAAACTGTTTGTCGTTTAGTATACATAGCAAACGAACTGAATGTGGTATGCTCTGCCTGATAACAGTTCATACTTCATAGCAACAAAACGCATTGACTTTGTAGATACTACTATCACGTTAACCAAGTCTATGGAGTAAATACTACTCCTTGTTTACTCTCTTACAAGAGATATGTACATACCAAATCAGCTATTTTAAAATATAAATCCCTCAGACGACCCTATAAAATTAGACGTAACGACTGGCACTGGGTATGTCTTTACTACTGGATACAAGGCCAAGGGTACGACATGGCACAATTGAAGTTGATTTGTTAAAGACCAATACAAACAAACTCGTTAAAGGGTATCTGAGTCACCAGATCGACTCGACACTTGAAATTCAGAAAGGAAGAATTCGAGGTCTGAATGATCTGGAAACTCTGAAGAAAGAAGCCTAAGTCCTTCCAGCACGCGCTAAACCAACATAAGAACGCTTTAATGATGACAAATGTACCGAAATGTAATGAAGAAGTGGCCATGGAAGTAGTTTAGAGAGCAAATAAACACTCCAAAAAGTATTGGAAGTAGGAGTAGCTGACGTCGATTCATGCTTGAGACGGATGAAGAACTTTATTATAGCCAATCCAGAGTTTCTTGTTACTGAGAAAAGATTTTGGCGCGCTATTTGAATTCGAAACTGATTTTCGAGCGTTAAACAACTGGGAAAAACACACCTGGACAACATTTGAACGTCGCGCCAAATTGATTGATAACGGTTCCATTGAAATAATTTTGATAACAAAATACCTAGACAGAGTTATAATGACTGGAACAGTTTCTCTGATTCGGGCAGAGAGTCTTTTAAGACAAATTTACAAAATGGTACGGGGGGATGCACAACTGAAATAACAACAGAAATGCATGACATTCATAAAGCAATCTGAAAGAATTCATAACCCCAGGCGCTTGTTGTCTAGATTGGCCAATAACAAACGAATACAATACATTTTATATGCTGGTCGGTTATTTAAATTTATAATATAAAAATATATACAGGGTGGGCCAAAAAAAACCACACAACTTTGAAGGTTAATAACTTTGTGAATACGAATCGGATTTATTAACGGTAAGCGTAATTTTAATCAGTATATATTTGAAAGTTTGTAACTCTAATTTAGTCCAAAAATATCAATGCAATCGAAAGTTAAGCAAAAACTTTTTAAACACACCATTTTTTCAACCTGGCGGGAGTTTTCATACATACGGGTTACAATTGATATTTTTGAATGGTTTATACGGCCCAGACAAACTGTTTTGCTTTCTTTAGCATTATACAGTTAAAACCTAGCTAAGTAATCTGTTTAAAACAATATTTGTACCAACTCAAACTGTTTTTAACATGAAAATTACCATTCATGATAGAAAAAAGACTGTTGAGCGTTGAGCACAAAACGTTCATATTGAGTATGTCATCAAGTTTATTATGCTTTCTATGTGGCTGAAACTTGTCTAAAACATTGTTTCTCAAATTTATGTGTTAGCTCTGTCCTCTTTGTGTAAATTTATTATCGTAAAAATGAAATTTTATAAGTTATCAGCAGAAAAACAACAACTTTTTGGTAAAAATTTCATATCTTTTCGAAAAATTGAAATTTATCCACATTAATTATATGAATGAAAGTCAAAGATATACCAGTTATAATGATGCAAACCGCAGTTCAATCCGATTAATAATCACTGAGTTATTACCCTCCAAAGTTGTGTGGTTTTTATTGGCCCACCCTGTATATCATATTTGATAAGCAATATTTTACTGAGCTTCAAAAGACACCATATAACAAATTTCCTAACCTTCACCCGCTATCACAAACCAAACCGAAAAAAACATGTTGTCCCATATGTATTTGATTGTTTTGCGTTTCGGGTCGAATTTCGTTTTCTGTACTGGTTTTTCTAACGAAACGGTCCATAAGATGCGGCTTGATGGCCTGTTTGCATAGCAATACGCAAATAAAACAGCCTGAACAAATGAAGAAGGCGGCGTACAGTATTTTATAGGGGTAATTCCAATGAATCATGGTCGTGTATGTAATACCATGCAAACCTTAAATTGTTCCCAGTAAATAAAATAGTAGACTTTATTAGGCGTATAAATTGGGTGAATCGTTCAATCGGGCTCACATTGCGTGTAACGAACCACCGACATTTATGCACCCTCAGTCCAGTTTGCGAAAGGGCGTGAAAATTGTGCAGTCTTTTTTTAATGTTAATACTTTTACATGCCTTTTTATTATTCAAAGATATTACTCAAAAAACTGTTCCAAATTAAGATTTATTCCATTTGGGAAACGTTTTCAGAAGTCATGAATACTGTGTGATGGCCCTAGTCGATCTGTATAAACTGGCTTATGGTAGATGGAAGCCGCTAGAAAAGCTATAAATACCAGTGTATATGTAGTTCGACCTGATCATAACACCGATGGCATTGAGTCAAATCAAAGCCCTATATCTAATTCCATTAGCTAATCCGGTAATTCGTTAATGTAAATATTTATGTACTGTATCACTGTGGTTGACATTTCAGTGGCAAAGTCGGCTAATCAGGATTCGTCCGTTCGGTTTTCACGGAGGAAAAAAGCAACTGAGTTGGTTACAGTGTGAATGAGATGACGTGGTCATGTTATTTTACCTCTGAAACAGCTCAAATTGTGGAATGTGCCCAAAACAGAATACCGAATGTCAAATAGTCAGACATGGCTATCGTTTACCCATCGATAATAACAAACGGTTCAGCCGGGTACTGGTTTCAATCAGAACTATACACCATAAAAACACAGCCATCATGATCCCTCTGAGTCGGATCGAATCCATCATTTATGAGAATCAACGAGTTTGGATACCGAAAATAGCTCAAAACCGGGCGGAGAAAAAAGTTTGATATGACTACAGTATACAAACGAGACCCACGATATCTGTTCAACACCCAATAGCCATCATACAGGGTTTCTATTTTCCCATTAGTAATAACAATTGGTTCAGCCGGTAACTGGTTTCTATTAGAACTAGACCTATAAAAACCTAGCCCTGATCCCTCTGAGTCGGATCTCGGATCGCATCCATCATCAACGAGCATCAACGAGTTTGGATCCCTAAAATAGCTCAAAACCGGTCGTACAAAAAGTTTGGTATGACTACAGACACCCACGACGATATCCATCGCACACTCAATATAACTTTGGTCAGGGTTTCATGTTGTCACTGTTTACTATTCATATGTACACGTTACCACGAACAATCAAGTACTTTGTATGTTGTTGAAGTATTTCGCGAGAAAAATTATTAGTTTCCCGAAAGTTTTACACGCGCCATAATTTATTTTGAATTCAACGCGCGCGCGCGCCAACAACATTTTCTGAATAACGAGAAACCCTGGAAGGCTGTAGCCATCAGATGACCATGACGGCAACCATCAAGGGATACAATTCTTTCTCACACCCCTGGAGATCGCAGGTGCCATGGATGAAGGGCGTCCTGTCATCGATAGACCATCCGTGATGGATAATCAGCGACGAAAACAATTCGGCTGTCTAACTGGGGATTCCCTGAAGTATTAGCCGTGGGTTACGGTGGGTCGGTTTACGGTGAATCTTGACGTAACTGGTACGGAATGGGATATGGAACAGATTATGGTGTATTATTGAAGAAAAAGGGTATTCCGGTGGCGGGTCATAAAAAGACCTAGTTCGCGTTTCGGACCCAGCATAGACGCGTAGAGGTCCTTTAAGTTCAAAAGAGGTAATGTAACGTAGGTATGTACCATTGGAAAGTGGTGAGTGACTAATAACGATGGTTTTTTAGTATGTTGAGAGAATTAGATTTATTATATTCTAATTTCTAACACAAATCAATGAGCAAAGCAGTTAGCTGGGTTGACAGTTACCCAAAGGTTGAAAATTCGGCGGGAAAGTACATAGCCGATACCCGATAACAGCCTGATTACGGTAGCTCAAATCGTTCGAGTTTTATACTGCTATGTCACTTGAATACAAAGACAGACATCAGAATAGGGTCGGTCAGAATGACAGACTGTAGAATGGACCCAAACTCTGGCAAACTGACTGTCATCGACAGTCAATCAATCAGTCAGCAAATAAGTGTGCTCCCATGAGTTCATCACTTGAGTTATACACAGTCAGAAGTGGATACTGACGCAAAATTAGAAGAATAAACGTTTTTCTATTTTAACTATCAGCGAGATGAGCAGACATAACAAGATCAATGAGAATTTGGCTGAAATCATGCGACAGAACCACGAATCATGCACTGGACTATAATAAATACTGTATGATGTGTATGACGCAAACGGAAGCGCCCATGACCATCTCGCTATTTCACACGGACAAGCACAATGAATTGGGTATGGAAAACCAAAAGATGAAAAATGGGGAGATTTTAGATGACGATTTTTTTCAAAATCTTGATTGGCACGTGATTTTTCAAAAATATTGAAAATA
>OZ038442.1:24728088-24743088 GCA_964036265.1 Daptonema setosum
CCTGGAATTAGGAGGAAATATTAAATATTTGTTTTTTATTGAATAATAACAATAAAAAATGGATAATAATGGGTATAATGAACATACGAACGAATGGCTACAACAAATATTACAAACAAGCATATACTGTAGTGTAGACACGGTTGTGGTACACTTTATAATTTGGAAGAAATATAACAAAACCTTTCCTCAAAACATAAATGTTGCTCCAATACATGTTTCACAACTATAATGTTTCATAATTGTAATGTTTCATACTAGATTTTGTATATCTATTAAAAAGTGTTTTAGCATTCACCATTTTATGTGTGGTGGAGTGAATCTGAAGGCACGTCATATTTGTTCGACATATCGTAAGACTACTTCATGAGCATACAGAACCAGAGAAACTTTGGGCACAAATTGGCTGCACGAGCACTCCTAACTTGGGTCTGCAAAAGGAAGAATATCTCATTGAAAATTAATGAGTACCACTAAAGTTTTTCTGAATAGAAATCTGAAAGGCATGAGTTCACGAACAGATATTCAGAGTAGCACGAGCTTGCAATTATCCCCTTCCGGTTTTATATTAAGACTCATTTGAGCAGAAAGACATTAGGGTTCACGACTTGAGTTGATTGTTCAAACACTTTGAAGGAAGGTTTGAAATGTCTATCAGATGGTGATGATTCTTGGGGAGTTAAAAAGGAAACTTTTGCTAAATCTTAACTACAACTACAAACGCATGCATAGGGTTTGACGAATTTGCCACAGTTAGGATACAAGCAGTAGGCACAAAGAGCAGGCAAGCGTTAAACCTTGCCTGTTTGCGTTAGGAACCAGAGACGTTGACGGAGCGATTCTTTGCGATCGTGCGGGGTCCAGACAGCGTCACTGAAGTCCTCCTGTCTCTCCGGGTTGATCAGATCACCTTCGGCTTGCTGGAATGAGTGAGTGAGTGAGTGAGTGAGTGAGTGAGTGAGTGAGTGAGTGAGTGAGTGAGTGAGTGAGTGAGTGAGTGAGTGAGTGAGTGAGCAACCAACCCTCTGCAGTTGCTGCTGTTTCCAGTCTTCCACATCCATCGGTTTATCCTGGAAGAATCCATCACCCATCATTCGTGGTCGATGACGTACGGACTTGGCGTGAATCAGTGCCATCGACATCAGGCACACAAAACTGACCAGGTACAGGCGAGACATCGTACTGCTAGATTTGATAGATGTTAACTGGAATCGCTAACTGTTTTTTTATTTCCTTTCACCGCAATCACATTTATACACAATTCCTTTTATAATTTATAAATCAGGTAAACTAATGTACATTGTGGTTCATAGTACTGGTGGGTGAGACATAATGCTAGATTTAATAGATGGTAACTGAAGGGTTTGTTTAAAAAGATTTTTAATCCAGAATGTATGAAAATATGTAGTTGAGCAATAAAGAAAGACGAAGTATATTCAAGTGGCTCAGAATGTTTCATAAGGAAACAAAAAAATGTAAACTTAGTTAACAGAGTATTAATACACACCATGTGTTAGTTTTCTCAACGGGAATCTCAGGATCTTACATATGTACGTACATACATACATACGACGTAATATGTCTTATCTTAAACAATTCTTCTGTAAGTGTATTATGACCAGCATGAACTTGAAGTTATGAGTACGTCATCCGTAGATGAAATCGAAAACAAGCTAAAAGTTATCCATTATCTGTATTTATTCATGCCTGATCGATAAATAAATACATGGCTGAAAATTAACTGATTTAATAAACTCCCGTTATAACAGTATTTCTTCAACTTGAGAGCAAACTGGTTCCCACAACCTGAAACCACATAAGCCCTTCCAACATTTAACACCTTCCTAAGCTTACTGGGACGTATTGGTTCCGTGAATCAGTGACTCGTCGTGTGTGACAGTCTGCCACCGCACTTAATCTGTCTTCGTTCCAATATGGCGCTGGCGGATGAGCCAATCCTTCACAAGCAGGGGAGTTTCTTTAAAAATAAGAAGAATCAGCAGTTTTGAGGCAACTTCATCTACACTTTAAGAGGAAAATTCCAGTCTTTGGAACTGCCAAAGAGGGGATTATTCCACTTTTTCGTCCACCAGTCCATGATGATACATCGTAAGCGTATAGCGTACGATACCATCGTGCAATTAATGAAGTCACGGTAATACTGTCACGTCCTGGTCCCCATGACTGTCACACTTATTCCCAGTGTGTCTTTTTTATTATTACTTGAAACTGGTTGGGTGCGACCGCAAATGGACTATTGCGTGGGCTCATGACATGACCGATTCCGTGGACATTGTTTGTTTTTAACGTGCACTATTGATTAGGAAACTAGAGTTTTAGCCAAAAAAATTTTACTTTAGTCTGTAATCTAAAATTATACAGCGAGATACACAATTTAATTGTTTACTTGTATTTGGTACATGAATGGGGCTTATCTTTGGATAATGCTCCGTCACATGACTACCGAATCGTTCAATAAAAGCATCTTCAGAACAATTTCCGTCGCAAAAAGATTATCTGCATCACATGATATTTTGATTAGGGTCATGAAGTCTTTTACGCGCTTATGAATCTTTATGAACTTTTGTGGTTATAAAGTTGGAACAACATGAATATCCCCATGAATTATCTAGAATAAATAAAAGAAAGTCTAATCGATTCGTGAAATCACTTTATTTAAGAGGCTGTAATAGTCTAACTTCGAAATCTATTCTTCAGTATTGGCATTCAAAAGTCGCATGAACGAAGTGCAAAAGCTGGAGTGTATGATAATAACAGCTTCTGCAACAAACCAATGGCCCAAACTAAACGTAATGGGTTTTGTAATTACAGTAATCTTAAATAATAGGATCATATTCGAAAAGAGCTGTGCAGAACCATTTACTGACGTAGGGACCTAATCCTACGAAATTCTTTTTAAATCCGATGATCAAAGGATATTGAACGAAATACACGTCGAACAATATGCAAAATCTAGTTATCAAATTCGGCATTAAATGAGATTAATTCGCAAACAAAGGCTTTCTATCCCTGGGTTTAACTCGTATTTGTCTTTGTAACAGTTTGAAACAAGGATGATTCCAATCTTTAATCTAGTTTAATTACATAATTTGTTGTATTCCCAGTCGTTTTTATATAGCATACTACAAGATACATATTTTAGAGTATATGTCTGACACGCACGAATGTAATGAAAGTGTGGTTTATCTGGTAATGTAGCATCGGAGTTTAACATGTACATACAAATACATACTCAATAAAAATACATCATTATCTACCATAGTACAACTGTAGAAACACGAGATTTGAGAATACATACCAGAAGCTAGGTGTACCGGTAGTGTGCATGGACTTACGGTTCGATGGATCATGCAAATCAGAGCTTCCGAGTGTAGCACTTCCAGAAAACCTTTACCGGTAGACCGAGCAAAACACGGAGCTTTAGTTTCCTTTTACAATAGACAGGACGGAGCCATTAGAGCACAAAATGTCAGCAGAGGTCAGTAAAACCCGCAGGATCCATTTCTATCACAGGAAACAAGTACCATATTAGAGTTCTGGTATTCATCGACAAGTAACAGAATGAATACGATTCAATCTGTCAGATGATTCTTATGCTCTTGATCATGTACTCTGATTGATGACAGATTACTCTTATATATATAACCTTTCGTGACGACCGTGACGTGATTCACTATGAAATTAGCATCAGAACCACGACATTCAATTCAAAAATCATAAAATATTTATGAAACACGGTTCACTCGAATAGAATATAATAAGCGTAAGTACATATTATAGTAAAATACTAAAGCTTTCATATGTGGAGGGTATAAGGGATGCTATAAATCATAAGCATGGGGTAAAGCAAACGTACTGTTAACGTTATATAAAAACCGATTGTTGATTAAAAAATTCATCAGCTATCCGTTGACCAAAATAATTTCATTTCTAAACAAAGCTTGCGAATTAAATAATGATACACGTCGCCAAACATGTTTCCAGATTTCACTTTGTATATGTGATAATCATTGTTACTGCAGCCACGTCTTTTGTCGGATATACTCAATTGGACACTTCATTTGGAAATATTCTAACTCAAATTGCTGATGTATATAATTGAGAATATGTAGGTGGAACAAATTTATTTTAGTTGTCATGACGGAATTCGGATGTGTCAAATTTGTTTCATAAAACCGTTGAGTTTGTTCAGGAAAGTTGACGAATTGTTGTAAAATATGTAGACACTCGTTACCAGTTAATGACTTAGTAAAAAATTTGATGCAACGCAATACTTGTAATTGAGTGAGGAAGTGATTTACATTATATTATTATAATCACCCACTAAATTATTTCACACACGCAAGCCGGTCACACATGATTACACTTTACTCGAATATTCCATACCCATTCCATTCGAATACTACATAATGGAACATGAACCCAATATTGATGAGTATGTGGAGGTTAAAACAATAATCATGAAATATTCGACCGCGGTTCAAGAATGGATCGGGTTCATGAAAAAACGCCTTCATGTATCGGTTTACCACCTAGCGACATAACTTGTCATTGTGAGCTCATTGTGAGCCCAGTAATTGAGGATCCTGTTACCATACCATACCGGTATGTATGTAACCGGAAACAGTTCCTTCCATGTGATTGAGTGCCATTGAGTTGAACCCAGTTAGTTATTCATGCATGTACTTTGGGGAAGAAAACCGAGGTTTGCATTCCTGAGATACGCAACTCTGAATGCATGCCATGAAGTTTTTTACTGGTGGTATTTGCAAGATTCATTGATACGAGTTTTGAAATATTATTTGTATTTCAGATTAACCGATCAACCTTTTTGCAGAAAAGACAGTTTTCGATGACGGGGGTGTTCTTGTCAGAGTGTGTAATTATTTTTTAAATTCAATTTTCACAGTTCAGAAAGGTTTTGGCTTTGTTTCATAAAATAGATAAACATATATTAAAAGTGAGGAGTGGGAGTATTATATGTATATAAAATATCACAATCTGTGAATGAATGAATGCACATAAACTTAGTTGAATAGTATTATTATGAAAATAATAACCATCCATGATAACCAGTAAATACCACTCAACCGTGCAGGCATTATTCCAATAATAAATGACCATCTGCTTTTTCGGATTACTTTTATAATTACATACTTTTCTTGAATTACTTCTAGTATCGGATGTTTGCAATCACTGGCGGACGAGCCAAACCTCCAAAGGGAGGGGAATTTCGTCCAAGAGAGGAACAAATTTAACTTTTTGAAACCGCCAAATAGGGGGGAATTCCACTTTTCCCGCTCCTTCTCATCCGCTAGTGCATGCTATCGAACATTCAGAGTATACAGAACTGACAGTTCAGAGTATACCTTACAGTTCGATTGCAACATTGCAACAAACTGTTTTTGGCTTAATAGATAAAAATAGTAGTACTAAAGGATGTATAGAATGTTATTCATTAGTTCGGCGGCGGCGTTATATCTGTTTGAACATTAATAGAAGATTATCCATTTTTAGCAATAAACAATAATCAACTTCTAATTGGGTCTATGTAAATGTGGTATAAAAATAGGAAATACAGTATCTTATACCACTAGAGTGAACAGGGCGTTAAAAAAAAGCAATGTTTGAAATGGTTTATATTGATAACTTGGATAGTACGAAGAATTATAATTTCAAATTTATCGACATTATAAGAAATCATATAATTGAAAGGTGTATTGACTAACCCCATTCCGCGAGAAAACTCAACCGTGAAAGTTTTACCCTGGTTTCTATGAATAACCTCACTAAAATTACTAAAATACTAGGGGACCACCCGTGGAACAGTTGAGACGGAGTCGAACAAGAGTAGGGCAGAAACTCATCCTCCTAAATTGATTTCAATAAGTTGAAACTAATTAAAAAAATTATTATTTTAGATTTGATGACGTTAAAAGTATATGTATATATACCGTATAACGAGTCCGTTTGCGGAGACTCTCCGTTTGCGCACAATCTACCCCCCCCCCCCCTGTTCACGCACAGCTGAAGCAGGTGTGATAACGACTCAACGTGATAAAAGATTGTGCCTGGCTCTATAGTGGAGGCTTCAGTTGAACCAATCTTCACTTTCTCTCTATTGTGGTTTATCATAAGCAGTGTAAGGTGTTGTTCCACAGACAGGAAAAGCTGTAATTCAGTTCGGTTATCTTTCGAATTTCTCAATTATTAGCTCTTCACCACATAATGCAAAATATAATATTTGTTGAGAAAGCTATCAGAGTCAGAAACTAGCAATTCCCTGCAAAACTCAAGACGTAATGTACTTATGTAATCATGTTAGATGAGTCGAAAGCTTTTATACCTTGGTAAATTGAAGGCGTACGACTAATTCATCGAGTCAATCCACCACTTGACCTATTTGACCGATTAGTTGAATTAAATGGGTGCAATTCTGAATAAATTGCTGATTACATACTGAATTATTTAATGGAAACCGCGTCACTCGAACCTAATGATTGCGTGCATTAACCAACTTCTCATTGAGGGTTTGCGAAACAAAACGGAAAATGACTTCAATCAACCTGAGTGAGGTATGTACTATTAAGTATTCAGATTTTTCAGGAGACACATGAATATATATGCACGTGAATAACGTGAAATCCGTTGACACATGAAAATACGATAATACATGATACAATTTTGCAAAGATGCCAGATCCTGATTTCCTATTAAAAGATACTTAATCCCATCACAGCTGTCCCAGCTGTGGGTATTTAGCCTCAGTCACCGGGGGGAGACTGAGGCTAAACGCGACTGTGCATAAACGGTACTGTGGCTAAACGGACTGTGGCCGAGATGAGGGTGGACTGTGCGTAAACGGGACTGTGGCTAAACGGACTGTGGCCGAGATGGGGGTGGACTGTGCGTAAACGGGACTGTGGCTAAACAGACTGTGCCGGGACTGGACTATATGTGGACGGGAAGCATTATCAGGTGTTTTTACGTCTTGTGACTGTGGCCGGGAAGCATTAGCAAGTATTTGTACGTCATGTGACTGTGGCTAAACGGACTGTGGCCGAGATGAGGGTTGACTGTACCAGGACGCGACTGTGACCAAACGGGCATTGCCAGGACTTGACTATATGTGGACGGCAAGGATTAGCAAGTGTTTGTACGTCATGTGACTGTGGCTAAACGGACTGTGGACGAGATGAGGGTGGACTGTGTCAGGACGCGACTGTGGCTAAACGGGCATTGCCAGGACTGGACTATAAGTCGACGGCAAGGATTAGCAAGTGTTTGTACGTCAGGTGACTGTGGCTAAACGGACTGTGGCCGAGATGAGGGTTGACTGTGTCAGGAAGCGACTGTGGCTAAACGGGAATTGCCAGGACTGTAATATAAGTGGACGGCAAGGATTAGCAAGTGTTTTTTGTACGTCAGGTGACTGTGGCTAAACGGACTGTGGCCGAGATGAGGTTTGACTGTGCCAGGACGCGACTGTGGCTAAACGGACCTTGCCAGGACTGGACTATGTGTGGACGGCAAGGATTAGCAAGTATTTGAACCTCATGTGACTGTGGCTAAACGGACTGTGGCTGAGATGAGGGTTGACTGTGTCAGGACGCGACTGTGGCTAAACGGACATTGCCAGAACTGGACTATATGTGGACAGCAAGGATTACCAAGTATTTGTACGTCAAGTGACTGTGGCTAACCGGACTGTGGCCGAGATGAGGGTTGACTGTGTCAGGACGCGACTGTGGCTAAACGGGCATTGCCAGGACTGGACTATATGAGGACGGCAAGGATTAGCAAGTATTTGTACGTCAGGTGACTGTGGCTAAACGGACTGTGGCCGAGATTAGGGTTTTACTGTGTCAGGACGCGACTGTGGCTAAACGGGCATTGTCAGGACTGGACTATATGAGGACGGCAAGGATCAGCAAGTATTTGTACGTCAGGTGACTGTGGCTAAACGGACTGTGGCCGAGATGAGGGTTGACTGTGCCAGGACGCGACTGTGGCTAAACGGGCATTGCCAGAACTGGACTATATGTGGACGTTAAGGATTAGCAAGTGTTTGTACGTCAGGTGACTGTGGCTAAACGGACTGTGGCCGAGATGAGGGTTGATTGTGCCAGGACGCGACTGTGGCTAAACAGACATAACCAGGACTGGACTATATGAGGACGGCAAGGATTAGCAAGTGTTTGTTCGTCAGGTGACTGTGGCTAAACGGACTGTGGCCGAGATGAAGGTTGACTGTGTCAAGAAGCGACTGTGGCTAAACGGACATTGCCAGAACTGGACTATATGTTGACAGCAAGGATTAGCAAGTATTTGTACGTCAAGTGACTGTGGTTAAACGGACTGTGGCCGAGATGAGGGTTGACTGTGTCAGGACGCGACTGTGGCTAAACGGGCATTACCAGGACTGGACTATATGTGGACAGCAAGGATTAGCAAGTATTTGTACGTCAAGTGACTGTGGCTAAACGGACTGTGGCCGAGATGAGGGTTGACTGTGCCAGGACGCGACTGTGGCTAAACGGGCAATGCCAGAACTGGACTATATGTGGACGTTAAGGATTAGCAAGTGTTTGTACGTCAGGTGACTGTGGCTAAACGGACTGTGGCCGAGATGAGGGTTGATTGTGCCAGGACGCGACTGTGGCTAAACAGACATTACCAGGACTGGACTATATGAGGACGGCAAGGATTAGCAAGTGTTTGTTCGTCAGGTGACTGTGGCTAAACGGACTGTGGCCGAGATGAAGGTTGACTGTGTCAAGAAGCGACTGTGGCTAAACGGACATTGCCAGAACTGGACTATATGTTGACAGCAAGGATTAGCAAGTATTTGTACGTCAAGTGACTGTGGTTAAACGGACTGTGGCCGAGATGAGGGTTGACTGTGTCAGGACGCGACTGTGGCTAAACGGGCATTACCAGGACTGGACTGTGTGAGGACGGCAAGGATTAGCAAGTATTTGAACGTCATGTGACTGTGGCTAAACGGACTGTGGCCGAAATGAGGGTTGACTGTGTCAGGACGCGACTGTGGCTAAACGGACATTGCCAGAACTGGACTATATGTGGACAGCAAGGATTAGCAAGTATTTGTACGTCAAGTGACTGTGGCTAAACGGACTGTGGCCGAGATGAGGGTTGACTGTGCCAGGACGCGACTGTGGCTAAACGGGCATTGCCAGGACTGGACTATATGTGGACGTTAAGGATTAGCAAGTGTTTGTACGTCAGGTGACTGTGGCTAAACGGACTGTGGCCGAGATGAGGGTTGATTGTGTCAGGACACGACTGTGGCTAAATGGGCATTGTCATGACTGTAATATAAATGAACGGGAAGCATTAGCAAGTGCTTGTAAGTCATGTGACTGTGCCTAAACGGACGGTTGCCGAGATAATGGTGAATTGTGTCAGGACGCGAATGTGGCCAAACGGGCATTGCCAGGACTGGACTATATGTGAACGGCAAGGATTAGCAATTGTTTGTACGTCATGTGACCGTGGCTAAACGGACTGGCCGAGACAGGGGGTTGACTGTGTCAGGAGGCGACTGTGGCTAAATGGGCATTGCCATGGCTGAACTATATGTGGACGACAAGGATTAGCAAGTAATTGTACGTCATGAGACTGTGGCTAAACGGACAGTGGCCAAGATGAGGGTTTATTGTGTCAGGACGCGACCTTGGCTAAACGGGCATTGCCAGGACGCATATTCCCAGAAACTACAAAAAAAATTTCATCAGTAAAACTTTTCCCTGAATGGATAAATGGTTTCGAACAAATGAACAAAAAAAAATTTTCTCAAAAAAAGTTTCGAAAAAAATTAATTTCTTTGATGGAATTTTCATTGTCATAAAATTAAGCTTGCTTTGCTGATTTTTTTCATGTATTTTTCATGGAAATACGTTGATTATTGAATGGTTAAAATAACGTTAAAAGTTAGAATTAAATTTCAAAAAATTATTTCAACTTTTCGATAATCAACGTATTTCCATGAAAAATACATGTTATTAAAACATGTGTTACCTCTTAGGTTATGGCTAACGGTTCGGCTTGTGGTTACATGAAAAACCACGCTGGACACCTCCGCTTCGCGGTGCTAACGGTCCAAGGCGGGGGCATAAAACTTAGGTTTCAGTGTAGGCTTAGGCTTAGCCTTTGAAGAAGGGCTCGGGCGCTACGCGCCCAAGCCCTTCTCAAACCCTAAGCCTAATCCTAAGCCTAAACTGAAAACTAACTCTTAGCCTCATACTCGGCGATCTCGCTTAGAAGGAACAGTCTGTGATAATTACTAAGCCGAAGCCATACAAACAATGGGGACTTTTTAATGCAGATAAGAGTGCTAGAATCGGATAGTTTCTTCATAACAGGCAATCCTATTTTTTCTCTGATTTATGCTTCGTTTTCCAAAAAAAAAGATTTTTAGTCACAAAATTTTCCGTTCACTTGTGCGAAACCATAGTTTTGAGAAAAGTTTTACTGATGACAATTTTTTTTTGTAGTTTCTGGGAATATGCTGCCAGGACTGTAATATAAATGGACGTTAAGGATTAGCAAGTGTTTGTACGTTATGTGACTGTGGCTAAACGGACTGTGGCTAAACGGACTGTGGCCGAGATGAGGGTTGACTGTGCCAGGACGCGACTGTGGCTAAATGAGCGTTGCGAGTACTGAACTATATGTGAACGGGAAGTATTAGCAGGAGTAAGTACATCAGGTGACTGTGGCTAAACGGAATGTGGCCGATTTGAGGGTGGACTGTGTCAGAACGCGACTGTGGCTGAATGAGCGTTGCCAGGACTTAACTATATGTAGACGGGAAGCATTAGCAAGTGTTTGTACGTCATGTGACTGTGGCTAAACGGACTGTGGCCGAGATGAGGGTTGACTGTGTCAGGACGCGACTGTGGCTAAATGGGCATTGACATGACTGAACTATATGTGGACCACAAGGATTAGCAAGTAATTGTACGTCATGAGACTGTGGCTAAACGGACGGTGGCCAAGATGAGGGTTTATTGAGCCAGGACGCGACCTTGGCTAAACGGGCATTGCCAGGACTGTAATATAAGTGGACGTTAAGGATTAGCAAGTGTTTGTACGTCATGTGACTATGGCTAAACGGACTGTGGCTGAACGGACTGTGCCCGAGATGAGGGTTGACTGTGCCAGGACGCGACTGTGGATAAATGAGCGTTGCGAGTACTGAACTATATGTGAACGGGAAGTATTAGCAGGAGTAAGTACGTCAGGTGACTGTGGCTAAACGGAATGTGGCCGATATGAGGGTATCACATGACGTACAAACAACACTTGATAATGCTTCCCGTCCACATATAATTCAGTCCTTGCAATGCTCGTTTAGCCTTAGTCGCGTCCTGACACAGTCAACCCTCATCTCGGCCACAGTCCGTTTAGCCACAGTCACCTGACGTACTATACAAAGCACTTGCTAATCCTTGGCGTCCACTTATCTTACAGTCCTGGCAATGTCCGTTTAGCCACAATCGCGTCCTGGCACAGCCAACCCTCATATCGGCCACAGTCCGTTTAGCCACAGTCACTTGATGTACAAATCCTTGCTAATCCTTGCTAACCACATATAGTCCAGTTCTGGCAATGTCCGTTTAGCCACAGTCGCGTCCTGACACAGTCAGCCCTCATCTCGGCCACAGTCCGTTTAGCCACAGTCACCTGACGTACAAACACTTGCTAATGCTTACCGTTCACATAGAGTCCAGTCATGGCATTGCCCGTTTAGCCACAATCGCGTCCTGACACAGTCAACCCTCATCTCGGCCACAGTCCGTTTAGCCACAGTCACCTGACATACAAACACTTGCTAATCCTTGCCGTCCACTTATATTACAGTCCTGGCAATGCCCGTTTAGCCACAATCGCGTCCTAACACAGTCCACCCTTATCTCGGCCACAGTCCGTTTAGCCACAGTCACATGACGTACAAACACTTGCTAATCCTTGCCGTCCACACATAGTCCAGTCCTGGCAATGCCCGTTTAGCCACAGTCGCGTCCTGACACAGTCAACCCTCATCTCGACCACAGTCCGTTTAGCCACAGTCACCTGACGTACAAACACTTGCTAATCCTTGCCGTCCACTTATATTACAGTCCTGGCAATGCCCGTTTAGCCATAATCGCGTCCTGACACAGTCAACCCTCATCTCGGCCACAGTCCGTTTAGCCACAGTCACCTGACATACAAACACTTGCTAATCCTTGCCGTCCACTTATATTACAGTCCTGGCAATGTCCGTTTAGCCACATTCGCTTCCAAACACAGTCCACCCTCATCTCGGCCACAGTCCGTTTAGCCACAGTTCGTTTAGCCACAGTCACATGATGTACAAACACTTGCTAATGCTTCCCGTCCACATATGATCCTGTCCTGGCAATGCCCGTTCAGTCACAATCGCGTCCTGACACAGTCCACCCTCATCTCGGCCACAGTCCGTTTAGCCACAGTCACATGACGTACAAACACTTGCTAATGCTTCCCGTCCACATATAGTCCAGTCCTGGCAATGCCCGTTCAGCCACAATCGCGTCCTGACACAGTCCACCCTCATCTCGGCCACAGTCCGTTTAGCCACAGTCACATGACGTACAAACACTTGCTAATGCTTCCTGTCCACATATGGCCCTGTCCTGGCAATGCCCGTTCAGCCACAACACAATCGCGTCCTGACACAGTCCACCCTCATCTCGGTCACAGTCCGTTTAGCCACAGTCACATGACGTACAAAAACTTGCTAATGCTTCCCGTCCACATATATGACCCTGTCCTGGCAATGCCCGTTTGGCCACAATCGCGTCCTGACACAGTCCACCCTCATCTCGGCCACAGTCCGTTTAGCCACAGTCACATGACGTACAAACACTTGCTAATGCTTCCTGTCCACATATAGTCCAGTCCTGGCAATGCCCGTTTAGCCACAGTCATGTCCTGACACAATCCACCCTCATCTCGGCCACAGTCCGTTTAGCCACAGTCCGTTTAGCCACAGTCACATGACGTACAAACACTTCCTAATGCTACCCGTCCACATATAGTCCAGTCCTGGCAATGCCCGTTTAACCAGAGTCACGTCCTGACACAGTCCACCCTCATCTCGGCCACAGTCCGTTTAGCCACAGTCCGTTTAGCCACAGTCACATGACGTACAAACACTTCCTAATGCTACCCGTCCACATATAGTCCAGTCCTGTCAATGCCCGTTTAGCCAGAGTCACGTCCTGACACAGTTCACCCTCATCTCGGCCACAGTCCGTTTAGCCACAGTCCGTTTAGCCACAGTCACATGACGTACAAACACTTCCTAATGCTACCCGTCCACATATAGTCCAGTCCTGGCAATGCCCGTTTAGCCACAGTCACGTCCTGACACAGTCCACCCTCATCTCGGTCACAGTCCGTTTAGCCACAGTACCGTTTACCCACAGTCATCCCTCATCTCGGCCACAGTCCGTTTAGCCACAGTACCGTTTATGCACAGTCTGGCCCAGTTTAGGCTCAGTCGCGTTTAGCCTCAGTCTCCCCCCGGTGACTGAGGCTAAATACCCACAGCTGGGACAGCTGTGATCCCACTTACGGAAACCATAAGTAGTATGTGTAGCATAAGTACAATACTGTAGTTGTTTTGATAAATGTAGCTTTGAGTACAGTCATCGTTGTTTTCGTGAGAACGAGAAGTTTCTTGTTGCATGGATTGATATTGATCAATAACGAAAGCTGGTTCAAGTTAAACAAGATTGACATTAATGAATGGTGAGCATGGTAGGTGGGCCACGTCGTTCGTTAGTTAAGTGCATTCAAATTATGCTAGTTCGACTAATATGCATGTGAGTGCATTAGAATGATAACATATTATACATGTTTCAAAGTTCAATGTTCGATGAACGAAGTTGAATGTTATGGTTGTTCGAACAGTATATCAAGCCTGGTTGGGCTGGAAATGAGACTAAACTTTGCTAATTACAAATTTATTGTCTCGTTCGACTCCTTGTTCGCTATCCTACTGTATCTCTATCACATATTTATAATGTACGGTACATGTACACCATGGCTCATTCATACATTATCCCGAACTTTGGAGAAGAACAGTTTTGGAACCTGAACTTAATGGCAGTGAAAGTCGGAGTGAACATCGGGAACCCGATGAAGATTGACGACCGGAGACCGGCGTGGAAGACGGAAGATTAGGTAGGAACAAAACACTTTCTGGAATTAACTCTGTATATGATTGGTGCACTAACCATCGTCCAAAGCCAGGTACAGAGCATTTGCGATAATGATAAAAAATAATTATAAACTATTTTGTTTTCCATCGAAATGAGGTTAAAATCACAATATATGGATTAAGACGGTTGCAACCGTAACCCAGACAGGTGATGATTTCTAATTTCATGACGTGTGATACAGTTGTTTTTCATCTGCTACTGAGCCAATTTTCAGATTCAATTTAATCGTAAATTAAGCCATCAATGTTATTAATTAGTTGATCCTTTTCAGTGACGGTGACCATAAGTTTTGTTGATTAATTAGAATATTAAGTGGCATAGTCGGTGAGTGCGCATTCAATTTCGATTATATCACCTGTACCTACAGTAGTTAGTTATTAATGTTACATAATTTTTTATTTGGCAAACCACTCAGTTTCACCGTGATCTGATTTAGGTTTTCAGTATTTGAGTTTTATATAAGATAGGTATATTTTCGTTTAGCTTAATATTGCTTTCAGTTATAACATTTAATACAGTATGATACTGTACACGTTTTATCAGCATGAGTCAGCTGTTCGAAACAAAACGAGTGATGTTCGAAGTTACTGAATGAGTTCGTTGTTTCCTCATACGCCTTGCAAAACTTTGATAAGAGAGTGACTTACTGAAATATTGTATGCATTTGTTAATCTAGAAGTAAACAAGTCGCCTTTATTTTCAG
>OZ038442.1:24748088-24758088 GCA_964036265.1 Daptonema setosum
AAGGCGCTGGCGCCAGTGGTATTATGAAGTCAAGGCACTGGCGCCAGTAGTATCATGAAGTCAAGGCACTGGCGCCAGTGGTAGTATGAAGTAAAGGCACTGGCGCCAGTGGTAGTATGAAGTAAAGGCACTGGCGCCAGTGGTATTATGAAGTCAAGGCACTGGCGCCAGTGGTATTATGAAGTCAAGGCACTGGCGCCAGTGGTAGTATGAAGTAAAGGCACTGGCGCCAGTGGTATTATGAAGTAAAGGCACTGGCGCCAGTGGTATTATGAAGTCAAGGCACTGGCGCCAGTGGTAGTATGAAGTAAAGGCACTGGCGCCAGTGGTAGTATGAAGTCAAGGCACTGGCGCCAGTAGTATCATGAAGTCAAGGCACTGGCGCCAGTGGTATTATGAAGTAAAGGCACTGGCGCCAGTGGTATTATGAAGTCAAGGCACTGGCGCCAGTGGTAGTATGAAGTAAAGGCACTGGCGCCAGTGGTAGTATGAAGTCAAGGCACTGGCGCCAGTGGTATCATGAAGTAAAGGCACTGGCGCCAGTGGTAGTAAGAAGTAAAGGCACTGGCGCCAGTGGTATTATGAAGTAAAGGCACTGGCGCCAGTAGTATCATGAAGTCAAGGCACTGGCGCCAGTGGTATTATGAAGTCAAGGCACTGGCGCCAGTAGTATCATGAAGTCAAGGCACTGGTGCCAGTGGTAGTATGAAGTCAAGGCACTGGCGCCAGTAGTATCATGAAGTCAAGGCACTGGCGCCAGTAGTATCATGAAGTCAAGGCACTGGCGCATGTAGTATCATGAAGTCAAGGCACTGGCGCCAGTGGTATTATGAAGTCAAGGCACTGGCACCAGTGGTAGTTTGAAGTCAAGGCACTGGCGCCAGTAGTATCATGAAGTCAAGGCACTGGCGCATGTAGTATCATGAAGTCAAGGCACTGGCGCCAGTGGTATTATGAAGTCAAGGCACTGGCACCAGTGGTAGTTTGAAGTCAAGGCACTGGCGCCAGTGGTATTATGAAGTAAAGGCACTGGCGCCAGTGGTATTATGAAGTAAAGGCACTGGCGCCAGTGGTATTATGAAGTCAAGGCACTGGCGCCAGTAGTATCATGAAGTCAAGGCACTGGCGCCAGTGGTATTATGAAGTCAAGGCACTGGCGCCAGTGGTAGTATGAAGTAAAGGCACTGGCGCCAGTGGTATTATGAAGTAAAGGCACTGGCGCCAGTGGTATTATGAAGTAAAGGCACTGGCGCCAGTGGTAGTATGAAGTCAAGGCACTGGCGCCAGTGGTAGTATGAAGTAAAGGCACTGGCGCCAGTGGTATTATGAAGTAAAGGCACTGGCGCCAGTGGTATCATGAAGTAAAGGCACTGGCGCCAGTGGTATTATGAAGTCAAGGCACTGGCGCCAGTAGTATCATGAAGTCAAGGCACTGGCGCCAGTGGTATTATGAAGTCAAGGCACTGGCGCCAGTAGTATCATGAAGTCAAGGCACTGGCGCCAGTGGTAGTATGAAGTAAAGGCACTGGCGCCAGTGGTATTATGAAGTCAAGGCACTGGCGCCAGTGGTAGTATGAAGTAAAGGCACTGGCGCCAGTAGTATCATGAAGTCAAGGCACTGGCGCCAGTGGTAGTATGAAGTAAAGGCACTGGCGCCAGTGGTATTATGAAGTCAAGGCACTGGCGCCAGTGGTATTATGAAGTCAAGGCACTGGCGCCAGTGGTATTATGAAGTCAAGGCACTGGCGCCAGTAGTATCATGAAGTCAAGGCACTGGCGCCAGTGGTATTATGAAGTCAAGGCACTGGCGCCAGTGGTATTATGAAGTCAAGGCACTGGCGCCAGTGGTAGTATGAAGTAAAGGCACTGGCGCCAGTGGTATTATGAAGTCAAGGCACTGGCGCCAGTGGTAGTATGAAGTAAAGGCACTGGCGCCAGTGGTATTATGAAGTCAAGGCACTGGCGCCAGTGGTAGTTTGAAGTCAAGGCACTGGCGCCAGTGGTAGTATGAAGTCAAGGCACTGGCGCCAGTGGTATTATGAAGTCAAGGCACTTGCGCCAGTGGTAGTATGAAGTAAAGGCACTGGCGCCAGTGGTATTATGAAGTCAAGGCACTTGCGCCAGTGGTAGTATGAAGTCAAGGCACTGGCGCCAGTGGTAGTATGAAGTAAAGGCACTTGCGCCAGTGGTAGTATGAAGTAAAGGCACTGGCGCCAGTGGTATTATGAAGTCAAGGCACTTGCGCCAGTGGTAGTATGAAGTCAAGGCACTGGCGCCAGTGGTAGTATGAAGTAAAGGCACTGGCGCCAGTGGTAGTATGAAGTCAAGGCACTGGCGCCAGTGGTAGTATGAAGTAAAGGCACTGGCGCCAGTGGTAGTATGAAGTCAAGGCACTGGCGCCAGTGGTATTATGAAGTCAAGGCACTGGCGCCAGTGGTATTATGAAGTCAAGGCACTGGCGCCAGTAGTATCATGAAGTAAAGGCACTGGCGCCAGTGGTATTATGAAGTCAAGGCACTGGCGCCAGTGGTATTATGAAGTCAAGGCACTGGCGCCAGTGGTAGTATGAAGTCAAGGCACTGGCGCCAGTAGTATCATGAAGTCAAGGCACTGGCGCCAGTGGTAGTATGAAGTAAAGGCACTGGCGCCAGTGGTATTATGAAGTCAAGGCACTGGCGCCAGTGGTATTATGAAGTAAAGGCACTGGCGCCAGTGGTATTATGAAGTCAAGGCACTGGCGCCAGTGGTATTATGAAGTCAAGGCACTGGCGCCAGTGGTAGTATGAAGTAAAGGCACTGGCGCCAGTGGTATTATGAAGTCAAGGCACTGGCGCCAGTGGTATTATGAAGTCAAGGCACTGGCGCCAGTGGTAGTATGAAGTAAAGGCACTGGCGCCAGTGGTATTATGAAGTCAAGGCACTGGCGCCAGTGGTATTATGAAGTCAAGGCACTGGCGCCAGTGGTATTATGAAGTCAAGGCACTGGCGCCAGTAGTATCATGAAGTCAAGGCACTGGCGCCAGTAGTATCATGAAGTCAAGGCACTGGCGCCAGTAGTATCATGAAGTCAAGGCACTGGCGCCAGTAGTATCATGAAGTCAAGGCACTGGCGCCAGTGGTATTATGAAGTCAAGGCACTGGCGCCAGTAGTATCATGAAGTCAAGGCACTGGCGCCAGTGGTAGTATGAAGTCAAGGCACTGGCGCCAGTAGTATCATGAAGTCAAGGCACTGGCGCCAGTAGTATCATGAAGTCAATGCACTGGCGCCAGTAGTATCATGAAGTCAAGGCACTGGCGCCAGTGGTATTATGAAGTCAAGGCACTGGCGCCAGTGGTATTATGAAGTAAAGGCACTGGAGCCAGTGGTATTATGAAGTAAAGGCACTGGCGCCAGTAGTATCATGAAGTAAAGGCACTGGCGCCAGTGGTATTATGAAGTCAAGGCACTGGCGCCAGTGGTATTATGAAGTCAAGGCACTGGCGCCAGTGGTAGTATGAAGTCAAGGCACTGGCGCCAGTAGTATCATGAAGTCAAGGCACTGGCGCCAGTGGTAGTATGAAGTAAAGGCACTGGCGCCAGTGGTATTATGAAGTCAAGGCACTGGCGCCAGTGGTATTATGAAGTAAAGGCACTGGCGCCAGTGGTATTATGAAGTCAAGGCACTGGCGCCAGTAGTATCATGAAGTAAAGGCACTGGCGCCAGTGGTAGTATGAAGTAAAGGCACTGGCGCCAGTGGTATTATGAAGTCAAGGCACTGGCGCCAGTGGTATTATGAAGTCAAGGCACTGGCGCCAGTGGTATTATGAAGTCAAGGCACTGGCGCCAGTGGTAGTATGAAGTCAAGGCACTGGCGCCAGTAGTATCATGAAGTAAAGGCACTGGCGCCAGTGGTAGTATGAAGTCAAGGCACTGGCGCCAGTAGTATCATGAAGTCAAGGCACTGGCGCCGGTGGTAGTATGAAGTAAAGGCACTGGCGCCAGTGGTATTATGAAGTCAAGGCACTGGCGCCAGTGGTATTTTGAAGTCAAGGCACTGGCGCCAGTGGTATTATGAAGTCAAGGCACTGGCGCCAGTAGTATCATGAAGTAAAGGCACTGGCGCCAGTGGTATTATGAAGTCAAGGCACTGGCGCCAGTGGTATTATGAAGTCAAGGCACTGGCGCCAGTGGTAGTATGAAGTCAAGGCACTGGCGCCAGTAGTATCATGAAGTCAAGGCACTGGCGCCAGTGGTAGTATGAAGTAAAGGCACTGGCGCCAGTGGTAGTATGAAGTAAAGGCACTGGCGCCAGTGGTATTATGAAGTCAAGGCACTGGCGCCAGTGGTATTTTGAAGTCAAGGCACTGGCGCCAGTGGTATTATGAAGTCAAGGCACTGGCGCCAGTAGTATCATGAATTCAAGGCACTGGCGCCAGTAGTATCATGAAGTCAAGGCACTGGCGCCAGTAGTATCATGAAGTCAAGGCACTGGCGCCAGTAGTATCATGAAGTCAAGGCACTGGCGCCAGTGGTATTATGAAGTAAAGGCACTGGCGCCAGTGGTATTATGAAGTCAAGGCACTGGCGCCAGTGGTATTATGAAGTCAAGGCACTGGCGTCCGTGGTATTATGAAGCCACATTATGTCAAACAATTTTATACCTCAGACTTAATTTGGTTTCCTACCAGGAAGGAATACAACGGGAAATCTAATCACCTTACTGAAACACATTACGGATGCTTTGGACAATAAAAATGCGGTAGATGTTATCTACTTAGACTTCAAGAAAGCCTTTGATAGGGTTCCTCACCAACTTCTTGTTGATAAGTTAAAATATTATCAGGTAAATACTATAACAGTGAAATTAATTGAAAACTGGCTTACAGAGAGAAAACAATTTGTTATTGTGGAAAACTCAAGATCTAGAGGGAATAAAGTCGCGTCAGGCGTCCTACAAGGGACAGTACTAGGACCTGTACTTTTTGTCATATTTATTATAAACCTCATAAATGGAATCAAACACTCAGTGCCTTTATTTTTTGCTGACGACGCCGAATTGGTAAGAGTTATAGAGAACAATTTCTCATCTTAACTATTACAACATGATCTAAACTTTGTGGCTGACTGGTGCCGTCGAAACGGTATGGAGCTACATAAACGCCAAAAAATCTGCCTGCGTACATTACGGGAAACAGTTTGATAAAGATCACCTGGCAGTCTACAATATAAATGAAGTTGTCTTGGATTCTAAAAGTAACATAAGAGATTTGGGAATACTATTTGATGACTTTTTAACATTTAAATCTGCAATCGCAGATATTTGCCAACGAGCTAACTTAAGAGTATCGCTGCTACGCAATACGTTTGAAGATCACTCAATATCTTTTCAGGTAAATCTGTATAAAATATTTGTCTTACCCGATACAGTACTGCTCACAGGTTCTCATGATACATACTAAGCATGAATTAAATAATTTTGAAAACATTCAACGGAGGTTCAAAAGATTCAATATAAAATATGATAATGCCAATAACCATCATCTGCCCTATCATGTGCGACTCCAAAAATGCCAATTACCGACTTTACTAGTGATTTAAAGAAAAGTTACCTGATCACTGTCATTAAAATGACCAGAGGCGAGTTTTTTGTCGGGTCAGACTTGTAGAATGGTCGACGGTAAATAGTGAAAGATTAAGTAAACCAAAACACCAGAGTAAATATAAAGCCAACTTTTTTACAATAGAACGATAAACCTGTTCAATTACATACTGCCAGTACTAAAGTTTGGACCTTTGCGTGCCGATTTGATTGAGCGTTGGATTGAGACCTTCCTGGCAGAATAATAGTTGATAACTTGGCGAAACCATTTAGCTAATCGCAAACGGGTACCCACGAATGTGGGCTTTGCTACATGTATTTGTGTTTAAGATGTTTGTTTTATATATATTTAATTACATTTTATATTACTTCACTACAAACTTTACAGCCTCGACTAGCGAGGTTGCATACCTGGTCTCATTATCCCATTCAATACATCCCTGACATATATACTTGATATGATTACATATAATGTGTAGACCACGAATAAACAAATTCAAATTCAAAATTCAACGTCAGTGGACAATAAATTTGTTTTCATTCGCAATGCTGTGATTTTGGATGTAAATCGAGAGGTAAATCGTAAGATCGAAAGTATTTATATTAATGTCAATTGGTTATATTTCTGACTCAAATCATGAAGAGCAATACATATAGTTAATTATGGCTTCGTTGATTTCTTATGAAATTTCACCCACTATCCACCTGCCTCAACGACGGAATACATGTTCAACTGTTGTTGTTGTTGTTGTTGTTGTTGTTGTTGTTGTTGTTGTTGTTGTTGTTGTTGTTGTTGTTGTTGTTGTTGTTGTTGTTATTGTTGTTATATCACCGCTGGGTTTTGATACACGTTCGGTTACTTGCTGCTCATCATGCATATACCCAGTATCATCATCATCAGAATACCTTATATACACTACTGTGAATTCCAAGTGATCGTTTTGAACCGGAAAACAAATATTTTTAGATCGATAAAGTATTAGACTAGCTTGAAAAGTGAAAATTTAGACGATGCAGTAAATTTTCGGATAAAGCTCTTTTGAACATCACAGAAATTCAATTTACTCTCTCTACCATATGCTTTGCACCTCCGCGTGATTTTTTTATTGTTGATGTTTTTGAGACTTTGGTGTTCTGCTTTCACGGGATTTCAAAAACAAATTCTTCAGTTGTTATGCCATATTAGCGAAGTAGGATACCAAGTCACAATTAGTGAAGTAGCGGCCATGCGATTTGCAAAATGACAATCACTGATCATCAACAACGTTATTGAATGCGCTGTGTCTTAACCCGGGGTTCGAACCAGGACCATCGGCTGAGCGAGGCCGGCGCTTGAGACCACTGGACAAAGGAAGTTACAACAGTGGAGCAGGGATCACAGAATTTCATACAACCGTGAAGCAGGAATTACGTGTTTCGGGTGCCATTTCCAGATTGTGACAATGAACGAAACGTTTACTTAGTCGTTGTTAAACATGAAAACCATTGATGGTTTTTCGGAGGATTCACAGGTCTGGATAACAGGTTGTGTAAACATGTGCATGTATGTATGTACATAAGTACTTGAATGTTTTCCTCTTCATAGTTAACAAAACTGTCTGAGATTTTTTCTTATAAAGTTGTCATTTTTTTATGTTGAAGATTATGATATATTGTAACTGTTTTGAAGATTTTGGAAGTTTTTATTCTATCGTTCATATTAACAGATTCGAAAAAAACTGTAGACAGATTTCGTATTTTCAGGATAATTCTAGGTTGAGCAATTGTTTGAAATGCTCAAAGTCTATCTACTTATGTGCTCCGCAATGAAAAGGTTTCTGGATTTGTTAGAACAAGAATCGCGATATTATTATTATTAACCATTCAAATTTAGTCTTCACACGAATCTCTTCTGCTGAACTCATGTTTGTCATGACTTCGGAAACAATTGGTGATGATTGTGGACATGTATGTACACTGGCACTATAGGTTTTCTTTCAATATTTGTTTATTACAATTTTTTGGTATTGGCATATGAATACCTGTACGTGACGCAGTTAACTTGATTCTAATTGGGACCTGAGATGCGGGTTTTACGAGAATACGCTACTTTATTCCATGTTCGTGCTATTGGGTAAAATTCACTAAACCGTTTTTACTATTATTCGAAACAATCAAACCATCTGAGTTCAGAATACAGATAACTCACTCACTCACTCACCCATTCACTCACTCACCCATTCACTCACTCACTCACTCACTCAATATCTCACTCACTCACTCATCGTTACCTGATACCCATCCAGCAAACAATACCCTGCCACATCGCTCGTTAACATAAACAATTCGGCTGATGGTGTGACAAATAACAAATTTTGTTATGCTGAACCAGTGAACAGTAAACTTCATTTACTGTTGGTTGAAACTTCGGAAATTCGTTTTAAATTTTTGTTAGTGTTAAATGTGAACTTTTTTTCAGATAAATGTTGATTCGTTAGATTTAAATGAAAATAATTCTGGCTACCACTTGACTTTGTTTTCGATTACAATTCCGATATTCTCTATCCGTTCTTATTCAGTTATTCATAGTTTGTAGCTCGATTAATAGATTCATGGCAAATATTTGTAGGAAATACAACGTGATAACTCGCTGTTTGAGTTGACTAGGAGAATATATTATATGCAACGCCCTTTATTAACAGGGCAGCTTTGCATCCACAGCCAGATTCGAACTGACGACCCTGCGCTATTTCACGAAGCGCGTTAACTAACTGAACTACGTGGCCGAGAAATGTTGAAATGCTGATTAACTCTTGTGCGACTATTTATAGTGGCTATGAAATCTCAGTTTCCCATTTGTCAAGTTCACTGACCACGGCTCCCATATCCGTGAAAATGTTTTTTCGAAGTGAAATATTTTTCCCAGATTTTTTCGGAATTTTTTCAGCTAATTTTCAATTTTCATGCTTGAATTTTTTTGCTACTGAAATCGAAAAAACGGCAATGAACATAGTAGTTTCGAATGTTCAATATTTCACGCTACACCAAACACATTGTAGTGATGATGTGTGACAAAAGCTCTGATTTCCGCTCATATGCGTTTTTTATGTTGGAGGTGAATGTTGATCAAGAAAAATCTAATTTTTTTCCATTCAGTAGCGTGGGGTTGGGTAGAGGGGATGATAAATAAAGAACAAACCAAATAATATAATATAACAATAAAAATACGATATTTAAGCTATTTAACTTATTGTGATCGAACTCTTATAGTTGAAATATTGTTTAAGAAGCGTTTTGTTGATTTACGGTGATCATTCGTCTAACTGAGAATCAAAAAATGTTGAACCTTTCTAGATATTATTAGATCGACTTCGAAACAAGCTGTTAATATTTTTTGAAACCAACCCATTACCCTCGTTTGGCGATCAAACCGAAAACGGAGAATGAATACTGTATGTGAAAAATTTCATAAAAGAAAAAAAATGTTTTGTTTATAAATCATTCCAGTTCCATCCATCTGTGCTTCAGGGAGCACCCCCTCTCCCCCTCCCCCTTTCAATTTGTTTTTTTCAACCCACCGGCGGACGAGTTAAATCCCCAAAGGGAGGGAAATTTCTTCAAAGGGGGGAATTGGCAGTTTTTAGGCCATTTAACGCACATCTTAGGGAACAAATTTTACTTTTTGAAAACACCAAAGAGGGGTTAATTCCACATTTCTCACCTCTTCTCGTCCGCTAATGGTGCAACCTAAAATACCACCACTTTCCCACACCCACCTCTAACCTCACTAGCGGACGAGAAGGGCTGTGAAAAGTGGAACTCTTCCGTCTTGGCCTTTAAAAATGTAGAGTTTGTTCCCTAAGGTGTAGGTAAAACGGCATGAAAACTGCTAATTCGAAATCTCTGACGAAATTCCTCTCCCTTTGGAGGATCCTGTGACCTGTCAGAGGCCCAACCCTGTCACCTGTCAGCCGACAGACCGAAAGTGAAATTTTATCAAACGAATATCCAAGTTGAAAGTAAAGTAAAGCGACCTGTTTTAGAAAACCACAATATTAATTTTGTTGGACATTTTCTTCGGTTAAACCAACTTCATAAAGCGAAGTTGAACATTTTAGCTCTAGGGTTCTGCTGAGCCGCCACTAACCCTAACCCAATAACCAATATTGGACGATAAGGGGAGGGAAAAAGGTAATCACCTATTTTGCCAGTTTCAAAAAAGTTTAACTTTCCTTCGAGGTTCAGTTGAAACAACCTGAAATTGCCTTTTTCACACCTTTTCTGCAAAAGATCAAAAGGTTTGCTCGTCCGCCACTGTCCATAACCTTGTCATTATTTCAATGTTTGTTGCAATGAAGGGCCTGATTGATATGAACCTGATGTAAAAACGAAACTTGATAGTTCGGCAGTTTTTCCACAGTTTTTTTAAACTGAATGATT
>OZ038442.1:24760588-24785912 GCA_964036265.1 Daptonema setosum
ATCAGAAGTTACGCAACAATTTCTTAAAAATACCCTTTTTCCAACCGGGCGGGAGTTTTCATACATATTTGTTACAATAGATGTTTAATAATGTTTTATACGGCTCAGACGAACTGTTTTGGTTTCTTTAGCGTTATTCAGTTAAAACCTAGTTAATGAAACTGTTTTAAAACAATATTTTCACGTAATCAGACTGTTTTAACATGAAAATTACCATTCATGATAGAAAACAGGCTGTAGAGCTTTGAGCACATAACGTCCATATTGAGCATGTCATCAACTTTAATATGTTTTATATGTGTCTGAAACTTGTCAGAAACATGGTTTCTCACATTTACATTTATGTGTAATTTCTGTCCTCTTTGTGTGGATTTATTATTGTGTAAAATAGAGTTGTATGGGTTCTCAGCAGAAAAACTGCAACTTTTCGGTAAAAGTTTCATATCTTTTCGAAAAATTGAAATTTTTCCATAACAATTATATGAATGAAAGTCAAAGATATACCAGTTGAAATGATGCAAACCGCAGTTCATTCCGATTCTTAGTCCCTGAGTTATTACCCTCCAAAGTTGTGTGGTTTTTATTGGCCCACCCTGTATGTACTCAATCACTCCTTTACTCACTCACTCACTCACTCACTCACTCACTCACTCACTCACTCACTCACTCACTCACTCACTCACTCACTCACTCACTCACTCACTCACTCACTCACTCACTCACTCACTCACTCACTCACTCACTCACTCACTCACTCACTCAATCGCTCACTCACTAAATCACTCACTTGCTCCCTCACTCACTCACTCACTCACTCACTCACTCACTCACTCACTCACTCACTCACTCACTCACTCACTCACTCACTCACTCACTCACTCACTCACTCACTTAATCGCTCACTCACTAAATCACTCACTTGCTCCCTCAATCACTCACTCACTCACTCACTCACTCACTCACTCACTCACTCACTCACTCACTCACTCACTCACTCACTCACTCACTCACTCACTCACTCACAGGTATCTAGACATGCGCATTACGTATCCGCCAGGTGCCGAAGACGTTGAAGATGTCCGAGTGATTCACGGTCTGTATGGTGGGAAACTATTTCCCATGTTGGAGCAGGTTGAACGATTTCTAACGCAGCATCCGAAGGAAGTCATGATACTGCATTTTCAAGTTGGTTGAGGAAAAAAGATCAGTTTGCCGGGGCTGACTGATTCACTCACTCACTCACTCACTCACTCACTCACACACTCACTCACTCTCTCATTCACTCACTCACTCACTCACTCACTCACTCACTCACTCACTCACTCACTCACTCACTCACTCACTCACTCACTCACTCACTCACTCACTCACTCACTCACTCACTCACTCACTCACTCACTCACTCACTCACTTACTCACTCACTCACTCACTCACTCACTCACTCACTCACTCAATGCCTCACTCACTCACTCACTCACTCACTCGCTCACTCACTCACTCACTCACTCACTCACTCACTCACTCACTCACTCACTCACTCACTCACTCACTCACTCACTCACTCACTCACTCACTCACTCACTCACTCACTCACTCACTCACTCACTCACTCACTCACTCACTCACTCACTCACTCACTCACTCACTCACTCACTCACTCACTCACTCACTCACTCACTCACTCACTCACTCACTCACTCACTCACTCACTCACTCACTCACTCACTCACTCACTCACTCACTCACTCACTCACTCACCGTTAACTCACGCACTCTTTCATTCATTCACTCAACCACTCACTCACTCACTCACTTATTCACTCACTCACTCACTCACTCACCGTTAACTCACGCACTCTTTCATTCATTCACTCAACCATTCACTCACTCACTCACTTATTCACTCACTCACTCACTCACTCACTCACCGTTAACTCACGCACTCTTTCATTCATTCACTCAACCACTCACTCACTCACACACTAATTTCAGCATATCCAGTCCATGGCCCAACAACAACAATATCACCGCAATACTCGATTTCCTCGAACACGCGCTTCACTCGCGGTTTCGAGAGTCGTTTTTCGTTACACAGGTTCGTTAGTGAAACATTAATCTCTCTCATTGGAGACCGTTAATCTTTCACTGACTCACTCACTCACTCACTCACTCCCTTACTCACTCACTCACTCACTCACTCACTCACTCACTCACTCACTCACTCACTCACGCACTCACTCACTCAATCAAACAACTGAATTCAGGGCATCATCACAACCAAAGGCGAAAACTTTTTCCAACCGACTTCACTACTTGAGGAGGGCCGTGAAGTCACTCAGGTTTGCTCATCGTTCTCTCTGTTTTGAATGACTACAGCAGTCTGGATTGGTTGCTTTTTGTTTATGATTGAATTGAGATCGCACTGTCTGTTCGAAAGCGTGGCTTTTTTCTTTATCGAATCACTCAGTCTTTTTATTCAATAAATCAATATTTTTAAATTACTCAGACTGTCACTCACTCACTTTATCATTCACTCACTCACTGTATCACTCACTATATCACTCACTACCTCATTATATCACTCACTCACTGACTATATCACTCACTACCTCATTATATGACTCACTCACTCACACTCTTTCACGCACTCACGTAATTACTCACTCACTTAATTCTTTACACACTCACACAGTTTCTCACTTACTCACGCACTCACTCATTGATACAGGCAATCAAGGAATGGCTGCCGAACCTGGACGACGACTTGAAGGCCAATCTCAACATCGTGATGGTCGATGCCGTTGATGAACCTGGATTCACCGACTCCGTGATACGTATGAACCTACCTAGTGACTGATAACGTCACTGATTCAGTCACTGTTAACGTCACTGATTCAGTCACTGTTAACGTCACTGATTCAGTCATTGATAACGTCACTGATTCAGTCACTGTTAACGTCACTGATTCAGTCACTGTTAACGTCACTGATTCAGTCATTGGTAACGTCACTGTTAACGTCACTGATTCATTCACTGTTAACGTCACTGATTCATTCACTGTTAACGTCACTGATTCATTCACTGTTAACGTCACTGATTCAGTCAGTCACTGTTAACGTCACTGATTCAGTCATTGATAACGTCACTGATTCAGTCATTGATAACGTCACTGATTCAGTCATTGATAACGTCACTGATTCAGTCATTGATAACGTCACTGATTCAGTCATTGATAACGTCACTGATTCAGTCATTGAAAGTGTCACTGATTCAGTCATTGATAACGTCACTGATTCAGTCATTGAAAGTGTCACTGATTCTGTCATTGATAACGTCACTGATTCAGTCATTGAAAGTGTCACTGATTCTGTCATTGATAACGTCACTGATTCAGTCATTGATAACGTCACTGATTCAGTCATTGATAAATTCACTGTTAACGTCACTGATTCAGTCATTGATAACGTCACTGATTCAGTAACCAAATGAAACACTGACTAGCCGTGTGCGGGGATTTTCTTAGTTTCTGTTTCGAATCAGATGCGTTGTATGACATAAATGGGTAAGTTTTTATCTACATTTTAAATGGGTAAGTTTTATCTACATTTACGCTATTGTTTATCGCAGATAACTCTTATAAATTTTCCAATGTTACTCATAAATTATTCACGAATTCGGGTGCCCTTAGTTTCGTACTAATTTCTTTGAATTGTTATAATATTCATATTTGGTGTATTTATACCTGCTCAGTTCTGTAATATACAAAAGTGTGTTTTTCTGTTGAAAATCTTGCGAGCACTTTGAGTTTTGCTGAACCGTAATTATATTGACTGTTCATACGTTTTATTTTTAGATTGATCTGTGATCCAATAAAATTTTATTTGTCTATCTATTTCAGTTCTACGACTTACAAATGTTTGCACCAACATTTTTACTGCAATAAAATTATGCGCATTTTCGTATACGGTTTATATTCTGCGATGTCAATTTTTAACTAAACTCAAATCTTGAGTCCAGGCAAATAACGAACACGGTTGTTTTATATTTTTAATAATGAAAATTAATAGTTTGCACTTGAAGTATATCTGATGAAATACATTAAAAATCAATCTATTTCATGGATTAACGATAGAATAAAACTTCTTCATCAATAAAACAGTTAAGTTATTACAACAGTGAAACTTCACGAAAAAAATTATACACGCATGCCGTATTGACTTGACTATACAAGTAAATTGGAAAGTTGACTAAGAATGAGCAATACCGTTAATTTAAAAAATATTCATCATAATGTTTCATCGTAATGTTTCAGCGTAATAATTTCTGCGCCGCGTCAATCTGATCGAAACCTTCGTATTCTTTACGGGCTGCTTCGCGCTCCTTCATTGCCAGAACCCGACCACGGTTAACGTCCATTTTGACCTGGGTGAGTGAGTGAGTAGGGGAGTCAGTGAGTCAGTGAGTGAGTCAGTGAGTGAGTGAGTGAGTGAGTGAGTAGGGGAGTCAGTGAGTGAGTGAGTGAGTGAGTGAGTAGGGGAGTCAGTGAGTGAGTGAGTGAACGGGTGATGAAATGTAAAACATAAATAACTGAACATACCTTCACGAAAATCACCATACCGAAACCGAAAATAAGCGACCATGCGAGCCTGAAACAGTGACCGGTTAATCATGATTGATGAAAACAGTAACGATACTTTCAAATTGACACTCAGTAGGCTGCAAAAAGCGACCCGCAGAATTTATAACTGAAATACAGCATTTGATCACCTATTACCCTACTACATTGGGTGTGTGCCTTTGGATTTCGCATCATCAGTTGACTTAGATGCAAAGCCCGTACGTTGTTTCTGCAAGCAACTTATTGCCCAAAACGTCTGATAATGAAACATGACTAGCCTGAACTCAACTCGGTTAACACCAGTTTACCACAGTATAGCATGGGGTGCTGATGATTGATGTTGATGTGAGTGTTGTCTGATGTTTCATTATTTTACAAGACGATTTGGGCAATATTGCTGCTTGCAGAAACAACATACGGGCTTTTTAATAAAATAACTCTAACCAAACGCGTGCATTCGGTATTTTATAGCTTTTGCGTTTGACACGAGCCGGGTAGATGTTGATGGTCGGCGGTTCGGGTACGTTCTTCGGGTACACCGGGTTGAAACCTGAAATGGAAATCAGGTAATGAAGCTGGAGAAAAATAATATAAGTTTTAAGAAATCTTACAAACTATTTCTCCTAAAAACGTTGATTAGCGCTTGAAAATTTAAAATATCATTTATTCATTAAAACAACCACGATACGCAGAACACACGAAATCGCTCAACTATCATGTAAAGCTTTCCATGCTTATTAATTATATTTATACTTTCGATTTGTGTCATCCCAAGCATTCTTACATCGAAACAGATGGACAAAATTTGATGAAGAAAAAAATTTAATTGTTATAATACCTCATCACTTCAAAATAAATTATATGTGATTAAATCCAACCTCGATCCGGATTAATCGTGTATGGGCGCTTGGCACTGGCTAGTAACCTACTGATTAACATCTGCAATTTGAGAAAAACAAAATCAGTTTAACCTATGGTTGCTTTCCATTTTAAACTATTTTACATTTTTTTATGTCCACTTTTATTTCTGTGTTACGCTATGATTAACTTTGGTATCCAACTTTGCTATTATGGCATAATAACTGAATAAATTTGAGTTGATTAAATTGTTATTGCTATTTTCATCAACTTTTATTCGGGGTTCTCACCATAATGGCAACGAGGAATACCAAGTGCATGCTCATGTTTCATGCTCTCTCACATATCTTGCTTGAACGGAAATAAAATATCGACTCGTAATTGCTGACTTGACCAATTTTTTGGGTTGGATGCTACAGTAGTTCATAGTTACATGTCATACAACAATACGTGTAGTATTTTATGAGTTTAGGAACAATCAAATGAATCAACCCTGAAGGAAAAATAGATTACAGATCAGCCAACCCAGGTTGATTTGTTTCATACTTCTGGTTTATAAACGAAATAATTAGCTGAAAATGCAGCTCAGCTGTTGATAATCAACAGTTGAAACAATCAAACAAATAAAACCAAATTACCGCCGTTTTTTCAAATATATAATTGAATTTATTTAATTGATATGATCATAATTACAGGGTGTCCCAGCGAGGTGTAATGATTGAGTTTTTTGAATAACTTTCACAGTCTTCTAGATAACGACCCATAATTTCACAGGTTAATAAAACAGTTCTCCGCTATCACGCTGAATTTTAAAAATTTTGATTTGGTTCAATATTGCGTGTTTTACGGCCGATCTAGCAACATGCCTGTTTATGTTCTTAACGCGACCGCATTTTAGAGATTTAGACCGAAAATAAAAAGTGATACAAAAGAACGAATTTTTGTTTAATATTGTGTTAAATAGCAGGAAGAGATGTAATTCAAAAGTTAAAGTACATTTTTCATTCAATTAATTGCTTTTTTTCAAAGTTTTTTTATCCGCAACTTTTCGCCAACATTTGCTAGAAACTGCGATTCTGTTTTCAATATTCAATAGAAGGTGGAATAATTGATCAAATCAAAAACTGTTTCCAGCACTTCAGATTTATGGTATCAGCTATCAGTGTTGCATGTTTCAAGCCATATAGTTTAACTATCAGAAAGTTAATCAATGTTTCATGCGACATACTTGGCTATACAATGTAATTTTAAGGCATGTTGCTAGATCGGCCGTAAAACACGCAATATTGAACCAAATCAAAGTTTTTAAAATTCAGCGTAATAGCGGAGAACTGTTTTATTAACCTGTGAAATTTTAGGTCGTTATCCAGAACACTGTGAAAGTTATTCAAAGAATGCAATCATTACACCTCGCTGGGACACCCTGTATATAGGCACATAAATGAGCGTACAACGAGTAAGAACCATTACAAGTTTGAAATAAACTCACACAATACACAGGTGAAAGCAATGTTCTCGAATGATTTTTTTTACCGAATATAAAAAAGAAGAAATTCCCAAATAATTTTAAGTTTGCCAAAATGAATTGTGCGTTGTATTCAACTGAAGAGGGGTAAATATGAAAGTAATCTGTACAATTTCATGTGAAACAAAAGCAAGGGAGAATATGCGTTCCCCGGCTTAAATGAAAGCGTAAATAAGCATGAAAGCAAAGCCTAATGATTACTGATGAGATTACAAACTACAAAGCAATTATGGTCGGATACAGTTCAATAATATTGAATTTTTATAAACAATTTCACCAGTATTTGTCGCTGTATTATTTTCCTACAAACACATTTATCACATCAAATATTAGCACACTACAATGTAATGAGTTATGCTTAATATAAAAAGTTAAGAGGACACCAAAGTCAGGATTAATCTGCATTTTATTCAGCAAAAAACCTTCAAAAATGTCCAGCCTAGCCTACGCACGACAAAAACTTTTTTCGGCCTAATTCGACTGAAAATAACTTAAAATTCAGAACGCATCCGAGCGTCTCAAAAAATAATGAATCGGTTCTCGATTTATCAGGAATATTGATATAGCTTATCCAGTGTTTCTTGTTGCTCAAAACAGCTTTTGGCGCGCAATTTGAATTCAAAACAACTTTTGGCGCGCAATTTGAATTCAAAACCACTTTTGGCGCGCTTTTAAATTGTATATATAAAGCATAAACTGGCTTAACATTCAGTCAAACATTTGTACCACGAATTTGACGACGACTGTGGGCGCTTGTTGTGAATGGATCGCCAGTTGACCGTTACTTAGACGTACTTCACGACTCACCGGACCACGATGCGTGGACGACGTCTTGATCAGCTCGGGTAGCTGTCAAACAAACACAATTTCAGTACATTTTCCCCAAGTTTGCAATTTTAATGGTTGCAAAAAAATCCATATAACAAATGGAATACGGCTCACTTATATGATTGGCAATTTATTTAATCGATAAGTTTTAGTCACTACCCATGAACTCACTCGATCATTTTCTTAATAAACAACTCTTACACTAGCTGACTCACTTACAAACTCACTTTTCGCCATCACTCATTCATTAATTCATTCATACACAAGCTCACTCACTTACTCACTAGCTCATTCACGTGATAACCCACTCATTCATTCACTCACTAGCTCACTGACTGACCTCCAAATGCAGCTCTCCGATCTGCACGTTCGTCGAGTACAATCGGTAGATATAAAGTCGCATTGTGAACGAAGAGCTGGCACTTGTGATTGTGAACTGAGTGGTGCATAACGAACTCGAGCTCGGCTTGATCAGGTCAAACCATTTTAGCTGAAAATCTTAGGACAAATAGACTTGAATTTTGAAGAATGTCATAGAATCGAGCCAATCCTCCAGAGGGGAAAATTTCGTCAAAGAGGGGGAATCAGCAGTTTCCAGGCCAACTCACACACACCTTAGGGAACTAACTATACTTTTCTGAATACGCCAAAGATGGAGGAATTCCACTTTTCCCACCCCTTCTTGTTCACTAGTGAATGTATGAAAGCTTCACTACAACATTTCCATCTCGAAACTCAAGCTGGACCGTAATATTTAGTCTCTTTTACATGGGAATACTTGATTTAGTTTTCCCCTGAACCAAACTTAAGAAATCTGAATTCGCGCCAAAATATGAACTTTGAAAATCGATGGTCACCTGTTTGCACGTGCCCAGCTGCATGTCACAGCCCGTACGAAATGGTTCATTGCCGAAATCCGACGTATTTATGGGACAGTTGCGAACGCTGACCAACTCGATCAGCAGTCGACCGACGCCTGGGGTATATAATAATTGATTGGTGATTGACTTCCTGATTGATTGATTGGCTGATTGATTATTGATTGATTGATTTCCTGAGTGATTGATTAGTATTGACTTCCTGATTGCTTGATTGATTGACTTCCTGAGTGATTGATTGGTGATTGACTACCGTATTGATTGATTGACTGGCTGATTGATTGATTGTTTGGTTGATTTCCAGACTGATTGATAGTCTGGCAGGGTTATTAAACTACTGAATAACATTCTATCTCAAGGGCTGACTGAATCACTTTTATTACCAGTCCTGTAAACATACTGACTGATTGAATGAGTGACTGACTAGCAGAATGACATTGAATATCTTGACTGATGGAAGACAGACGACCGAGTGAACGAGTGAAATAACGAACTTTCACTATGATAACCATTACACCAACCTTTAACATTATTTGGCACTGCCGTATTTGTATAGAACTTTGCATGATTCTCTCGGGCCACAGCCGATGTCTTCTCCAGTTGTTTGTGCCAGAGAGTACACGCGTTGTTGCTGACCGCTCGAAGTGTGATCACCGTTGAATCAGCTACAATTACATCAACAATATAACACATTTGTTAAACAACAACAACAACATCAACAACAATGACACCAATAACAATAATAACACAACAGCAACAATTATAACAACGACATCAAAATCCACAACAACAACAACATCAACAACAGCAACAAAAACAACAACGACGACAACACCACCAACAACAACAACAACAACAACAAAACAACAACAACAACACAGCAACAACAACACTAACACAGTTGCAAATTGATAGTGGCCTTTTCATGGTCTTCTCCGCCGGATGTTTGTTTAGTCACTTTCTTTACCGAGCTGAGACGAATCGGTTGTTTATATAGAGTGAGTTGAACGTCAGATAATCGAGTAACCTGAAATAATGTGATATGAAATAAACAAACAATTACCTAAAATAAAATAGCTGTGAATTGTGGATTAAAAACCTAAGTGATTTGTGTGATATGCAGAATCAACTTCGAAAAAATTATTGATCTGTAACCTTCTTCGGTATTTTTTTTTCTTTTTCAAATAATATTATATGGAGCTCTCCTATAATAGCTATCAGAGCGGGAGCTTTATAACTATCGATAGATAGAAAGATGGAATACGATATGGAATTATGAAAATAAAATTTGTCATCAACCATCAACCGTTAATGAATGAACGTAACCTTGAATCCAGCCGCATCAGTAATGGTTTCAATAGGTTGACCGAGCATGAGCACATCGTTGAACAGCATGCCAACAAGCAGACGTTGGCTTTTGGTCTGAGAAAAAAACGGTTTTTTTAGGATTATAAAAGATCAAGTTGCTGCTGCAAATGCGAACTACGATTATGAACACGAACAACAACAACCCTCAACAACCACAACAACAAACCACAACAACAAACTACAGTAATAATAACATCAAATTAACAACAACAACAACAACAATAACAACAACACCCCTCAACAACAACAACATCACAGAAAACAACAATAACAGCCACGACAACAACAACAACAACAACACCCCTGAACAACCACAACAACAAACTACAACAACAAACTACAATAATAACAACATCAAATCAACAACAACAACAACAACAATAACATTCGCAACAACAACAACAACAACCTTATACAACACGCCCGAATGCACCAGTCGGCGCACGCCATCACAATTGGTCGCCGAGTTGAACACAAACGTCGGCTGTATGGTCTCACAGCGAAAATGGTTTTGACACCAGTAAAGCATTTGCAGATTATCCCACTCGGTGACGACGTTGTTGACACGAGCCACCAGAGCCTTCAGCTGAGTTTGGGCTGACTGCAGACACTGTAAAATAAAGTAAGAGTGAATGAATGATAATTCAAAAACTCACTCACTCACGCACTCACTGACTCACTCACTCACGCATCCACTCACTCACTCACTCACTCACTCACTCACTCGCTCGCTCATGCACTCACTCACTCATGCACTCACTCACTCACTCACTCACTCACTCACTCACTCACTCACTCACTCACGCACTCACTCACTCACTCACTCACTCACTATCTCACTCACTCACTCACTCACTCACTCACTTACTCACTCACTCAACTCACTCTCGCAACTCACTCACTCACTCACGCACTCACTTACTCACTCACTCAACTCACTCTCGCAACTCACTCACTCACTCACTCACTCACTCAACTCACCGCATAATCCGGGTGCTCCTTCTCGTCGGAATATCGTCGAGAAGCTTCTGAACGACCAACGGATACTTGGTGACACGTGTCATCGGCAGCAATAGAAAGTAGGACAGATTAAGACCGCGAGCCAATTGATGCTGACAACACTCGTGGTAGACGGCACTGAAATGGTGAGGTAGTCCGGTGGTTAAGACACTTGAGTGGGGACGGTGGCATTGGAAGTTCGAAACCCACGAATACGAAACATTCAAGTTAAACTTAACATTTTAAAGGTTTGCTTACTATATTTGTGATTGGCACCACATTTTGCTGTTCTGATATAAAAACTGAGAGCATTAGATTAAGTTGTGAATGTTGAAATATGGTAATACGTAATAATACCATGGTACAATAAAATACTCAAAGACAACCAGATTCAACGAACTCAACCTGAACTTGGCGTCCTTCGATTTCTTGGTGATGAGATCGAGGGCGAGTTGCTGGTGTTCGCAGAAAGTGACGAACGCTTGCAACGACGGTAGATGAGCCAGTAGTACCTACAGATTCGAAAATTCTATAAGTGTCCGGGAAAAAGTCCTTTTGTAATCTTATTTCATCTTTTTATTTCATGCTATTCATCAATCATGCTGAGCGTGAAACATTACGCTAATCCGCAACTGAGATTCTGATTATCAATAGCCAATAGACCTACACGAGAAGATAATCACAAGCGTCAAGTCAAAACGAAAACCGAACATTCACTATTTACTATTTTTTCGGAATTTTCCTTTTCAACAACAACAACATTAACGAGAAAAAACACCAACACCAACAGCAACCAACAACAACAACATTAACAACAACAACAACAACAACAACAACAACAACAACAACAACATTAACAACAACAACAATAACAACAACAACACCAGCACCAACCTTGCCACACGCATCCAAGTTGGCACGCAATGACTCGTACAACGTTCTGGATGTCATCAGCAGTTCATGCCAGTTGCCGAATACGGTACCGATCTCCGCGGCCGTGAGTACGCCGGAATCTTGTAGTTTTCGCCGAAACACCTGATCCACCATCGTCAGGTCGTCCGCGTAGTTTCTTTCCGTGTCGCATAATTCCTTCACAGATGGACGTCGTAAAACTTTCCCCACATATGATTGCAGACTTGTGCCGTATTGTTACACCATTGTTTGGTATGAGTTATATTATACTGAATCTCCAACTTGTGTTAACTTCACTTCATCATAATGGGTTTGTTTTTTATTTTTGTTCGTTATGTTACGATTTTCTCATAATCAGCCATTTGTTTACCGTAATTTTGGTTTCGCGACTACTACTATTAACTTTCACAACACCGTGATGGTTCTTAACAGGTGCTAACTATAAATAATCATTACATTCCACAACAATTCACAATTAAAAACAAAACATCAACAACATTAACAACAACAACAACAACAACAACAACAAGACTGACAACAATCAAACCTGGGCATGCATGCGTCTCCTGGTATACGCAGTATTTTGGGCCGTAGTTGGTGTTGTTGCAGCAATCGGTGTTGTTGTTGCTCTAGCTGTTGTTGTTGTTGCAGCGGGCACGTCTTCTTCAACCTCAGGCACATAATCATAATACGCATCGTGCCTGCAACAACAACAACAACATCAATCAACAGTCAACAACCACCGCAACAACTACAACAACAGCAACAGTGAACAACTACAACAACAGCAACAGTGAATGAAACATGTATCACGAGTACACGATAGCAAATTTGTTGACGAAACATGCAGGTGAAGTGAATAGAACGAATGGACAACCAATGTGCAACCAATACAACGACGAACAACAACAACATCAACAACAACAACAAAAACAAAACAACAACAACAACAACAAAAACAACAACAACAACAACAACAACAACATCAACAACAACAACATCCTCAACAACAACAACAACGACAACAACAACAACAACAACAACAATATCAAGATTATCAATTGCAAGAGAAATAAAATGAAATGTGAATTAAAGGTGATTTTATATTTATGTAGCACGTGTGTTTGGTGTGATAGGTAATTTTTCACGGCAGGAAAAGCTAAACAAAATTCTATCAAGTAGAATCCGTATTGTGTTTTAACACTAAAAGCACTCACACACACAACACGAACAACACTCCATAGAAAAAAACAGCACAACACACAAAGTAGAAATCGGAGGTTCATAGAAGACAAAGACAAAAGAACGCAGAACAAGAAAGCTCCAGAAGAATTCAGAACAGAGAACAAACAGATTTGTGCTCGTGACTTTTTTCGTAAAAGACAATTATATGTTTGATTCTCGATCATTAAAACTGTCAACCGACCACAAAAAACAGTCAGCTGAAAGCCGTCTTGAGCAGGTCCCTTTCTAAACTGCAACCCATGAGCTTAGAATGCAATGGACAAGACATCCAGCAACAACGGTCATAACTCTCAGGCATTCGTGGCAGGGACATGACATTAAACATACTATGGTACCATCTTATTCTTATGCAGTGAAAGACATACATACATGGACATGCACTTGGTATTGTGGTACGTTACATTACAATGTGAGTGGGAGACACATTAATCTTCTGAAATATAATGTTGGACATGTTTAATGTAATTAGTTTGCTGATTGATGGTATCGATTCTCAGCGAGTATTAGTATTTATTCTTAAGACGAATCGTTAACAGTTCCTGGTAGGACTCGAACTCACGAACTTCTGTTGTGAAACTCAAGTTGTATGTATTCTAGGGAGAATACGGTATCGAAACCAATTATGACAGCCACTCTATTGTGTTCATAAGAAACCAATTCAACAAACCAACATTCACGATCCAGACCACAACCAACAACGGGGACAAGCACAACCAATGACAACAATAACATCAACACAGCAACAGAAGCTACAACCACAACATAAACATAAAAAATGATATACAAGCTACTATGTACATACCGGTAGCACTTGTCAAAAACCTTCGCGATAGTTCGATTAAATACTGGTAAACAACGGAATTCTATATTTATGAATGTTAACAAATGTTGCTTTATCGATTTAGTGGCATAAATATCCAAATCCATGTGTTCCAAAACCATTGTCTTTCGGCAATTTTGTTTTGCACTTCTAAAATAAAATACTAGCAGTCCTCCCTATTGAGTACAACGAGGCAGGAGTACAGGCTGACTTCTGGTTTATAAAATAAATAATTAGCTGAAAATGCAGCTCGGCTGTTGATAATCAACAGTTGAAACAACAAAAAATGAAACCAACTCACCGCCGTTTTTATATTCATTCGAATTTATTTAATTGATATGATCATAATTATATAGGCACATAAATGAGCGTACAACGAGTAATAACTTACAACTTTGAAAAAACTTCACACAATATACAGGTGAAATCCATGTTCTCGAATGAATTTTCTACCGAATATAAAAAATAGTTTGCCAAAATGAATTGTGCGTTGTATTCAATTGAAGAGGGGTAAAATATGAAAGTAATCTATACAATTTCATGTGAAACAAAAGCAAGGGAGAATATGCGTTCCCCGGCTTAAATGAAAGCGTAAATAAGCATGAAAGCAAAGCCAATAATGATTACTGATGAGATTACAAACTACAAAGCAAATATGGTCGGATACAGTTCAATAATATTGAATATTGAAAAAAAAATCACCAGTATTTGTCGCTGAATTATTTTCCTACAAACACATTTATTTTATCACATCAAATATTAGCACACTACAATGTAATGAGTTATGCTTAATATAAACCGTTAAGAGGACACCAAAGTCAGGATTAATCTGCATTTTATTCAGCAAAAAACCTTCAAAAATGTCCTGCCTAAGCCTAAGCACGACGATAAAATTTTTCGGCCTAATTCGACTGAAAATAAGTTAAAATTCAGAACGCACCCGAGGCCCTCAAGAAATAATGAACCGGTTCTCGATCCATCAGGAATATTGATATAGCTTATCCAGGGTTTTTTGTTGCTCAAAACAACTTTTGGCGAGCAATTTGAATCCAAAACAACTTTTGGCGAAAATTTGAATTCAAAACAACTTTTGGCGCGCAATTTGAATTCAAAACCACTTTTGGCGCGCAATTTGAGTTCAAAACAGCTTTTGGCGCGCAAATTGAGTTCAAAACAATTTTTGGCGCGCAATTTGAATTCAAAACATTTTTGGCGCGCTTTAAAATTGCATAAACTGCATGATGCATGAATTTACTTAACAATCAGTCAAACATTTGTACCACGAATTTGACGACGACTGTGGGCGATTGTTGTGAATGGATCGCCAGTTGACCGTTACTTAGACGAACCTCACGACTCACCGGACCTCGATGCGTGGACGACGTCTTGATCAGCTCGGGTAGCTGTCAAACAAACACTAATTAAGTTCATTTTTTTCAAGTTTGCAGCCTAATGGTAGCAAAAAAAATGCATATCACAAATGGAATATGATTCACTTTTAAGATTAGCAATTTACTTACGCAATAAGTTTCACAGTCACTACCCGTGTACTCAAAATCGATCATTTTCTTACTGAACAATTATTAAACGAGCTAACTCACTTATCCATTCATATCTTATACACAAGCTCACTCACTTACTCACTAGCTCATTCACATGATAACTCACTCATTCATTCACTCACTAGCTCATTCACATGATAACTCACTCATTCATTCACTCACTAGCTCATTCACGTGATATCTCACTCATTCATTCACTCACTAGCTCATTCACGTGATATCTCACTCATTCATTCACTCACTAGCTCATTCACATGATAACTCATTCATTCATTCACTCACTAGCTCACTGACTGACCTCCAAATGCAACTCTCCGATCTGCACGTTCGTCGAGTACAATCGGTAGATATAAAGTCGCATTGTGAACGAAGAGCTGGCACTTGTGATTGTGAACTGAGTGGTGCATAGCGAACTCGAGCTCGGTTTGATCAGGTCAAACCATTTTAGCTGAAAATCTTAGGACAAATAGACTTGAATTTTGATGAATGTCATAGAAACGAGCCAATCATCCAGAGGGGAAAATTTCGTCAAAGAGGGGGAATCAGCAGTTTCCAGGCCAACTCACACACACCTTAGGGAACTAACTATACTTTTCTGAATACGCCAAAGATGGAGGAATTCCACTTTTCCCACCCCTTCTTGTTCACTAGTGAATGTATGAAAGCTTCACTACAACATTTCCATCTCGAAACTCAAGCTGGACCGTAATATTTAGTCTCTTTTACATGGGAATACTTGATTTAGTTTTCCCCTGAACCAAACTTAAGAAATCTGAATTCGCGCCAAAATATGAACTTTGAAAATCGATGGTCACCTGTTTGCACGTGCCCAGCTGCATGTCACAGCCCGTACGAAATGGTTCATTGCCGAAATCCGACGTATTTATGGGACAGTTGCGAACGCTGACCAACTCGATCAGCAGTCGACCGACGCCTGGGGTATATAATAATTGATTGGTGATTGACTTCCTGATTGATTGATTGGCTGATTGATTATTGATTGATTGATTTCCTGAGTGATTGATTAGTATTGACTTCCTGATTGCTTGATTGATTGACTTCCTGAGTGATTGATTGGTGATTGACTACCGTATTGATTGATTGACTGGCTGATTGATTGATTGTTTGGTTGATTTCCAGACTGATTGATAGTCTGGCAGGGTTATTAAACTACTGAATAACATTCTATCTCAAGGGCTGACTGAATCACTTTTATTACCAGTCCTGTAAACATACTGACTGATTGAATGAGTGACTGACTAGCAGAATGACATTGAATATCTTGACTGATGGAAGACAGACGACCGAGTGAACGAGTGAAATAACGAACTTTCACTATGATAACCATTACACCAACCTTTAACATTATTTGGCACTGCCGTATTTGTATAGAACTTTGCATGATTCTCTCGGGCCACAGCCGATGTCTTCTCCAGTTGTTTGTGCCAGAGAGTACACGCGTTGTTGCTGACCGCTCGAAGTGTGATCACCGTTGAATCAGCTACAATTACATCAACAATATAACACATTTGTTAAACAACAACAACAACATCAACAACAATGACACCAATAACAATAATAACACAACAGCAACAATTATAACAACGACATCAAAATCCACAACAACAACAACATCAACAACAGCAACAAAAACAACAACGACGACAACACCACCAACAACAACAACAACAACAACAAAACAACAACAACAACACAGCAACAACAACACTAACACAGTTGCAAATTGATAGTGGCCTTTTCATGGTCTTCTCCGCCGGATGTTTGTTTAGTCACTTTCTTTACCGAGCTGAGACGAATCGGTTGTTTATATAGAGTGAGTTGAACGTCAGATAATCGAGTAACCTGAAATAATGTGATATGAAATAAACAAACAATTACCTAAAATAAAATAGCTGTGAATTGTGGATTAAAAACCTAAGTGATTTGTGTGATATGCAGAATCAACTTCGAAAAAATTATTGATCTGTAACCTTCTTCGGTATTTTTTTTTCTTTTTCAAATAATATTATATGGAGCTCTCCTATAATAGCTATCAGAGCGGGAGCTTTATAACTATCGATAGATAGAAAGATGGAATACGATATGGAATTATGAAAATAAAATTTGTCATCAACCATCAACCGTTAATGAATGAACGTAACCTTGAATCCAGCCGCATCAGTAATGGTTTCAATAGGTTGACCGAGCATGAGCACATCGTTGAACAGCATGCCAACAAGCAGACGTTGGCTTTTGGTCTGAGAAAAAAACGGTTTTTTTAGGATTATAAAAGATCAAGTTGCTGCTGCAAATGCGAACTACGATTATGAACACGAACAACAACAACCCTCAACAACCACAACAACAAACCACAACAACAAACTACAGTAATAATAACATCAAATTAACAACAACAACAACAACAATAACAACAACACCCCTCAACAACAACAACATCACAGAAAACAACAATAACAGCCACGACAACAACAACAACAACAACACCCCTGAACAACCACAACAACAAACTACAACAACAAACTACAATAATAACAACATCAAATCAACAACAACAACAACAACAATAACATTCGCAACAACAACAACAACAACCTTATACAACACGCCCGAATGCACCAGTCGGCGCACGCCATCACAATTGGTCGCCGAGTTGAACACAAACGTCGGCTGTATGGTCTCACAGCGAAAATGGTTTTGACACCAGTAAAGCATTTGCAGATTATCCCACTCGGTGACGACGTTGTTGACACGAGCCACCAGAGCCTTCAGCTGAGTTTGGGCTGACTGCAGACACTGTAAAATAAAGTAAGAGTGAATGAATGATAATTCAAAAACTCACTCACTCACGCACTCACTGACTCACTCACTCACGCATCCACTCACTCACTCACTCACTCACTCACTCACTCGCTCGCTCATGCACTCACTCACTCATGCACTCACTCACTCACTCACTCACTCACTCACTCACTCACTCACTCACTCACGCACTCACTCACTCACTCACTCACTCACTATCTCACTCACTCACTCACTCACTCACTCACTTACTCACTCACTCAACTCACTCTCGCAACTCACTCACTCACTCACGCACTCACTTACTCACTCACTCAACTCACTCTCGCAACTCACTCACTCACTCACTCACTCACTCAACTCACCGCATAATCCGGGTGCTCCTTCTCGTCGGAATATCGTCGAGAAGCTTCTGAACGACCAACGGATACTTGGTGACACGTGTCATCGGCAGCAATAGAAAGTAGGACAGATTAAGACCGCGAGCCAATTGATGCTGACAACACTCGTGGTAGACGGCACTGAAATGGTGAGGTAGTCCGGTGGTTAAGACACTTGAGTGGGGACGGTGGCATTGGAAGTTCGAAACCCACGAATACGAAACATTCAAGTTAAACTTAACATTTTAAAGGTTTGCTTACTATATTTGTGATTGGCACCACATTTTGCTGTTCTGATATAAAAACTGAGAGCATTAGATTAAGTTGTGAATGTTGAAATATGGTAATACGTAATAATACCATGGTACAATAAAATACTCAAAGACAACCAGATTCAACGAACTCAACCTGAACTTGGCGTCCTTCGATTTCTTGGTGATGAGATCGAGGGCGAGTTGCTGGTGTTCGCAGAAAGTGACGAACGCTTGCAACGACGGTAGATGAGCCAGTAGTACCTACAGATTCGAAAATTCTATAAGTGTCCGGGAAAAAGTCCTTTTGTAATCTTATTTCATCTTTTTATTTCATGCTATTCATCAATCATGCTGAGCGTGAAACATTACGCTAATCCGCAACTGAGATTCTGATTATCAATAGCCAATAGACCTACACGAGAAGATAATCACAAGCGTCAAGTCAAAACGAAAACCGAACATTCACTATTTACTATTTTTTCGGAATTTTCCTTTTCAACAACAACAACATTAACGAGAAAAAACACCAACACCAACAGCAACCAACAACAACAACATTAACAACAACAACAACAACAACAACAACAACAACAACAACAACATTAACAACAACAACAATAACAACAACAACACCAGCACCAACCTTGCCACACGCATCCAAGTTGGCACGCAATGACTCGTACAACGTTCTGGATGTCATCAGCAGTTCATGCCAGTTGCCGAATACGGTACCGATCTCCGCGGCCGTGAGTACGCCGGAATCTTGTAGTTTTCGCCGAAACACCTGATCCACCATCGTCAGGTCGTCCGCGTAGTTTCTTTCCGTGTCGCATAATTCCTTCACAGATGGACGTCGTAAAACTTTCCCCACATATGATTGCAGACTTGTGCCGTATTGTTACACCATTGTTTGGTATGAGTTATATTATACTGAATCTCCAACTTGTGTTAACTTCACTTCATCATAATGGGTTTGTTTTTTATTTTTGTTCGTTATGTTACGATTTTCTCATAATCAGCCATTTGTTTACCGTAATTTTGGTTTCGCGACTACTACTATTAACTTTCACAACACCGTGATGGTTCTTAACAGGTGCTAACTATAAATAATCATTACATTCCACAACAATTCACAATTAAAAACAAAACATCAACAACATTAACAACAACAACAACAACAACAACAACAAGACTGACAACAATCAAACCTGGGCATGCATGCGTCTCCTGGTATACGCAGTATTTTGGGCCGTAGTTGGTGTTGTTGCAGCAATCGGTGTTGTTGTTGCTCTAGCTGTTGTTGTTGTTGCAGCGGGCACGTCTTCTTCAACCTCAGGCACATAATCATAATACGCATCGTGCCTGCAACAACAACAACAACATCAATCAACAGTCAACAACCACCGCAACAACTACAACAACAGCAACAGTGAACAACTACAACAACAGCAACAGTGAATGAAACATGTATCACGAGTACACGATAGCAAATTTGTTGACGAAACATGCAGGTGAAGTGAATAGAACGAATGGACAACCAATGTGCAACCAATACAACGACGAACAACAACAACATCAACAACAACAACAAAAACAAAACAACAACAACAACAACAAAAACAACAACAACAACAACAACAACAACATCAACAACAACAACATCCTCAACAACAACAACAACGACAACAACAACAACAACAACAACAATATCAAGATTATCAATTGCAAGAGAAATAAAATGAAATGTGAATTAAAGGTGATTTTATATTTATGTAGCACGTGTGTTTGGTGTGATAGGTAATTTTTCACGGCAGGAAAAGCTAAACAAAATTCTATCAAGTAGAATCCGTATTGTGTTTTAACACTAAAAGCACTCACACACACAACACGAACAACACTCCATAGAAAAAAACAGCACAACACACAAAGTAGAAATCGGAGGTTCATAGAAGACAAAGACAAAAGAACGCAGAACAAGAAAGCTCCAGAAGAATTCAGAACAGAGAACAAACAGATTTGTGCTCGTGACTTTTTTCGTAAAAGACAATTATATGTTTGATTCTCGATCATTAAAACTGTCAACCGACCACAAAAAACAGTCAGCTGAAAGCCGTCTTGAGCAGGTCCCTTTCTAAACTGCAACCCATGAGCTTAGAATGCAATGGACAAGACATCCAGCAACAACGGTCATAACTCTCAGGCATTCGTGGCAGGGACATGACATTAAACATACTATGGTACCATCTTATTCTTATGCAGTGAAAGACATACATACATGGACATGCACTTGGTATTGTGGTACGTTACATTACAATGTGAGTGGGAGACACATTAATCTTCTGAAATATAATGTTGGACATGTTTAATGTAATTAGTTTGCTGATTGATGGTATCGATTCTCAGCGAGTATTAGTATTTATTCTTAAGACGAATCGTTAACAGTTCCTGGTAGGACTCGAACTCACGAACTTCTGTTGTGAAACTCAAGTTGTATGTATTCTAGGGAGAATACGGTATCGAAACCAATTATGACAGCCACTCTATTGTGTTCATAAGAAACCAATTCAACAAACCAACATTCACGATCCAGACCACAACCAACAACGGGGACAAGCACAACCAATGACAACAATAACATCAACACAGCAACAGAAGCTACAACCACAACATAAACATAAAAAATGATATACAAGCTACTATGTACATACCGGTAGCACTTGTCAAAAACCTTCGCGATAGTTCGATTAAATACTGGTAAACAACGGAATTCTATATTTATGAATGTTAACAAATGTTGCTTTATCGATTTAGTGGCATAAATATCCAAATCCATGTGTTCCAAAACCATTGTCTTTCGGCAATTTTGTTTTGCACTTCTAAAATAAAATACTAGCAGTCCTCCCTATTGAGTACAACGAGGAATCCTTCACCAGTTTCACCTGAATACATTTATGTACCTAGGGGCCGACCTGGGGTTTTGTTTCGGACGACTTTATTAGTAGTGTAATGTTGAAAAATTAAACTTTATATCATCAAATCATGTAAAATAAATAATAATGATGGTTATTGTATGAATAAATATTGGTTAGTGCACAATAAATAAGTATTTTTGAGAGTCGGAATACAGAGCGTTGGAAAATCTTTTTTTTAGCTTGAAAAGCAAATACTCTTGATCTCTGGATCTGTGGAACCGACTCGGACCAAACGAAACCCTGCACAAAAGCATCACTAATTGTTAAACAGAAATAAAAAAAGATTCTAATTTACGATGTAAGTAGTTATATATAAAAGCGCAAGTGAAACCAGTGAACTTCATGTAGTAAATAAAAACAATTTAAAAAACGACTAAAACTGCTTGTTTCAGTTACGCATTTTCTATGGCGATAACTTATGAATACCGAGTATTTTCCCGTGTAGGGTGTAAAGTGTAACAAGAGTAATTTTGTGCGGCACAAACTTGAAATTAATTTAGGGCTGAGATTTTTGAATTCATACTGCCTACAACAAATTAAAATCAGTTTTGCACACCAAAATGCCAAAAAATAAAACTATAAGAAACCTATTGAGAAGTACGTTTTATCAGACAAAAAAACACGATTATAAGAAGAATCGGTTAAGTTACCACAACAGGTAACGTATCTAGAATAAATAAGTAGGGTAACTGATTCACCATGTATCAATAAATTATTGAGTAAAACTCTGACGACTAACGGAAAATGTTTCAAAAATGCAAGTGAAAAGGATAATAGTTATTCAAAATACACCGAACACGTACAGTAAGTTCTAATGGCAATGGTTCGAAGAGGAAAGTACATCAATTACGGTGAAAATCTCAAAAATCATACTAAACGAACTTAAAAAACGTTTTCGACAACCAATGATCTATAGCCTAACATATTACGTTCACAGTCACACACAAATCTGACAGGAGCTGAATATAATAAAAATCGAACTCACAATAATGTACACAAATAATTGTTAAATCAGTGAGTAGTGGTAGAGCACACCAGGAATATTAGTGATTTAACTTTCACGGCTCGATAACCCAAGCTTAACTTATTCAAGAGAAAGCTTCTTTACATGAACAGGATGCATTGTTTTTCATGGAGAGTTATGAAAGTTTCTGATATCAATCATCATAGTACAAAAATTGCAAACGGAATAATTAATAAATAATAGTATATGCACATTTATATGGTATAAGAAAAAAGTTAACACACATAATTAACAATGCTGTATGGTAATCTATGCGTATCATTGTATTACTTTGTTGAAGTATATCACATCATATCATATCAATTGTCTATAATGCTTAGTGTTACAATATCGCATAAAGTGGGTGAAAAATGCGCCGGGTAATATAAAGTTTCAGTTTGGAGAAAATTGGGAATAAAATTATATTTAGTTCATTTTGACTCCACACGCTTGCTGGAAAATTTTAAGAGAAACTCTTTCATCTTGACTCAATTCAATCCTGTAAATCGTCAGAATTTTTCAACCCCATTAGGTTCATTATTATAAAGTCATATTTGCAAAAATTAATACAAATCATGAATCACTATTCCCCAAAATTCATCCAAGTCTCTTCAGCCAGTCCCCTTCAATACCGGACCTCGAAACGCTTACAAACAGACCTCAAAACGCATGGTACATACATACACGTACTACATTTGGGTTCTTGGGTGCGCATGTAGGGCACACACACATACACATTTCACGTCTGTCGTCTGTCTGTCTTGCTTGCGGGCGGGCAGAACTTTTCGGAAAAACCAACACAAGAAAAAATAGAACATCAATTCTTATTTTCTTTACACCTACCAAAGTGTGTTCCCCGTATACAATAACTATTGTATTGTGATATTAAGCTCATTTTGTTCGTGTCTCATGAGTGACGGAACGGACCTCACTGCAAATACGACGACCCACATTTTGTGGTATTTTATGAGAATCTTGTTTTGGTGGAAATAAACTCAGTAATCCGAAAATCCCTCCCCCAAGTATATATTTTACCGCCCCACCCCTGCCCCCAAAGCGAGAGAAAATCAACGTGTAGTTCCCTTAAAGTTATAAAACATGTTCCCGTCTTTTTCCTAGGCACCCTCGCGTGTCGGTGTCACCAGTAGCGGATGAAAACAAGAATTGATAGTTCCGTTAATGAACTCATTAAACTAATTAAATCCATATTTTTGTTATTTGAGGAAGAATTCAAACGCGCTGGAAATTTCTCAAAATAATTCTTTCCCCTCAGATACATTTGTCATCCTGAAACAACCTGAAATTGCCTTTTTCACACCTTTCCTGCAGAAGTTCAAGAGGTTTGCTCGTCCGCCACTGTCCATAACCTTGTCATTATTTCAATGTTTGTTGCAATGAAAGGCCTGATTGATATGAAAACGAAACTTGATAGTTCGGCAGTTTTTCCACAGTTTTTTTTTTCAAACTGAATGAGTGAAACCAACTTTTTGTGTTTTGTTCAACGTTTCGAACTCGTAGTTTTTTTTCAATAATCATAATCATTACACGCATATGGGGTAGTGTCAACGGAATTATAACAAGTTTTGTTAGAAATTTTTTTCTATTCAGTTTTTTGGATCTGTATTTTTTCTTCATTTTAGCGAAACGCGAAACATATTTCACGTTGCAGACTGATAATTCCACTTTCCTTTTTTCATGTGTTACATTATTCTGCAGAATTGTTGTTGTTGTTGTTGTTGTTGTAGTTGTTGTTGTAGTTGTAGTTGTTGTTGTAGTTGTTGTTGTTGTTATTGTTGTTGTTGTTGTTGTTGTTGTTGTTGTTGCTGTTGTTGTTGTTGTTGTTGTTGTTGTTGTTGTTGTTGTTGTTGTTGTTGTTGTTGTTGTTGTTGTTGTTGTTGTTGTTGTTGTTGTTGTTGTTGTTGTTGTTGTTGTTGTTGTTGTTGTTGTTGTTGTTGTTGTTGCTGTTGTTGTTGTTGTTGTTGTTGTTGTTGTTGTTGTTGTTGTTGTTGTTGTTGTTGTTGTTGCTGTTGTTGTTGTTGTTGTTGTTGTTGTTGTTGTTGTTGTTGTTGTTGTTGTTGTTGTTGTTGTTGTTGTTGTTGTTGTTGCTGTTGTTGTTGTTGTTGTTGTTGTTGTTGTTGTTGTTGTTGTTGTTGTTGCTGTTGTTGTTGTTGTTGTTGTTGTTGTTGTTGTTGTTGTTGTTGTTGTTGTTGTTGTTGTTGTTGTTGTTGTTGTTGTTGTTGTTGTTGTTGTTGTTGTTGCTGTTGTTGTTGTTGTTGTTGTT
>OZ038442.1:24791112-24793612 GCA_964036265.1 Daptonema setosum
AGCAGCAATTCTCATTTTTCTCCAAACTTTTCATATTTACAGAATTCCACACGTACTGTAAGTCCGGTGACCCTCAGTAATGTGGACATAACCAGATATTCATTAGGCCTACTGCTTACCTTGGAAGTTTCTCACGTAGTGAAATGCTAAGGTCGTCATAGGCTAAGTTTATAAATAGCAGTTTCAAACGGTTAACACAAATCATGTAAACATCACCTTTCCTTCCGAGTTGCGACTATTGTATCTGTGTTCCATGATTTTAAGTGGAACTCCTTCCGAATTGCTTCAGAATCGACTCCATTAACATACAATGGTGTATTCATAGCGGACGTGAAAATGGTAGGAAATGAAAAATGCCAACACCTTAAAGCAACCGGTCATTTTCTGCTTCACTGCAGGTTCCAAACCCAGGAACACCAGTTTTCAAGATGCTTCTAAAGACTCGATTTAAATAGTTCTTTAAATAAGGGACCTAAGAAATAGTTAACAATTTATTTTCCACTCAAATGTTTTTTGAGATCATGTTTATGAACGTGGGAGCCTTCATACATACATACATACATACATACATACATACATACATACATACATACATACATACATACATACATACATACATACATACATACATACATACATACATACATACATACATACAGTAGGTCACATATTCATGTACCATGACCTCATAACCCATATTACCGACAATAAATCTACTCGCATCGGTGCTTTCCGCCCTGGGTTGAGAATGACCTAAGAATCGAGAAACGGTAAATAACTTCCGGTGCGCGTTCAAATACTGTAAATATAGAACGAAAAATAGCAAGTTTATTTCAATAAAACAACTGAACCGAAATGTGAATGTGTTTGAAATCGGTTATTATACATGGATAAGTACAAATCGGTAAACTAAGATGACATTCACCTTGATTCATGGCACTGAAATACTTACTTACTTACAGTACCACGGATACCACTGACCAACTCGAATTACGATCGATGGCGTGCAAGAACTTGGATGGAAGTGGAACAGAGTCATTCAGTATGGTTTGTTCCGCTGGCCGTGGTTTCCGAAAGTGGCCATAAAGACCACATAATCCAAGACATCTTGTGGTCAACTCAAATTGAGTCTTTTCATCATGATCATGATGAAGTTTCCTCGAAGCTTCTAAGCTACGATGAATCTTTTTGGTTACACGAACTCTCTAGATAATATACCAAATATACCAACGTATTTATGTATTTTAACTACATATTTTATGTTCCAAGTATCTTTCCAATTCAATTGTGGTTCCAACAATAGCGATTGATTATGGATTCATACATATTCATATTTGTAACTTTACATTTGTATTTATCCCGACAGAGGACAACTTGGTGGAAAGTGTGAACGTGACTGATGTTGGACAAACGGAACAAACGGAACAATGACGAGAACAGTGCGTGACGAACTAAACATTGACTGATCATCTTTATATCTAATCAATTAACAATAACATAAATTTAAGTTTCTTCCGCTGCAAAAAAGTTATCATTGTTGCAACTTTATTGTAAATAATTATTTTTATTTATGCTGGCGTAGGAAATGTGGGTGGAACTTATGAATGTGACTGACAGATCACATGAATGGTTGGTTGGACAAACGGAACAATGCATGACAGACTGAACATTGACTGACCATCTTAAAAAAGTCTAAGGCCATTGAATGACTGAATGATAGACTGTGACACATTCATATATATGGTAAAGACATCCATGATTGGTTGTATGGTCATGAACACTCTTGCATCACAAAGTTGGGACAATGAACTGTAATAATGCTTTATTGTTGTATAGCTTGTTGGAAAACAAGTCAATGGTTTATTATGAGAGTGATTTTTGGGAACAACAATGCTTGTATTATAATACCACGGGGTTCAAGAACTTCAAGAACTACGGAAGAGAGATCCCTCTAGCGGACGAGAAGGGGGGGGGAAAAGTGCAATTCCCCCTTTTTGGCGTTTTCAGAAAGTAGAATTTGTTTCCTAAGGTATAGGTAAAAGGGCCTCGAAACTGCCAACTATACTTCTTTGATTAAATTCCCCTCCCTTTGAAGAATCAGCTCGTCCGCCAGTGAGAGGGAGTGAGGTATCCCACCACAATGCCCTTGTTTTTATTGAAGTTGAGGGCACAAAATATAAGATAACGTGGCCCTGACTTCAGAGAGTACGGCATGTCTGTCAACGATTTCCATTCTTCTGCGACATAAACCAGCGTCTGGTTCGCTTTATCGCAGAAAAAAACTTGCCGTTGTTTTCGTAGAAGTCGACGGGAAAATGTAACCCTGTAAACTACTCTGCTATCATGTAGATATTGGATTGAGGGCATTAGAGCCAAAAAAGTAGGGTGTACGTAATATACGTTCTGTACCTACATATTGACAGTAGTATGCCACTCACTACAATCTATACGTCGTTTTTATTAGAAAAGGGACAGTCTGGGGACATAGATTCAGGCCTGT
>OZ038442.1:24798612-24825913 GCA_964036265.1 Daptonema setosum
AGTCAATCATACAGTCCTTGTAGAACCTAGTCGTTTAGTCTTGTATTTACTAGAATCTAGTCGCTCTATGTCTCAGCCACTCACACTTGACCTTAACATCTTAGCCTGGTATTTTTATAAATTAAGAGCACCTTTAGCTTGATCTACATACATACTAACATCCAACTAGTATAACATTTTGTGTCAAGTCTACTCACAGGCAATCTTATAAATTCAACCCAGTGTCTTGTCTTAGTTGATGTCGAACCTCTGTCAATGTCGAACCTTAGTCAATGTCAAAGCGTTTCAGCGGACTGGCCCAGGTCATCCAGGCAGACTGCAGGTACCGTAATTAAACACTTACGACCTTCAAGTTTGCATCCCATCAAAGTCTGCCTCAAGTTGATCTGGCCTGTTGTGCAAAACAACCGAAATGTGCCATTACATGGTGGCACTTGGGCTGATCGGAGCCCTGGTACAAAACATCGCGGCTTACAACATCGTGTCATCACGACAACAACAACAACACATCATAGTTGGAACTATAGCCATTGCGGGCATCAAACTTTATGGCTTCATGCTGCAACATTAAATTATAACATCTAAATCTTAAATTTAATATCAGATGTAAGCTTTCTTTTTCCAGCGCGACTATCTAACGCGATACGGCTATGTCTCGGATGGGGCAGGTGATGACCAGGTGATCAGTGCGCTCGGGTGAGTGAGTGAGTGAACGAGTGAGTAAGTGAGTGCGTGAGTGAGTGAGAAAATTACTGAATAAGCTAACGAGTGGAGGTGAGTTAGTAATTCAGTCAATCGTCAGTCGGTCAGTCAGTCAGTCATTGAGACAGTGTGTCGGGTCTGTTAGTAAGTCAGTCAGTCAATCAGCCAGTCAGTCAGTAAGTCAGTCAGTCAGTTAGTCCGTTAGTGAGTCAGGAGGAAGAAAATAAGGCTTACATAGTTATATAGGGTGGTTAGTGAACGTCCTATTTTTTGGTGGATCATATGGTCAAATTGATCAAACTGCTTAAGTTTTCAGAAATTTTTCAAATGAAATGCTTGGTTACTTCAACTTGGAAGCCGAAACACTACAAAGATTATTAGAGCTGATGGAACAGCCTCGATGTAATAATCATGAACAGAACAGCGTCCATCTGAAACGACGATCTAAGCGATTCGGTTTGTTGTTGTTGTTGTTGTTGTAGTTGTTGTTGTTGTTGTTGTTGTTGTTGTTGTTGTTGTTGTTGTTGTTGTTGTTGTTGTTGTTGTTGTTGTTGTTGTTGTTGTTGTTGTTGTTGTTGTTGTTGTTGTTGTTGTTGTTGTTGTTGTTGTTGTTGTTGTTGTTGTTGTTGTTGTTGTTGTTGTTGTTGTTGTTGTTGTGGTTATTGATGATGAGGATGCTCAACCAATTTATATAATATCTCCAGTGCTTAACGACTACAAATGGCAGTTTACCGAGATCACCTGGAAATTCCACGATCCCAAGCATCTGTTCAAGAAAGGAGATCAATTTGAGCTGGCCCGGTTAGTGTTTGATTCACGTAATGTAGTGAATCAATGTTTAAATGTCCAATTAGCGTTCGTTCAACGTCATGCTTCATAAATAACTGATTTTCACTTTCACTCAGTTTGTAACCCCCTGACTTTGGATGCGTTACCGTAATGAACTGAACTGTTAGCACGTTAACTATACCAAACCAAAAAATATATCTTGTTCGGTTAAGCTGAGTTTATCAGCCGGCTGTTTCGCATCACCTAGTCGATTATTTTATTATTGACTCATTTTGTGCTAGGCAAGCCAATTTGTACCTAATGCATCGTTCTACAATGTATAGTCGTTGAGTTTAGTTTGATAAACCGATTTAATACTAAAACCAACGAATCGAATGTGAATCATTAGTTATGAATGTGCCAGTCATTGCACTAATTGAGTCAAGAATAAAATAATCGACTATACGTATATGTATCTTACATTTGATGCAGATAACGATTCAAAGTTGTAAGAGCTACTGTATCTATTATACCAACTTTTCCCTGGAATCCCGGGTATTATAACGATTCTATATAATTATTACACATTATTATAATTATTAATTGTTCGACAGTCACACGGTGGGCAAAGCGTTCGACCTCTGGTCAGCGGCCACCGGACGCGTCCTTTACTTCAAACAACTGCCACCCTGGTCCGATGAAATAGCTGATATCGATATTTACTTTGCCAAGTACGATCACAATGACTTCGAGTCATTTGACGGCAAAGGTTGGCTAGAAAACATTGCATAAGAAAAGGTAGAACACAATTTTATATTTTGAATCGAACCATTTAAATAATTGTATTGTTCAGGTGGAGTGGTGGCCCACAGTGGGTATCCAATGGACGGCCAGATCCATTTTGATGCCTCGGAAATCTGGTCGATAAACGGACAGAAGGGTGTTGATCTCAGCTATGCTAGTGCCTCTTATACTCACTTACTCACTCTTTCACTCACTCCCTCATTCACTCACTCATTCACTCACCTATGTACTCACTCACTCACTCACTCACTCACTCACTCACTCACTCACTCACTCACTCACTCACTCACTCACTCACTCACTCACTCACTCACTCACTCACTCACTCACTCACTCACTATCTCACATAACAGGTGAGCACACACGAACTGGGACACGCCCTGGGACTACGGCACTCCGATAATGCCGACGCCGTAATGCATCCCATTTATAAAAGAAGTGAACAGATGACGCTGAATAAAGACGATATTATGGGCATCCGCAACCTGTATAGGCGGTATGTTACTAAAAACGGTTGGTTTGTACGTTTTACACTGTCAGTCAGTCAGGACAGTCAGTCACTTGGTTTGTACGTTTTACTCTGTCAGTCAGTCAGGACAGTCAGCCAATCAGTCAGCTAGACAGTCAGTGAGTTATGTTACATCAATCGATCAATCAATCAACCGATAAATCATCCAATCAATCAATCAGTTTGTTGATCAATCAATTAAAAAATCATTCGATGAATCAATCAACCAATCAATCAAATAATCAATCGATCAATACTTGCAGACGCCATCGCCGAAGCCAAACAGCGTTATGAGCAACGCGAAAAGTCCATCGTTAACTGATAAATTATTCTGAATGAAAGTTTGGAAGCAAATTAGGGCTTTATGTTGAGAATATCAATTTGAAATGTTTGTTTCTTCGTACTTTCTGCAAACAAAATAATTTTTGTATTATGTACAAATTTCCTGTGATCTTACAAAGTTCTATTGTGATATATATTGTTTCGTGTATTTTGTAAATATGTGATACATTTGTTCATATGTGATTCATTTTGACATGACCTTTTGGTGAGTACAAATCTAAATCAAATATTGTTTAAATGAATAAACAGTCCGTTGAAAACATATTGACTCTATATTAGACTCTGCGGTGTGGGAACAAAATCACTAGTGAATTGAACATTCCAAAAACACTCATCACTCACTGACTCACTCATTCACATTCTCAGTCACACACAAACGAAGTCCACTTATTGAAGACGTCATTCACTGAAGTTCGTTCGTTATGTCCTACTGACGTACTGATCAAGTGACTGCACACGACCAGCCTGCAGCCAGCTCAGATACAGAAGCTGTGAACGGTGTGTGCTTGATTGATGAAGTGTGTGGGTCAAATGGGCAAATTCCACTTGGGCCAATCTCAAATGGGCGAATACACAGTTGGAATACGATCTCACACGATGAACACATGACACCCAAATTTGTATACACCTAAATGGATGTACATAATACTGGGTAAACGATGGGTGAAGTGCGTGTGATGAGTGTGTTACGGGGAGCCCTGTATACGCCAGGACTCATCCCGCCATCATAGCATGCAACTGTTTTTTTCTCTCATGTACCGTTCGTGCTCGACGGTGATCGCAATCACAATAAGTGAAAGAATTCTTTCTCTGATGTACCGTTCGTGCTCGACGGTGATTGGAACAGTGAAGAAGTAATTGAATGGACTGCGAGGAGAGTGATGACTTCAAGGAGCGATGAGTAAAATGTGTGTGTGTGAGTGACGAGCCTAGAAATTATTGGGTAAATGGAGAAGTTAAATGAGTGAGCCAACCTGCTTCGTTGGTGACATGTCATAAAGAATGAAAACGGCGAGTGAGAAAAAACAGAACCGAGTGAGCAAGTGAGTGAGCGAGTGAATTAGTGAGTCAGCAACTGAGTGAGTGAGTGAGTTAGTGGGAGAGGGTGAATGATTGAGGGTGTGAGGGTGTGACATCGCTCGACACATTTATGCGTGGTGACCACTGTCACTGCCCGATCATCTTGGTTTTTTTTTAATTTTTCTAATGTTGATGATGATACCTGAAAATTTCAACTGAATCTGATGCCTGTACCACAAGTAATTCAGCTTGAAAGTGTTGTCATTTTAGACCACCCTGTATTTATGGAATGATTTGTGCGGGTTGGGATTTTGTGCTGCTCAAAAATAGTGAATAAATTTTATAAAAACAATTTTGTTCTTTTTAACAAATAAAACTACAATTATAAAAAAGAATAAAAATGTATAAGTTCCATTAACGATAACCGAAACCGCTAGTGGAAACAGAGACGTGAAGAACTCCGAAGTCATGTCTGCCGCCAATGCCAAATTAGCCGATGAATTCCCGTTGCACTGGCCGATCTGGCATAACGATTTGGATGGGTTGAGACAGCGACTCGGCAACGTACCCAAGGTTATATCGTTTTATTTTCAAATAAGCTGCAAATGTTATGCGGGGTCATATCATGTAAGTGCGTCACCCAGCCCCTGGGTCAGCCATCCAATCTGTGGGTCAGTCAATAGATTACTAAGTGACTCACTCAGACCTCACTCTGATCAGTCAGTGGACACTCAGTTGGTCAATCAGTGGATCAGTGAGTGGATTACACGCTCAGCTAGTCAGACCGTCGATCACTCAGAGGTTCATTCAATAGATAGTAAGAGTAAGTGCAAGACTCCGCTGGTCAGTTCGTCGATCACACAGAGTATCACTCATCTAGTCAGTCCGTCGATTACTCAGAGTGTCAGTCAATGAATGGATCAGTTAGCGACACACTCCGCTGGTCAGTCCGTCGATTACTCAGAGTGTCAGTCAGGGGATCAATAAATGGATGACTCCGGGGGTCAGTCCGTCGATCACTCAGAGTGTCAGTAGGTGGGGTTCACACAGCTGATCAGTCAGTAGTGGAGTGGATCAGTATGCAGACCTCTCAGCTGGTCAGTCACTTAGCTGTATCGATCACTCAGCCAGCCAGTATGTTAGTATGATCCTCAGTTATTAGGGCCAGTCATTCAATCAGTCAGTCAGTCAGTCAAGATTATAAGCTAGATATAATTGACTGGATATTACAGGTTCCGATCACTGAGATCGATGGTGGTGGCAACACATTACAGAACGGCAGGAATGAATTGGAGAAAAAAGATCCACGTGGTCGGACACCTCTGATGCTGGCTGTCACTCTCGGTCATTTCGAGTGCGCCAAACTGCTGCTCGATCACAAGGTCGGATTTAATTGTTTGGAGGCTGATTTTTATGATTATCTGAGATTTTGTATCGCTGACTGACTGACTGTGACATATCAGTTCGTTTGTGCTCATACCATACTTCATATGTTAACAATGGTTGTGAGGAGTAAGTTCTACTAAATTCAGCGGAAGAACATAGGGTTCAGTAGAAGTTGATATCGTTATTCGCCGTTGATAATATTTTTCAATCAATTTCACTCCCAACAGTTGTTATATTGTACTTACCTTCTCTAATTGAAGTAAACGAACTTTTTTAATAATCAAATTCATGTTCAGGCGGATGCTAATGCAGAAAACCGAGCGTACTGGTCGATTGTGCACGAAGCCACGTCAACGGGTGATCCCGAACTGCTGAGACTGGCCGTACACCATCGCACATATCAGCGAACTGTGAGAATGGCGCTTGCATTCAGACGATTACTCAAACAACTACAGGTTTGTCGCCTCTGTCTAGTCTTGTGTAGGGTGCCAGCCTCCAAAACTGATGGTTCTGAGTTGGAACCTGGCTTGAGAAAAGGAACCTGATGCGTTGCTCTGGGGCTTCTGGCACAGTTCGTCAGTTTATTCAACCTATTTGGCTACAAAAAACAATTCGATATGCATATGGTATAACTGTCTGTCAAACTGTGTTTCGATGACTTCCTTCAGTAATTTGTCACAGTAAAGATAACAAAAAAATTAATTATTTTAAAGCTCATATTCTAAAGTCCAATCTTTCGGTAATCATTCAAGAGTCTAACTGAGAACTGACCAACACCAATGATTTATAGGACGGGCCGGACTTCTATGCGGAGATCGACTGGAAGTTCAGCAGCTGGCTGCCGTTTGTCACACAGATGTGTCCTTCTGATACGTACAAGGTTGCTGTGCTGTTAATGCCATTTGTGTACACTCCTTTCTTACAGTAATTCTAATTATAAATAAATCTGGTGTTTGGAGGGACGGGACTTAACTATGGATTTCTAGGCATGACCTGACAAGAGTATTCGTGTTTGTAGAGTGTACACTAATTGATTCAGTTTAGTACGTATTAATCTATCATCAACCTCAAAGTAACTTAAGTATAAGTGTCTTAGTTGGATACATTAGCACCTGGTCTCGGAAAATTTTAATAAGAATGTGTATCGTATCCATGATGTAAAAAACTTCCGGTTGTTTCCCTTTTTACAAATATGGTGCCCGTGTTTGTATCATTAGGTTATTTGAATGAGAACATGCATCTCATCTATGAAAAACTTGTAATTGTTTCCTAAATGTTTAGGTTTACAAATGTGGTGCCCGTGTTCGTATCGACACAACGCTGGCCGGCATCAGCTCATCGGCATTGGATGGCACCGCTACATCGGGCGGTGGTACCGGCAGTTACTGGCAGAGAGCCAATCTCAGCTACAGATTCTCTATAAGTAAAAAAGAAGGTGCGTGTGGATCGGGTTATGTGTTCTTATTTGTTATGTATGCGTGTTACTTGTTCTTATTTGTTATCGTTCATGTAACCTTAGAAATTTTGTTTTGTTCAAAACCGTTGCTTTGTTAATGTTTACTTTTCTGCCATTCTCCCCATGTTTTCCAATAATTTCATGTTACAAATCAAGAGCTATTTTCAATCACAAGCCTCTTCTGAAATGCTATATTTTTTTCATATGGATCTGATTTTATTCAGTTTGCTAATTTATCTATATCAAGTTCTATAATTATTTAGCATTTTATTTTCAGATGGTCGCGAAGTGCCCGAGATCAGTCTGGTTGACCACGACAAACGTCTGGTGCAGGTCATGCCCACTTTGAGTGATGAGGAACTCAATCGACTACTCGCTGCTGAACATTCTCAGGTGAGGAATAGTTGTATTTACTTCAATTCTGTTGTGATTTTTAGGTTTCCATGCCAGCCATCTATAGTTGACAGTTGTATAATGTATTAAAATTAATTTGTCAGTAAATAAATTGCGGTTATTTTACAGCCCTGATTTCGTATTTTATGCAGGAATTCCTAAATGTTTGTTGCTTACAACCCCTCGCTAACCTAGTGGGATCTCTCATCGGTGCAAAGTTTCACTAATGTTAAAGATGAATCTCTTTCTAGTCTCGCAATGTTTTTACTTCAATTACCTCACCGCACCTCATGTTCAATACCCTAAATTTGTGTATCACTTTCGAATATTTATTTCCAGACGACAAACGATGTGTTTTCGGAGAGCGCGCCATCGCCGGAAGAAGTGTCGATGCGCCTGACGTCACCGATAACAACGACGTACGTGGACATCGACAAGATCGAGTTCGAACGCTCCAAACGCACCGGGTTGAGCTCGTGGTTTTATAATGAGGAAAGACGCGAGAAGATCAACGGATATAATTGCATGGTTCAGTGATTTTTTTTGTTCACAGACACGTTATTTCTTTGTAAAATTAGCTGCACCTGCACGGTTTGTGATTTTTCATTAATGCGGGATTCATTGAATTCAACTTATTTTACAAAAACAATTATCTATATTTCCTAATAAGTGTCTGATACGGAAATATATATTTATGTTTCTATAATTGCTGCAGGTATGTACGGCATCAAATGTAGAACTGGTAACCAAAACGCGCACGGAGCATCTATCTGAACATGACAAACGGGCCAACGAAGAGATTGACAGATCCACCAATTCTGTTGGCGGCTTCAACGTTATGGAGTTGTTGTTCGGGAAGCAGGTTGGACTGAAATGTTTTTTTCTGTAAAATTTGAGGATTCTGTCACATATCCACTCTAGTGCGCAGGGTGTCAGCCTCGAAAACTGGTGGTCCTATTCGAAGCCTGACTTGAGACACAGGCCAATGGCCATTGCCTGTCATTTTTATTCAATCTCTCTGACCACTACGAAAACACCATGGTGATATGGTATTGGTGGGCCTTGTATTCCTCAGTAATGAAGGAAGTCTCATTATCAATTTGATGCAAACTGAGTACTTCGTTTCATACCCGTTAATAAATAATCGGCCTTATCTTGTTTGTTCAGCAACAACACGAAGTTCCGTCCACCCTTCACGCCGAGTCAGTAACGGCCAGCAACCCGTTCGGCATCAATCCCGACGAGTACTTCAATGGCTACGTCGAACTCGGCAGTCGAGACGTCGGTCGACCCAAAGAAGTTACCCGACGATCCAACAGCTTCAAGGCCACCCTCTGGCTGGCTGAAAGATTCCCGCTCGACTTGCAGGTTCGAGTCTTTTGTACAAACTGTTTACCTTTTCCCCTTTTTATATGAATTTGTTCCTTCGAACATTTCTTATAGTCGAGACGAGACTGGATGTAATGTTGCTCGAAGTTTTTTCTTCAACTGTAATAAAATCTGATTCAAAGTTCAGTGTTCTCTGACTATGCGGCTTTAAATAAACAACATAAAAAATATGCACGTATGTACCAATTTCACAAATGGAAATATTTATTTCCACTTCAAGCCCATAGAGTCTTTTAAAAATGTTCCAGGAACAAGTGATTCCGATTATCGATCTGATGGCCTCATCCAACGCGCATTTTGCACGCCTGAAGAACTTTATCAGTCTGCAGTTGCCGGCGGGTTTCCCGGTACGGATTCAGCTGCCGCTGTTCCATGTCTTTACTTCGGAGGTGACGTTCGGCAATGTACAGGCCGTGGAAAAACCTGTGCCAGGTCAGTACGTGGTAAATATAACCCCAGAAATGTTTTGTCGCATCTCATGTGAATTTTTTATGCAGTGTGTAAAAAGGAAAACATTCTAACCTAAACCTACTATAGTAGAGGAAAGTACAATTATAACTTACTAAATGCGTTTCTTCCCGTAGTCTAGACGCCGAAATACAGCTTAGGCCCACCGGTGACCGGTATGTTCACTCACTTACTTTTTAGCTGGTGCCTGTTCAGATTTTTTCGATCGATTGCTATGTCTCAACGATAAAGGTGAACTGATAAAGATTGTCCAATTAGTAATTACGCCACGATTACTTTAGGTGTACATGCCATCTCTTCATCTGCCACTGCCACTTCATCGGCCTCATCTTCGATGACCGATCCGGATGTGGCATCGGATGTGCCCACCGACGTCGTGGTACAGATCGATGAGAGCGTGTTCGATGTCGACCCGAGCTATCAGCGAGTGACCATCGGTGGATCGCCGATGGCCGGTGGAGGTGCGACCAGAAATGGCGGTGGTAGCAGGACGACTACGACGGCCGGTTGGGCGATTTGTTGTTTTTATAAACATTGTTGCATTACAGAAAGGAAGAGATTACAAACATGCTCTTGTTCTACCACCGCTTTCTTACGTTACATAAACTCAGAACAAAACATAGGAATTTTACGTTCACATAACATAATGAACATTCGTTTTGAAAGAGTCTGTTAAGAAGTTCTTCTCAGTGTATAATGAAGTATTCCCTGACTTTGAGAAAACTATTTAGAGTCAGTAAGATAAATCCGACAAAGACATTTACGAGAATGATGATAAAATCAATTTTATTCAGTGAGCCAAGATTTCGAGAGAGAAAAATTACGTAAAATTTGCAGGCAGTCGAATGGTACGAGGCTGGGGTGTAGAAGACGAGGAGGACATGATGCTTCAGTTGGCCATTCAGCAAAGTCTGATGCGTGGTCTGGTTGAGGATGAGGCAACGACTGATGATGTGCAGGCTGTTGAGCAGGTGGCATTGCAGGCTGATGCATCCATGTACGTGCATGATGATGATCTGTTGCAACAGGTTGGTTTTTTAGTAGTAGTTATAATTTGTATTTTCGGATTCCTTTTTTTTGGTTGGATTTTGTGTGACCTGTGTTTTATTTTATGTTTGTCGTCTTTAGTTTGGTCTAAAAATAAGTGGGAGCACAGAAAATTTACAGACATGAGAGGAGTTGTCAGGAGCTAATATTGCTACTACTAATAAATTTCATGGTTGTTGAATTTTGGTGGTGGTGAGTGAATGATCTGACGTTATAAATTGCTGCATATATTCTACTTCTATCTTGAGGCACCATTAGAATGGGATGGGCCATTATGGTAATGCTTAGATTAGAATTATCTAGTCTTCTGTGTTATAATGGTTTTTGAATGTACCAAATTGTTTTGATACGGTAACTGACTGATACTAGTGATTGTCAATTGCAGGTGCTTGCCCAGTCGCTCAACGAACAGTCCGCTCGTCACTTAGAGCAGCAGCGAGAACTCGACGAACTACAACGCGCCATCGAACTCAGCAAACTGCAGAGTTAAATGATCGCTCTTCGATTACTGTATTTATTACTTTTTGGTGCAGGTGAAAAGTTCTTCGGGTGGAAACCTTGCTTTTTTGTCACTCAATTTTCTGTGAGTACCGTAACCAGCCGTGTGGTAATGAGAAACTACTTACGGTGAACATATAAATTATTAAGGAAACACCCGTACAGAGCAATATAAATCACGTCTGGTTGCATAACATAAATGAGAGGTTTCTGCTGTTTTGCACCACTTTTCTCTTAATATCTCCAAAGTCACCGTGTATATTTACTATTTTATTTGTAGATAATTTTGGACAGAATACATTATTATGCTTTCCTGTGCTTCATATTCCAAATTGATTGCGCAACGCAAAGTCACTGACTGTCATCCATATTATACAAACAACAATAATTCCGGTGTTATCGGGTACCCGTCCTTGTGTTCGCTTTCATGGTACTAATTATGAATTCGTTATTTTATTTTTTAATGGGTTAAGGATTCTAATATTTTTTCTGCTAACTAGAATAGTGTAATAGAATGTGGTATTTATTTTGGTTTTTTTTATTATTGAAAATTATTCGTTGTTAATAAGTATAACGCAACTAAATCGGTATTTCTCCTTAATTCTATTTGTATGGATGTATTTTGTTAAGGAAATTGATTATAATACATTTTACTTGCACCACTGTGATTACTCTGTCTGTGAACCAATATGTCTTGCTCGCTCGCCAGCCGAGTCGCTTATAAATAATGGTCCGATACTTCGATTTATGTATAATGAATAAGTATGTATGTCCCGATATATTTTTATTGTTAATAATCCAGTGCTTCTTCGCTTTCCTTTGCCACGAACGATATACAAGTTCGAATATTATGGATGAATAAACTTGAAATAGAGCATCACTAACTTAGATTTGTAAATAGAATACGATTTATAATACGCGAATGTTTTATATCAGTATTCACAATTATAAATGCCTGAAGTAATCAAGAATAGAACAGACAATCAGCCTGACATCTTGATCCACTGTTTTGAATTATGTGTCAACAGTTCATTTTAGGAAATTATCAGTCAAGGAAATGCTAGTGTTTCAAGAAATAGCGCAACGCACATAGTAATGTAATGCACCTCGGGTAATTATGGAAATCGAGTCATCCACATATGGAAACTTTTGCTGTAATATGAAGTCTGATAATGTTGCTAGTGAATCTCACTGCGAAAATGATCAATCGATATCCTGATAAATGAAAGTAATAAAGGTGGTTATAATCACTCCAAATCTTCATCGCAAATCAGGCACGTGTCCATTTGACCACTACGATCTAGACAGACCTGCAACATAACAGATTACAGTGATTAGTACTCCGATGACTAAAACAGAATAACATTCTTATTTGATTGTAAGATTGAATTTTGGATGTCAACAGTTTTTTTCAAGTGACAAGTAGAGTGTTTGCAAACGTCTAAATTAAAGCACTCATTCAAATACAGTCTCCTGATCAAGTGAGAAAAATTTACAGTTGACCGAAGAATGAGTTGCCTATCTGATCACATATATGTAACTATTAGCGATTGTGATTGGTTGCCTTGGTGGCATTGTTTTACAGAAAAGAACGTTGAGATTAGTGGTCAATTACTTGACAGTGAATTTATTGTTATATTGTGAAACTAGGTACAATTCAAATTGAACGTACGGTATCAATGGCGCACGACATGTGGCCATCGACGTCTGGTACGTGTTGACCAGCCAACATCTGCATCATGTTCAGTTCGGTGTGGTAGATGCACGCGTTCTGCACATGTCACATGGGATAAATAACAGTCAATTAATTCTAATCTTGCAGTGTTATTGTTCAATCTATCAATCATTACATCAATTAAAAATCATTACTTATCATGATTCAGTTAGTTAGTCAATCAATCAATCAATCAACGGTTAATCACTCATCAATCAATCAATCACATCGTATCTCGCATAGTCAATGAATCAAGTACGACTGCTCGATTCGTGAAAGTGTGACCACAGAAGACGCAATATTCAAACGGCAGGTCAGTCAGTCAGTTAATCATTTCTAGCATATTTCAGTCTGTCAGTCAATCAATCAAATATTATTTACAAGATTACATTACAGAACAATTACATGATTACATGATTCACTGGTGAATTAACCATTCAACTATTACATAAGAGAGTCAATCAATCAATTACCATTTTATCTTCCCTGGTCAATGTATCAAGTACGATGACTCGGTTCATCAGGGTGTGAGCACAGAAGATACAGCAGCCAGCTGGCAGCTCATCAGGTACAGTCGGTGGTACAGATGCCTGAGCAAGTTGAGTACGATCTGATTGAGTGGTCATGGTATTCGGGAGGACGGTAGTGTTGTTGTTGTTGTTGTTGTTGTTGTTGTTGTTGTTGTTGTTTTTGTTTTTGTTGTTGTTGTTATTGTTGTTGTTGTTGTTGTTGTTGTTGTTGTTGTTGGCCACAGACGGATCTGTCACAAAAAAACTTTAGTGGATGAGTGACAGAGCATTTCTAAAACGTCTATCAACTTGTACGTTTACTAAACTACTTACTAAACGTTCTAAACTCCATTACTAAGTGTTTATGTATGATAAAATGTTCGTGATAAATATAATATTCATATTTGATCATGTCAACTTTTAAAAACAACTTCCGACCGCTATAGAATTCGTTGAGTTGTTGTCCAATCTCGTGTCGGCTTTTCTCGGTCAACTCCGGTCTGTTAAGAGCCGCCAGTTGGGGCATGTAACTACGGGGCACCTGGAATTAGTGTAAACACATTCTATGAAGTGAAGGCAATAAATCTTGAATTGACTAAATAATGTTATGATACATTTAATTGAGTAAATGTTTAATACATATGAAAGATTACCGATTTTTGAAAATCATGGTGGAATTGGGTGGCTGAAATCGTGAACGGAAGAATATGGAACAGATCATGATGTTCAAAATCTATCATTATTTGACATATAATCTAGTCACTTGAGAGTTAGGTTTCAATCAAATCTAAATTTAAATCACGATCTTACCTGATCGATGCAGTCAACATGGACTACATTGACATTGATCAAGTCGGGCGCGCCAGTCAGTCCAATTTTATTGAAAATCGCTGAGTTTTCCTGGGAGCTGGAATAGAAAAAATATTTGAAAAAAGTTTATCTTATATATTAAAATTCCAATGTCCGTATGTATGTATGTATGTATGTCCGCAAGCGGTTCCTTATAAGTATCAGAAGTGAATCGCAAATAAACTCTTTATGTCATTTTCATGCAGAAACAAAAAAAGTATAATCATCATCACCCTCTCTCATAAAAGTCACTAAATTCACTGAACTGGAAATATCATTGACCTTAACTGAAGTTACCGTAATTGTTGTGCCACGGGTTTCAATGTTTCTATTTTAATGTGGGAATACAAAAGCTTTTTCCATGATTAACCGAAACATGACGCCTTTCGTCAAGAATTTATTTCTAGCTAAACTGTAAAACGTAATCAGTCTTTTTCAAATAAAAGACTTTTGTTAAAATCAAAAGTCAAAAATTTTGTGTTTAGGTGGTCGGGTGAAGTTTTTTCATCTAATGTTCATTCCAAATTATCGGGTCGGGTCATGAGATAAATAAAGTACCATTTATTACGAGATGGGGCTTAAATATAATATTTCATGGATCGAAAAAAAATAATAGCCAAATTCCACGGGTTGTAATTTCAACTATTTTCCACGAGTTCTTTTAACTAATGTTACCCTGTAATTATACTGAGTGGGTATAAAGTTAAAATTTAAAAAGTCGGGTTCAACGGGTTCAAATTGTGCGTTATAGATTACTCCATATCGTGTAATCAGGGAAATATATAAAAGAAGTTGTATTGAGTTGAAAACGTTACGGGTGGCTCTAACTTTTTGACGGGTTTTTGTTACAGTATTCTGTCATTAAACTAAACTCTAGACTAAAGTTTGAACAATCAACGGGTCGGGTTAACACAACCGAACACTTATAATGGTATACAAAAATATACTTCATCCTCGGGTTTAGTGCAGGAAATGGTTATTATTTAACTTGATCGTCCGTTGCCCTGCAACGGGTTTACCCTAGTTTGAAAGTAATATAATCGGGTTTGGGAGTTACTTGGTCTGATCAGACATCTATCTAACATGTCTGAAATGTCGAGAATGTCCTCCCCATCCGATGTGTTCTTTACGTGCATCGGTTTGTCCACGGCCACATCCACCGTTTGGTAAGACTCCATCGAATCGGAGAATAAAACACTGCCTAAAGTACGAGTGTGAAAGCAGTTATGAGTAATTTATAAAGAAGCAGAAATTTACGACCTGTTTCATTGTAACAGTTAATTATTGTGTGCCACAACCAGCCTCCATCTGACACATGTACCGTTTCACGGGCGTACGACTGGAATCGTTGCCAGGTTAGCTGGCACACTTGTATTGTATTCCATACACCTGAAATAAGATTAAGGATCGATCCTTACGTGTCAACTTGTCATCGGCAATGCTACCACGAACTTCATCGAGCTATTCTATTTCAACACTTCCTGCGACGGACTAAAACGAACTTCCAACAACGTTTATGTAACACGAGATTTTCGGCAGCACGTCAAAATGTCACAAATATGTCATGTTAGATGTCACTACTATCTATGATGACATCTCAACCAAACACCAACTCTGTTTCAGGTACTCGACACATCCGACTTTGAATGCCAGCACACAGATGGCGATCGGCAGCAGATCGGTCAGACTGAGTCGACGACGACCGTAATACTTGGCATCATCCGAAGTTTGAGCCTGAAAAAACCTCTTTGAATCATGAACGCTGGAATCATTTTTTTAACTCTCAATGGCTGACGAGCCAGACCTCCAAAGGGAGGGAGAATCCCCGTCCTTGATCTAAACAAAAATTCATTGTTGATTCCAGTCCAGCATTCTCATTTGTTCAAGACACTGAATCTGAATGTGTGCCACTTTTCTAGACGACTTTTTGAGGCCAATAAGTATAAGATAAATTTTTTAATAACACAATTTTCATATCCAATTATTCAAAACATTCATTATCCCGCTTATTGACTACTGCTCCCCAGCAATCATGTACTCTACTAAGAAACAAATCAAAAACCTTGAATCTATTCAGCGAAAATTTTGTCTCTATACTCTCAACCTTTATGACATCCCTTACGCTGACAGGCTTCGCTACATTAACCTTCCAAGCATTGAAACTAGGATTCTGTGTAGTGACATTTTTGCTGTCAGAAATTTTTTAAAGGCTCTTTATACCTTAATATCAATCCATTCACACCAAATCAATCTAATACCCGTAGTACTCTTTTCAAACACAGATGTAATACTACGTTATTCTCTCGTTTTTGGTCTAATTGAGTCATTAATCTCTATGAAAGGATTCCTCATGAAACTACACCCAACCGCCGTACTCTTATTAATTTCTTGGAATCCATTGATTGTTCGTTCTTTAACTAATTGCTCTCTAATTTCATATCATTGTTTTTTATCTAATTCTTGGCTAATGTTTTTTTTCATCCCCTCCAAAATCAGTACTTATTCACTCATTTAATATCGTCCTCTCTCAATTTTTTGTACATTGTTTTGAAGTGAGAATAAATAAATAATAAATAATAAAAACAAATTAAACGTTTCCCAAACAGTCAATAATGCTGAATCGGCGATTCGAAGGACCTAACATTTCCATAAAATCGTTTGAGCAGAAACGTAGTGAGTGACTGGTCGGGTGGCTGTTGTCTGCTACCGTAATTGCGATTGACACGGCCATTGGATGGTGGTTGCAACAACCACGAATACACGATTCGCCACCAGAATGGCTGTCGTGACAGACAACGCTCACCACAGGACGACACTCCAATCGATGGTTCGGGCTGAAGTTAATTGAAGTTACTTTGTATCACCAAAATAGTGAATGGAAGGGAATGCCGATCAGTTGACATGATGATTTTTAATCGACTAAGTATCGTCTTGGACAGGACATTGAAACTTTTGGGTTTTGACTAGGGGTTTGCGATGAACAATACTCACCCGTCATAAATTCACGGATCGTTCGGAGCTCGATGGATTCGAAGTTCATTGGGAACCAAGAGTTTTTTTATTTCATGATTATGAGAAGTTTGATCCTAAGTTTCAATTTGGTATACGCCATGGACTCCCCCCTCTCTGGGGGATTAGCTCGTCCGCCAGTGCCATGGACTACTATTAACTAACCAAAGGACTGGGATAAGCCACGTGAACGAGCAAGTATCCGGCTGAGAACGCGGTTGACGTGTATAAAATCAGCGGCAGTATTGGATGTGAACGGAATAGGTTGTTGAGGAACATTGTTGTTTGAGGTGGGTGGTGATGATCAGTGATTGAGTGCTGGTCGTTTGAATAAAACTGAATGTTTTTTGGATTGTAGAAGGAACTTATGAACTTTCTTGTCATGTTACTGGGGTTTTCTTTATTACGAAAGCCAACAAGGCATCAGTCATATCAAATCAAGTCATATCAGAATGCTGTTTTCGTAGGTTGAATAAACTGATGGCAATGGCAGAAATCCCATCCATGTCTCAAGTCAAGTTTCGAACCTAGAACCACCAGGCTTTCGAGGGTGACACACACTAGACTAGAAAGAAGATTTTTTGTTTCTCCCTTTGATTTAAGCGAAATTACGCCGAATGTAATTATGTCAAATTTTATTTTACACAAAGTAGTAATAAAAATCTGTATCTTTGAGAAAAAAATATACATGAATATCACATTAACGTGCGAAATACTGAAGGAAGATTATAAAAGAAGGTGGTATAAAACGTGGGGTAACGTGATTAAAGTGAAGTGAACAACCATCAAGGCAGATAGAGTATGGAATATCAGATCAAGCATGATGTGAGTAACAACAAAAAATCTTTGAGTACTGGTAAACAGAAATTTCTTCATGCAATAAAATACCATTCTTATCCACTATAAAAAGAAAAGCACCTACACCTATGATAAAGTAAACATCGTGTTCATGTAATAAGAAAACAAGCATCTTTCTCTGTAAAGGCACAAAAATTTATGAAAAGTTTATCAACAATGATATTATGCTGATATTGATAACTATATTAAAATACAACCTAGATATGCGGGAATGTACATTTGAACATGGAAGACATAACACAGACAACTATATTTTTATTTTAGTAGTACCATCAACACTTGAAACGTATGTAGCATATGTAGATATTAGAACTCTTAGAATCTGTACAATAAATAAACGCATAGCTTTGACAAGCTCCGTATCAACCAATAAAGTTTTTTACAATCCTAACTATGAAAAATGATGACCTGATTAACTAATGCATCAAAAAGCTGTTCCCTTTCTGTGCAATTCTCGACACCAGTTCAATACTTACGTTGAATATCTTAGAATCACTATCTAATTAAGAATCAATTCAAGAAAATGACAATTTCATTGTCATGTGATGTATTGTAATAATACATTTACACTCATAATTAACGCCACGTGTAATAACTAATAATAATACGATTATAATTACACATGTCATTTACACATACAATTACAGGCAACGTCACGACCCGGCATTATGCTGGCCGCTGGTTGAAATCGTTGACGTGGAAGTCTTGAACTGACGCTTCGGCGTGTTGGCCAACCATTTCTGCAATCAATTTGCAAATAATAGATACTAAGCTTTTTTGTTAAACAATTTTATTTGATTCGAATTTTGTTTGACTACTTTGAAATTCTTTATCTTTATAACTGATACCGTCTCTTTTCACAAACGTAATTTATTGGATTGTTAAGAAAGTTGAACATAAATTACTGCCACCGTTCCGTGACTGATACCATCAATACCATATACTTAATTTGACAAGAAATACAGGTGATTCAAATATTATCTTATTAGCCAAACATGGTGATAACCTAACCCACCTTAACATCATCCTTATAGTACTCGGCCGCATAATCCAGTCTGTTTTTCTTGCGTTTCCCTGTGAACTCGAGCACGCCGTCCGTCTGCAATTATGAAAATAAGGTTAGACATATTGGAATATCGATAATATGATGTTATATATCTTCGAATTAGCTGTTCATTCCATTACTGATACAAAAACTAAGCGAAACACAGGATAAAGAGACAGCAAGCATTACCAACTAAATAGCTTCGCAACATACATGCAAAACGTAATATAAATGCATTACCAACATCTCAAAAAGTGATTTCCAACCTCAGAATATTTCCGTAATAGACAAACGTTTGTCTGTCACTGTATTGCATTGAATTGCAAGTATCACGTAACCAAGAACACAACAACCAACAAAACTTTCCTCAACAAAAACGTTACTGAAGAAACAAAAACCCCAACCAATAATACCGAAACCCAACCCAGCTCAATTCAATGCCATCCACGTATACCTTCGGGTGCCGTGATACATCCGACGATCGTCGAGATCTGACTTTGGCATCGGCCAACGATTCGTAGGAACGACCGATTCGTGTGCTCGATGGCACAAACAAATGATGTGCCTCGGTGATTTTGGAGATGACCGTTGGTTTCAGGTGTTTATCCTCGTTGGTGACCGTCTGCTGGTCAAATCGTTAGTCCGTAGTCGGGGGGAAATTATGAGTTATGACAGACATTCAGGTACATGGAAGGGACTGATGTGTTCTTTTTCGGACACCCAGTGACTGATGGATCAGAAGAATGGATTCTGAGCAATTAACAGATTTAAGTTAACGTTTCTCAAAGGTTTTGATTTTTTGTGCTGAATGATCAGGTTTAGTTTTAGATTTTGAGGGGAACGGCGATGGCAAAAAGGAGATAAAACTTCAGTAGTCAATCACGATTCCAAGTACAAAAGTGGGTAGTAGTGGATTGTTAGTGCGATGTTACCAGTATTCTATATTAAGTTAGCACAACAAGCAAACACAAGAAAGCAGTCGGGCAAGTTGGGGTTACAGGTAAAGACTAAGGAGGAACTGCATTTCAGAATCTTCTACAGTTACAAAGACACACCGCGACAAAACCCAATCAAACCATGCCAATAACAACAATCACAAAAACAACAACAACAACAACAACATTACCTCAGATATGTCCCTGGCCACCATCATATCCTGTTCGGTGATCTGATTCCCGCGACTGCACAGAAAGTCGACGGTCATCTTCGGACACGTCACACTCAATCGGATGCACTCCGATTCTTCCTCGGTAACATCCACCTCCGAAGTTGTGCTCTGATGCATCGAGTACTCGAGTTCGTCTAAAATTGTTTTTGCAAAATAAGTTATTCAGTCAGTTAAATAGTTAAGAACGGGTGGATATTCGAAAATAGCGAAAGTTAGTTTATTAATCGGTACAATTAGCTAAAATACGATGACAAGCGATTTAGCTAGCTGATTTATCGCGTAGTTCTGCATAAGACCAGACCTTCAAGCCAGAGCCTCACCTTTCTTCCTTCTGGCGTACATCATTCTGAACAGGAACGAATCGAGTATGAAAGCGACGACCACCGTAAGTACCATCATAATCAGCAGGTAAAACGTCATGAAGTACACCCGTACCCAGTCGCCCATCGTATAAGCATATCCGTTCATAATTATGTGCCAGTTATTGACTGCCATCAGCACCCATAACGTCACTGAAATAGTTGATGATGTAATTTTTCAGGCAAAAAAATTCATTTGATACTTGTCTGCAACTTACTTGACTGCAGTTTCACATTTATATAAAATTCACGATGGAGCAGAAAAAGAACTTTGTACAATGAAATACGCTTACTCTTTATCCATTTGAAATTTGGATAGAGAAAATTCTACTGTAATTCAGCTATAATGTAAAAAATATACTAATATACTATCATCAGAGTAATTTTTATTAAAAGACAAACCAAAGCTGTTGACGATATTGTCGAAGTTGTTCAGGTAGTAGTTGCCGTTGTTGGGGGCTTCTTCATCGTAGTACGCATAGTAAACTTCGATTGTTCGATTCCTGCATATGTTTCACGGAGTGTAAAATGATCTTTCAGATGATGAACAGAAGTGATCATGATGGTTGCTATATGGAAATTCACGTTCATCATATGATTGTGATATGAAAGTTCAATGCCTTCAAATTTTAAGAGACATATTATAAGTTCCTTACTTAATCCGGAAAACAATTCATCAAGAAATGAAATTTAATCATAATACATTCTAGACCAACTGGCAGCAGTTCTTGAGATCGATACCACGGAACAGTTCCATCCCGATGATGGCGTAAGAGTAGCAGATCAACATCAGCGCCACCATCGCACTGAAATCAACATTCATACTCTGAAGATGATAACCCACAAACAAACAATGTCGTACGTCCATGACCATCATAACAATAACAATCCATTTTGACCAGTTTAAACATCCAAGAAACTTTGCATGTGAATCCATTTCCTCTTTTATCTATTTTACAATAGCAGACAAGAAATATGAGTGTTATCTATAATAAACTGCAAAAATTAGTCAACCAGAACAAAAAGATGTGGTGCTTTACACCGCTGAGATTCGACATAAAATCCAACATAAGTATAATTCAACACCCGACTTCTTACCTGAACAACCGTGGCAGCAACAGATTCATGGAATAGAAAATGTGCTTGAATCGTTGATTATGTGCCAGCAAACGGACGCAGTCCAGCGATCGGAAGGCGATCAGGTTGACGAGGACGGGGTGGACGAGTTGGGTGGCCCAGCCAGTCAGGGCGAACAATGCCAGTGCCGTTAACAACATATCTAGGCTGGAATATGGACAACCAATCACAAAGTTGAAGCAATCATTACCTGCTTATCTGACTGAAACTCAAGTTAAGGTCCTCAAAGTGGCCAGCCGGTCAAAACTATTCTAACGTAAAAGTATTCATGTTATCCACAGTAACGTAACACCAGTTTCCAACACGAGACTCGAACATGTATTATTACATAAACTGGCCGAAAAAAAATAGACTAAAACTAAACACAGTAACGTAACACCAGTTTCCAACACGAGACTCGAACATGTATTATTACATAAACTGGCCGAAAAAAAATAGACTAAAACTAAACAAGTATCAACTTTTGTACAACTTTCAAAACGATTAATTTCGATAAGATATACGAAATGCTAACGTATTGAAAGGCGATCGACAGAACGCGACGAGTTTGTACGTCCAGAGTTTGACGATGATGTCGATGGTGAATGCTGGGAAATGATACATCAAAAGTATAACTACATAAAATTTTAGAGATACAATAAAGAATATTTTATTGTAAATTCAATCATAAGTTAAAGTTAATATGTATTCATAGCACTAACCCACAACAAAAACCGTGCCACCCACACCGTAGAATACGTTGATGTTGATGTCGTCTTGGAAGTACTGCACGAGGAATGCAAGACCCAGATACCAGAGACCACATAACGCACTCAACGAATCTGAAGACAAGAACAACCTTTACCACCGATAACTTGAAATAAATTAAGGTTGTATTTTAGAACAAGAAAATATATCGGTATTTTACTGAATCGCGTACAGAATCAGCTGTTACTGAATGAGAGTTATGTGAGTGGTGAGTGGGTGAGTGAGTGAATAAGTGAGTGTGAGCAAACAGACTTACTAAGAGAGTTAATGCAGTATAACTAAATTAACGTAACAGAATAACCAACAGCTAATGCCCCAATAGATGTTTGTATCACCAAACTTCCTCAAGCGAGACACAAACTGGTAAATCTTGTTATCGTCACGAGTGGCCTCGACGATTGGCTGCATCATTATACTTTATAAACTCATAACCTGATTATTTAACAAATAAGAGATGCGCTTCTTGGTAATTTAGATCACAAAAATAAGTTGACTGATTGAATGACTGGTTAACTGATTAAATGACACACTGAATGGCTGACTGAGTGGGTGAGTGATTGAATAAGAGGCTAGTTGAGTTTATTATCAATATTAGTAATATCAAGTGTCACATTTAATTTAAATTATTAAACAATAAAAACTTTTTGGTTGTATGTATTGATATAATACTTCACCAACCAATGTCCAATGCAGATCCGATACATCGTACACATTTCTGAACTGCTCTTTGGTCACCCCGACACCACCGTGATTCAGTGTCAGATAAGTCAAGTAAGCATCGCGGATGGCTGCAACAATTTAATTTTAGTTCGTCAGTCGGTCACTTAGTCAGTCAGTCAGTCAATTACCCAATCGTTAAGTCAATCAGTCAGCAAATCGAAGATGAACTCAGTCAGTGAATCATTTCATCAATTGATAAACAGGTCATTCAGCCTTTCAGTTCAGTCCTTAGGTATTACTCAAACTTAAACAGTCAGTCAAGTACATAAGAAATCCTAACGACCAACAATTGCTGGGTCGATATCGCTTCATCATCATCATAAAGTCGACTGGTTGGATCACTTCGGGCTGTTGATTCCCTTGCTCTGATACATTTCCGCTATCGTCATCCTTCTGAAGTGCATCACATTCAACCATTCATTTGATGAACCAATCAAGTAGCCAATCAGAGAATCATTCCATAATTTATTTACTTAGTCAGTAGGTCAGTCCATCAGTCAGTCAGAATCTTTCAATCTGTTATTGAATCAGACAATCATTCAGACTCCGGTCATATAATCAGTCAACTAGCCATTCATTCTGTCATTCAATCAGTCAACCAGCTATTCAGTCAGTCAATCAATCATTCAACTAGCCATTCAGCCACTCATTCAATCAATCGACAAACTATTCCGTTTAGTCAATTATTAGCTATTATTCTGTCAGTAATTCCATTAGTCAACTAGCCATTCAATCAGTCAACTAGCCATTCAATCAGTCATTTAATCAGTCAACCAGCCATTCAATCAATCAACTAGCCATTCAATCAGTCATTTAATAAGTCAACCAGCCATTCAATCAGTCAGTCAGTCATTCAATCAGTCAGCAAGTCAACCTGCAGCCCAGTAGTCAATGTAATGAATGCCTCATCACACGCATCGCGTCGATGACACAGTAATTTACGGAACTTAGTCTTTTCTGAGTGACTGAACCCTTCGTAGACGACCGCCAGGAACTGAAAATGAAATGGAATTACAAAAATGGGTCAATGAAGAGGTTGAAAAAGACAGCGAAATGAAATCATTGTTACGGAAGATTATATCAAAATACAACACGCAAAGTTGATTAATTCTCATTAAAGGAATGGTGGATTTTATCTAATATGCATATCTGAATGATAAACAAACCAAATTCATGAGAAAGTAGAACTGGACGGACAGAAAGGCCATGAAAAACAGACTGGCCCAACGCGATTTACTATAGGAAGGCAGCATCACATCCGGATTGCTGAAATAAATATATTTATTATAAACACAAAAACTGAAAATTTCAATTTTCCAACAATTTTTTGTTGATCTCAGCGATTTCACTAAAAATACCAATCAGTGAGTGAATTCTATTTTAAACTACATGATCTCAGCTTACAAGATTGATAATAAAAAATTTAATCAGAATCGACTGACTTTACGGTGGTCATGAGAATGAACAGATTGGTGAGCGAGATGCCCGGTGACGGGAAGTTGATCGGATCCGTCTCATTGAACAGAAAGTAACCTGAAATGTACCGATTAATTAGCCGATTGATCGATGTATTTGAATAAAACGGCTTTAGAGAATGTTTGCATCTGTCGCGCGCACTCTTAAAGTCCTTCATTCTCACACAAACTCTCATAATCAATACGGTAACGTCAACGTCAAATCAGTTTGAAGAAGATACAAATTTGAACCAAGAAAATCTTGAAAATTGACGCGTTCCCAGTTCCCCACGAAACTGAGCTAATCAGTCAGTTTTAATCATGCAGACAACACAGTGAAACGGATACCAACCAACTAGTGAGAACACGGAAAGCACAGCGAACAGCAGCAACAACACGTCCAGTGCACCAGATATTTGGTTGGCTACGTGACGTGCAAACCTATAAAACAATACTTTGAAAAAAATTGCACTGATTGAAAATTTTTTTTGATAATTATTTAACAAAAAAACCTTCGGACGTTGTAAAGGTAGTGCGTGTTGAGGATGAATAACGGCCGTAGACAACGCGAATACCGTGGAAATGTATCCGCAAAAAAGAAAGATATGAAAAGCTCGATCAGCATGAGTGTCAGGGAAACAATCTGTAATTATATATGTCGTAGGCGTGCGTGCGACACGGCGTGCGTGCGACAATGTCCCGAATTTGCCAAGGCTTACGTGTGACAGCAGTACAGGGTATATGTTTATTGCGTGTTGTTAGGCAAGCATGTTTTTGTATGCCGTAATAAAAATATCACCGTAATCACTAAATTTCTATCTGTTCCGACGTTTTCATTTTCTTTTTAGGGGTTTCTTCAATGACTGTTTGTTTAGTTGAGATTTTTTAGCATGGGCAGTCCCGTGGTTTTGTTAATCACCTGCTCATTCTTCAGTTGGTACTTCTGGAGCACGCGATGTCGATATCTTCTGACACCAACTTTTCCGCCTTTCAGGATTTCAATAATCGTCGCATATTGTTCGTCCGTTGGCTGATTGTATCTTGTATTCTTATCGTCTTAACTTTTTTGACTATCTCTTGTGCTTTGTGTGTCAGAGGTCACCGAGTCAGTGAATTAGTGAAGGTCAGTGGTCAGTTAATAGGGTCAGTGAATGGTTGAGCAGTGGTGGGCAGCAGGGCCCCCCCCCCCCCAAAACAGGGCGGGAGGGTGCCCTTGATCGATCGACCGTAAGAGAGATTTTCAGAATTGACCCATTGACCGTAACGGTCAAAACTTGAGAGAATTTACTGTCAAGATGACCTAAAATTACACGAAATCGCCTAAAAAACGACCAAAAATTGGTCGAAAACGTTTCAAGGTTGACCGTCATGCCCCCCCCCAAAATCGAAAACCGGGAGGGTGCCTGACCGTAAGACCGATTTTTGAAAAAGTGTATGACCGTAACGCCATTTTGGCCAAATTCGCTGCCCACCACTGTGGTTGAGTAAGATCAGTGATCAAATTATATGCTTGCCTAACAACATGCAATAAACATATACCCTGTACTGCTGTCACACGTAAGCCTTGGCAAATTCGGGACATTGTCGCACGCACGCCGTGTCGCACGCACGCCTACGACATATACTTATCTTTCAATTTTTTTATTTATATATTTTTTATAATTGAATAACAAAAACAAGGCAAAAAATGTTGCGAAACCTGAAGCAATGAGAATTTATGATGAATAAACTGGGGTGTGCCGAGCCATTGCCACTTTATTAAAAGTTCGACAGCTATGACCATCAAACAGATTATCTCGATTGTGGCTCCGAACTGTAAATGAAACATGAAAATAAAAATTAGTCTATATTGTATCATTATCATAAAGTTATGTCTAAGTATGTGAGTGATGAGTGAATTGGCGGAGGGTAGGTGAATGGGTGAGATGGTAGGAGAAGAGTGAGTGAGTGCGTGAGTAATTGGAAGAGTAAGTGAATCAGTGCATCAGGAACTCAGTGAGAAACTGGTGATGGATGTCTCCAGACCAGAAATGTGAATGAGGTGTGTTCAGTTTAGTGGGAAAGTCAGGCAAGCAAAATTTGTGAGTGTTTACTACACGAACCCATTGGTCAAATTTGGTGTACTTGAAAACGGATGGCTCTTCGATGATAGCGAGCAACAGCACCAGTGCGGACACGAACATGCTGAGTATGTACATGTAACGATTGTGGTAGATGAGATAGGCACATAACGCACGACTGTTGCGTGGGTGCTGGTACAGCTTCACGTTGTTTTGGCCTGCAAATACTGGTCTCTTAAGATAGGAGATTCACTTTCTAACCATCACATTTTGACTCTCAAGTGTACTGTAAGTTTGGAGCCCACTCTGAGGCTGTAGTGGCAATCCTGGTATAGTAAGAGCAAGATGAAACAAATGCCGAACGCCTATAGCCGTGTTGCCTGACCATGATTCATACAGAGCTATACTGCACGTTAACGGAACGGAACTCATTGAGCGGAACTTGCGAACACCGGAAAGTATCTAACGTGCCTTGGTGAACACTGATACCATAAAATATACCAGAGGCAACACGGCAACATGCTTTGTTGGGATTTTCGACCATTTCTAAAGGAAACGAACCCTGTTCCAAGTAGATGGCGGCCGCGCTGCACCTGACGCGCCGTTCGTGTTCCTCCCGGTTTTCATCGGTCAATTGTTCGTCGTAGTCGGTCAGATACAGGTGCATGGCCGTCGCTAAAAAAATAAACAACTTATTTTTTCAATAACAACGAATTTAAATAAGTGAATAATGAAGTTAATGGAACGCAAAAATTTCAATAATCATGTGCATTTTTCGGTCATGGTCTCCGTACGGATACGGAAACTTTTTTATTGCCTGATTTTTCAAGGCAGTTGTTAAATAATTTTCTATACACAAAAAGTTATAACAATTACGTTTATTGTTAAGTG
>OZ038442.1:24826113-24921113 GCA_964036265.1 Daptonema setosum
AGTCGAGTTGTGTCATGAATATTTGAGGAGCTTGTCTTGAGGAGGTTTTGTTTTGACAAAAAGACTAAAGCGGGAGTTATACTTCAGCGCACGGCGCACGGAGCACGGAGCACGCGTGCTCTGCACCGATTTCGGCGCACGTGCGCAGCGCACCGTTTCTATAGAAGGTGCGCGTGCGCTCGGAGAGTTATACTTCTTGAAATAGTGATCTGGCGCACGCACTGAAAAACTCATGGAAACACATTGAAACAAAAATTTGGGTCGAACTAGATTGTTGGCAACTGCTGGTTACCCGGGACAATTGTTTTCAGCGTTTAAAGAGGACCAAAAAGACATTTCACCAATCTGTGAAATTCAGGTGCAGACATGCTAAAATGAGCTCTTTCTTCATGAAAACATGTTATCCCAGTTGTTTTAGTAACCTTTCAAACATATTTTTATTAAATTCTGTAGAAAAATTAGTTTCTTCAATTTTATTGAGACAGCGCACGCAAGAAAATATCAAATCATTTTGATTTTCAGCGCACGGGAACAAAACGGGGCAGCGCACGCGTGCAGGCGCACAGGCAGGCTGGTGCGCTGGGTGCGCGTGCGCCGGAAGTATAACCACTTTGGCGCACGTGGCGCACCAGCGCGTGCGCGTGCGCCGTGCGCCGAAGTATAACTCCCGCTTTAAACCTCCTCTAGAAAACCTCCTTTGGTGGCGGACGGTAAAATTTGTTAAAAGTGATAAATATATGGTTTAGTTCATTTTAAACAGGTAAAAAAGGTACAAAATGGAAATAAAACATCTCTCATAGTCAGAACCTGATGTTTCATTGCATTTGAAGATTGATAGGTGTTACATTCGTTTTGTTTATCTTCCGCCACCATGTTCACTGCACTGCTATGTACTGATAGTTACGTTCTTAACTGAGTTTCTATGTCAGCGAACAAGGTGTTACATGGCCTAGTGGTTAGTACTCAAGTTTATTAATCCAAAGTTTCAAAGTTCAAATCTCAAGTCATGGTGTACCGAACGTTTAATCATCTGTTCGTCGAACAGAGGTGGTGGGTTCGATTCCTGTAGAGGTGGCGTTTCGACTTTTACAAGAATACATGTGAAAAAAAATTCTTGAAATTTTGAGAAGGTGCCAAAAATTAAATTTGAATTCAAACTGCGCGCCAAGTTTTTTTTGGGCTAAAAAGAAACCCTGTTTAGGCTTTACTTTTAACTGTCTTTATGCAAAAAATTATTCATCATGAATGGCAGTTGTTTGTAGATCCGAATCAGTGTTCGATTTTTTTTGTAGATCGGAAAATTAGTATAATATCAGAAGGGTGAACACAAATTACTTGACATTGTTTTATAAAAATACCCATATTATTGTTCTCTATCCGTACTATCAATTCATTTCCTGATAAATATACTATTCTGTATGTACTGTATTCTACTCTCAAAATCTAAATCATGGTCGCTGTTTGATCATACTGTCAATTGAATTTATCCATAGAGAGTTTCTGTTTCACTCTGAAAAGTTACATAACAGTTTCACTGAGGCAGGAGGTTAGAATGCGCGACATTCTTTTTAGTGCTTAGTGCTAAGCTACATATCTTAAATATATACTGTGTGTATACCATGTACATGCGAAAAGCCCCGCTGAACCACCAAATTTGATCCGTCTTCAAATGTAGCCAATAATAACTGTGGTTGATAAACTATCAATCTACCATTTTGCTCACTCAGTCACTCACTCACTCACTCACTCAATAACCCAATCACTCAGTCACTCACGCACTATCTTCCTCACTCACTCACTCACTCATGCACTCACTCACTCATTCACTCAACTCACACACATATGTACATACACGACGACGAGTGTCTAAAAAAACAACAGAGCGTTTGATTGCAACACGTTCTTATGCCAGCGAACCCTGCTGGTCATTTGATCGTTTGAAGCAGCCAAGAAAAACTATCAATTCAAGATGAATAAATTTCGCATAAATACTTTAGGTTAGATGTGAACAATGGCCCCACACACGTTCAAATCCCGGCTAATCAAGATTACCTTAGGTTAATATTTTTTCGTAGTGTATAAGTATGCCCATGGCTAATCTTGATTAACCTAGGTCAATCTTGATTAGTCTAGGCTAATCTTTTCGTTCATTTGTTCGAATTCTTGAAGTTTTCTTTGAAATAAATTTGGTGTACACCTGATAAAATCTCAAGTGAAATCGATTGGGTCATGATGATCGTTGGGCCTACGTACGAATTTAAAGAGTTTGAAAAATTGCTGACTCATGAAGTATATATATTCCTGCTGTTTGACTCAATTTTAAACGAAAAAAATCGGTCTTTGTATAACTTTTTTCGGTGAAAATGCTCATGAAATTTCACAGGTATTATATGTTGCTGTATCGGCTGTTAAACCCGCAATCCTGAACCTAACAAAAAAATCGATTTTTCAGCTTATCGGACAAATGTTGTGAAATATTGGCATATGAAATTTCGCGTCTTTATCTGGATTTATCAAAAAGTTATTGACGAGTCAATCATCACATCTCGCTGGGACACCCTGTAAAAGATATGCATCACAAAGCATGATACAGTATGTATGTATGTACGTTTGACATGAAACATAAATTTACAGAAAACTGTTCTAATTGAAATTATCATATTTCTATGCTTTATATTTTGGTAAACTCAACGTGGTTTTAAATTTTTCTGCTCAAGACTGTCAGTTTCTTCTGTTAAGCTGAAAAAAGTCATTTTATTGTCTATGCAAAAACTAAATAACCGAAGAAAAAAAATTATGACGGAAGACCCAATTGGAGGTTCAAAAGGTTTTAGAGGCACTAGTGGACGAGGGATGAACGAACAAGTGGAATTCCCCTCTCTTTGGCAGTTCCAAGAAGTAGAATTTGTTCCTTAAGGTGAAAAAAGGTCAAAACTACAAATCCCCCCTCTTTGAAAAAAAATCCCATCCCTTTGGAGAATAGGCTCGACCGCCAGTGTTTAGAGGAAACCCTGAAAATCATTGAACTTTGCTCAACCAGCTAATTTTGATATTTACCCTGATAAGTGAAAAAAATACTTCATGCACGCGGTTTTTTCTATGTGCAAATTTACACGCAATGAGGCCGCTGTGATATCCCGATCTCTCAGATAACATAGGTTTATATATTTTAGTATGTTGGTAATAATCCCTGAAAATTTCAGCTCAATCGGGCACCTGTGTCAAAAGATATTCCGCACCAAAGTGTTGGCATTGTTTGGACCACCCTGTATTTATACATGAAAGAATCTGATCTTCTTACTACACAGTACACGTTTTGTAAAACTTGAACCACAACCTTTCTACTCATTATAGCCTATCCAGGAATTCTTGTTAGTCAAAAAAATTTGGCGCGCAATTTCAACTCAAAACTGGTACGCCCAGTAGGAATCGTACCCACCACCTCTGTTCGACGAACAGATGATTAAACGTTCGGTACACCATGACTTGAGATTCGAACTTTGAAACTTTGGATTAGTGAACTTGAGTACTAACCACTAGGCCATGGAACACCATGTTCGCTGACATAGAAACTCAGTTAAGAACGTAACTATCAGTACATAGCAGTGCAGTGAACATGGTGGCGGAAGATAAACAAAACGAATGTAACACCTATCAATCTTCAAATGCAATGAAACATCAGGTTCTGACTAAGGGACATGTTATATTTCCATTTTGTACCTTTTTTACCTGTTTAAAATGAATTAAACCATCTATTTATCACTTTTAACAAATTTTACCGTCCGCCACCAAAGGAGGTTCTCTAGAGGAGGTTTTAGTCTTTTTGGCAAAACAAAACCTCCTCGAGACAAGCTCCTCAAATATTCATGACACAACTGGACTAGAAAACCTCCTCAGTATGACCTTTTCTGCCTATCAAATACAGTGAGGAGGTTTTAGTCAAATTTACAAAGAAAACCTCCTCACGACGTATCTAATACACAGAGGAGGTTTTAGTCAATTTTGAAAATTGACTAAAACCTCCTCGAGAAAACCTCCTCCAGAGGAGGTTTTAGTCTTTTTGGCCAGAAAACCTCCTTTCGAGAGGAGGTTTTCTGAGCAAAAAGACTAAAACCTCCTTTTGTGAGGACTTTTTCTCGAGGAGGTTTTCGAAAGGAGGTTTTCCAAAGGAGGTTTTAGTCAGTGCCCTGATTTTCCAAGGCGGTAAAATATTTTCACAAAGTTTTCAGTTGTTGATTTTCTAATAAAGCCCATATGTTGTTTCTGCAAGCAAAAATGTTGCCCAAAACGTCTGATAATGAAACATCACTAGTCTCAACTCAACTTGGTTGACACCATAATTTAGCCCAAGTTGATGATGATTGATGTGCGTGTTAACACTGATTGTCCGATGTTTCATTATCAGACGTTTTGGCAACAGTTTTGCTTGCAGAAACAACATTTATTACAAAATATAGGGTTTAATGTTAAGTGGTTCATAACCTGAAGTTAAATTGATCAAATATAACGAGGAGCTATGTTGGTGAAAATGATGGAAACAGGCTACACATGTTACATGTCTGTTACAACAACTACCATGCAATATGCATATATTTTAATAACTGCCTACAAAAATACAGCAAACGTGCATTATTCAATCAAAACAAGTTTTTCGAATCTCGACTATGTGCACAGCCGTCTGCCTGTATGTCATTGAACACTACACATCTATCCCGGCATAAAATTATTCACATCCAGCTCATTCACTAGATGAAAGAAGTATTTTACATACTGTAATATCTTCACCTTTTGACGGTTTCAAATAAAGAACAGTTATTTTTCTAAAGTACGCCAATGTAACGGTTGAAAAATCACCTATCTTGAAAGTTTCTCCCCTTATTCTGAAAAGTTATGATATCCATTATTATCATAAACACCAACCCCGGGTGGAATATTTCCTTGAAGCCAGCAGTGGTTTGCGCTCATCAGAAGCCGACATTTTCAGGCATATGAACGCAAATTCCACAGTTTGTCATTAAGTTATGAATAAAAATCTCTTAAAATTGCCTCATGAAGTCGAGCACGTGCATATCAAACTTCTTATCAGTGAGTGGCGTTGAAACGACACCGTAAATAGATTTTATGGGTCACGATGTAAACAAAAAATCAAGTGATGTAAATGAAAAATCGAAAAGGTTCCGAGTTTGAAATGAGTGTCGCTGTACCAGGTGCGAAAAATACTATTTAGTCACAGACTGACTGTTCGATAGTCGCAAACAGAAACTTTAGCACCACGTCTCACTATATTCTCTCAATACCACCCACACGAGTGCGTCCCACAGATGTTATGAATATGATTATGTAAGTTAATTATTGAAAAACAGTTACTTTTAGAATAAAAGATAAAAAACTTTACGGTAATTAAACAAACGATGTAACACGTGTTTTGACTTGAGCAAAAATTTCAACACGACGTTGCTGGCCACGGTTGTGCCATTACCAATCGTCTCAACTTGAAATATCCTCCCATAAGTCCTCACTTTCTGTCAAACTGAATTCGTTACATGTGTGATTATCCATTAATCACCAACCGGATTTGAACTTATCAAAACAAAAAGTCTCCCACTCACTGTCCAGTCCATGAAAACGTGATGATAGCGGCGGAAATGGTGGAACCTGAGAATACATCTCGAGACGACGTTGCTGCCCTCAAATATGTCAATGAACCTCATCTTAACATATACATAACATCCACCCATGATCCGAACTTATCAAAAGTAAATAAGAATCTTACTAACTGTCCATGAGGACACGATGGTAATGGCGACATTGTTTTGACTTGAGCAAGCATCTCATAAACGGGTTAGTGCCTTCGGCCGGTGCCATCGATTCACGTCTTGATATGATGTCACCTTCCATGCTACCGTATTCGATAACCGGTCGTGATTCGTGTTGGTCGACCGTGGACTTTTGACGAAATATCGTACCGTAATTTGGATCGCGTTTCGTAGCGAATATGCGGGCATTCATGATTGAAAGGGAATGTCGATGTTGGTATTGATACCCTGATGATCAGCTATACATTGGGTTAGGTGTGGAATAATGTATGCAGTTGTGGTGATGAATGGAGTATGGAGATTACATGATTAAGGCACCAATGGAATGGTGATAAACGGGTGTTTAATAAATCAGATTACCTTGTATTGAAACCATTTTGGGAAGATATTGCATCTGAAATTACAAAACAATAAACTACATAGGTAAATACCCATTGACCGTTGATATTTAACTTCGAGCAGGATGACTACGCTTAACTTCGATTGTGAGCCGATTCTGAAAGTGAAAAAGCACGACCGTGGTTGTTATGTTCGGTTCATGCCACTACATCGAATATTGAATCATAACACCATTCTAGCAGATGCGCCGGCCGTTAAGCTAGACTTCCGAAACCTGGTATTTTCCGGTTTCGGTTTGCTTGTAAAATACCGAAAATCCGGTATTCTATTCATGATTCGTAAAAAGGAGCAAATTCCAGTATAAGGATTCACCGAGTGGTCTGGGAAAGCTAACGATTTCAGAAGTGAAACGCAATGTTTTTTAAACTTCACTAGCGGTTTTGAATGTTGCTGACAAGAGAAGGCAAGAAAGTGAATTGGCAGCGTGCAAAGGGCGGATACTCAGCCAACTGCGTTTACAGTAAATGTGGACGTGAGCGATGCTATGTAGTATAAGCGGAGTTCTGGTTGTTTCAGTTAATTATAACGTTAAGTCATTTTTATCGTTCAGTCATGTTTTCTGACTGCATGCAGGCTTGATATCTATCTCTAACTGTAATTTCGGAATGCCGTATTTCACTCTGTTGACTTCTAATTTCTCTCTGTCATTACAGTGTTGAGCTTGAATAAAAATAACATATTTGTTGAAAACTGTTTGAATATGATTACATTGGAAAGAATCCAGTTAATTTTAACGATGTCACGTTGGTGGTTGTTTTTTAAAGAAACAAAATACCAATGCTATATCAGTAAAAATATTTCAATTTTATATGATAACAGAATGAAATAGATACATTGTGAACAATACATCAAAACACAATTGGCGACATTTGATAAACCTCAAACAGTACACGGCTATGTATCGTTGTAAACTTGTGCCATTACACAGCACGTACAAAAGTTTACGAATCACGCTTAACTCAGATATACAGTACATATTACACGATGAATAAGGGTTTATTCCATTATTGTACAAAATAATGGACAAAATTAATAGTGAACCCGGAGACAACATAGAAAATATAAAAGCTATAACTTTGTTTACTGCACACAATTTTAGACTGAACCACATAATGAAAGAAAATATCGAAGAACAGCTTGAAACAGAGAATTGAGAGGATAATATTCATAATCACTAAAACTGGACTGAACATCGCTTGTAAACAGCAGTATTGCAGATTACATTCTGTACAATGCAGTATTCATAAGACGCATTCTGGGTTGTGTTGCAACAGGTTCAAACCATTTTTTATGAAAATCCACCATATGAAAAAACTCTATCAATATACGGATTTATCACTGATGTTTCAAATAAACAGCCAAAAAGTAAGAACTTATTGCAATACCATCTCTAAATGCGACTTCTTATTTACGAGGTAATAATAGAACATCTGAACGGCTATTCCAGCTGCCAAAATTAGCATCATGAAGTTATTTGAACTCTGAAACAGACTACAAACTGACATCAATAATAAAGTTAACCACGGATTGCAAATTGTATACACAAAAGAGGTGACACATGAAATTGACAGCTAGCATCAATCATCAAGAATACTACAAGTAGAGGGGAAAAACAAAGAAATTTGAACATAAATGCAGTACCAAGCGAAAAATAATTGCCTAATATTATAACAATTCATGACAATGTTCATTTACCGGTAATGATGAGGGGTCAGCAGAAGAACAGGAAACAGTATACTATTAGATGAACAGTAAATCTAGTACTTACAGTGACTGAAAAGTATGTATACGGTAAGCTGAATGAAAGAGAGAAAGGTGATATCAATGATAAGTAACATAATGACTCACCCTGACACAGTCAGAGAAAGTGGTTATGAGTGCAAGCCGCATAACGATGCATTTCACATTCGTTTATCCAGCATAATTTATTTCAGACATACGATCAAAAAAATTACATCCACCTGAATGAAACCACAATTTAAATTGCAACGATCATTCACACAGCGCAAATGTTCAGATTATAGTACAGTACTACCTACCCATAATCAAGTGACAGGTAATAATTCAGATCAATTAATCAACACTTATGTGTCATAAATTCACTTTATCCAAGGAAATCATCACATCAAGCGATCACGTCTGTTCGGCTTCCTCCCGTGCTTGGTTCTGAAATTCAAAGGTACTTTGGTTAAAAATGTTACATGAAAAAAATTACGCAAACAACAACAACAACAAAATTCTCAACAACAACAACAACAACAACCAACCAGCACAACATCTTCAACATGATGTTGCAGATCGCGTGTCATCGCAAATCGACGCGACAGTCGGCTGGTCTGCCGCTGATCATCCGGGGATACAAGGGGCGGCGGTTCCATCCCAGAGTTCTCCATTATACCTGAAGGTGAAGAACGGTAATGGCTAACTTTTCTTTAGTCATTCCATAAAAAATATTCACATCTCATCATAGAAAAAATATCCACAGGACCACAAGTATCCATTTATACTGCAACTACACTACACTGAGATACAAACCGCACAACATCGAGAAATTACGGGACATGCAATAATAAAGTCAATCTAAATGCCAGCCATCCTCAAATTATCACAAAAGCAAGGGGAATCAGAAATAAAACGATAATATAAGACTGCGGAAATAGCTTAAATAACAGTGCAGAAAAGACAAAATAAAAACAAAATAGAAAAAAAGCACAAGTGCACATGGAACCAACGGCGTGACAAACCCTGGATGACGTTGTTCATGTGATTGCGAATGGGCATCCAACAATTGAGGTATGTACGTGCCATCCGGGCCCGCACTGACTTGCCATCGACACCCGTCGTCTGGTGGTCCGTCTTGCTCGACTCCGATAATGCGGCACTGGAATAATACCATAGTACATTGTTAAATTTGCAGAATACGAAGTCAATACAGATCTGTTCAACTAAAGAACGTTTGGAGACTGAAGTGATTAAATTATTCAGCATGATTCACTGCAGTACTTAGTTTGTATGCAACACTCAGCAATGCCATTATGCCAAGCGTAATAACATAAACTTATTACTACTAATTACGTAACTGACAAACTGAATAACTTTTCAGAGTAATTTCATATTGCAGAAATGATATGGTATTGTGACGCATACTTACCTGATATAAGCACACGATTCGTTGACGGCCTGTTGTACGGCACTGTTGAGCTTGATGGCACAAAACTCGTGCACCTGCGCCAGTACCAGGTCGGCACCTGAAACACAATTATCCAATTACGTTATGCCCGTCAAGTGCCCTTGTTCGAAATGTGTGATGAAATTGTACTACTCGGAACAACTTTACACTTGAAACGGCCGTAAACACCAAAATAACAAAAAATTCATTTTGAAAATGAACTGGTATCAACACAAAATTCCTTTCGATCCGAACTGCTGTTTTTACGTTACCAAATCAAGTCCAAACAGATATTTCTAACCGAAATAGACGTACAGCCCGACGAGTTTAGCGAGCAGGTCTTCGAGGGTGTTGAATAGCGGTTCACTGCCGGACACGACCAATTCGCCGCCACTATCGGCCGTGTACAGACGGGTGGGCACGTGCAGACACTCAACGTTCAGCACGTCGGGTGCCGTCAGCTAAAGGTACAACTTATGATTATTATGGGTTGATAGATACTTTATCTGCATCATTAGCCCAGAATAATACAAGTTCATACACAAACGTTCAGCACGCCTGTCGAATTATCTAGTGTCATAATAGCATAAAACATTTTACTTAGATTTTCATCATCGAGATATCTAACCTGTTTGATGGTCATGAGCACATCCACATCACACTGTCCGATTAGTACCAGACCAAACGACCAATCTTTGTGGCTACTGCTTGATTCCGCTTCCGCCTTCCATTCGGCCACGAACTGAGGATTCAGAATCTCATCCTGCCAAAACGGAAATGTCAATGTCTAATAAAGTCAATCAACCAGTTCAATAAACAAGTAATTCAACCAAATATACAAGTTTTTAACAGGTCAGTCAGTCAACCAAATAGACAAGTCTATTAACAAATCAGTCAGTCAACCAAGTAGAAAAGTTATTTAACAAATCAGTCAAACAACCTAATAGTCAAGTAATTTAACAAGTCGGTCAGTCAGTCAGTTAGTCGACATACCATCAAATAAGTCTGTCGTTCATCGGTGGCCGAAAGCGAGTAGAACAGACATCGATGTTGAATCACATCACCAATTGAGCCATTTGTTAGTTCGCCCGCTGACTTGACCACTTGAGCACCCTGGAACATGACATTCCAATAAATCACACATCATACAAAATTTATAAAAAAAAATCGCCGATCAGAAAGTTAGTTGGAGACGTAAGTGAAAGAAAACCATTAAAGACGAAATTGTTTACCTAACAATGTTCTCAGCCAATCCAGATCCTATTTAACTAACAGCTTAATAACCGTAACAAGAAATATACGATCTCATATCATCGGTTTCTCCCTTTTTCATCCGCTACTGCGTGCTAACTGTAACAAAGTTACATGGCTCCAATTCAAATTATGGACCGTGTCATTACAAGGGTGGCTGTCGTTTGCCTGGACAAACACACGTCTCGTCGTGACTAAAACACACAGCCCTGGTAGTATGTGTGCAATATACGACTAATGTTTCACGCGTCAGTTGTGCCTTTTTGCACGCGCGAATACGGCAGCGCGTACATCACCGTGCACACAACCGCATCTTACAACACACACATACTCTATGTATGTACGTATGTGCATGCTGTGGCACTGCTGCCCGGACATGGCCATACGCACTCTCTGGCCAATCCATCCAAGCTCTGTACAGAGTTATCCTCCCGACATGTCTCCATCCTCACTCATGCACCAGATATTCTTTTCACCAGAATTCATTCAATCCGAACGCAATTGCTTTCTTTTTCTCGACTGCCTCTGATTAAGAGGCTGATTCATGTTACATGTTACAGTTTGATAACTGTTCAATTTTGATCAACTCAAATGTGTCAAATACTTAATGTCAGTGGCACCCTTCATTGCATTTAACAGTCAGAAATTGTGGGTAGCATAGCGACTCTATGGTCTACCGTCATTATCGATTGTGTTCACAACAAACTCTCCTCTTGTCATGTGCATGCAGCACTGCACAGTTCATTTGATTTAGTGAACGTGCGTTGGTTACATGCATAATAGTTATTGCAGCCACCAACCGCGTCAAGGTAAACGTACGCACATGCACAAAAGCTGTGGGACTAGCTGCATTTCCAGATTATGCCGGATTTATTGCATCTTGTTGTCATGTCACGCTAACTTGTTACTAGTGCACAACGTGGATAATTGTTTTTGCAGATTCGTGCCAATACGTTGTGAACATGTGAGATTGAGGCATCAATACACGACATGATGCCAACACCAGCATTCCACCACCATTCGTGATCATGTTATATTCCGTGCTGTTATGCGTGTCATGTGTGGCTCACGTGCTCCCGAGTGTCTGGTCGGCGGCACTGCAGTTCGACAGATTACTGCAGATCAACACGAGTACGGGTGCTTGCGAGCACGACTGCGACTGCACTCAGTGGCCTACATCAGTCACATGTGTCAACGCAGACTTCGAAGACATCCAGTATCTTATCACAACTCATCTGAAGATCCTTCATTTCACTGATGTTGACTTCGATGATGACACACTACCAGCTAGTTCCTTTGAAATTGCGGTTTCGTTGGAAGAATTTCATCTAATCGACTGTGATATTGAATACATCCAGGAATTCGGCAATCGGACACATCCATTGACCAGCAGTCTCACGAAGTTAGTGCTGCATGACAACGACATTGAGGAGTATTATGCCGTAACAAGGCTGATGCAGTGGTGGCCAAACATTCAATACCTCGACCTGTCTCTCAACGAATTCAGCGATTACAGCCTGGAGGTTGATGCCGAGGAGTTTCAAGAATTGACATCATCGCTAACGTATCTCAATCTTAGTAACAGTGAGCTAGAAGAAATTCCAATGATTCCATGGACAATCGAAACACTTGATATCAGTCACAACGAGCTTGAACACATCAACGATGGGTGGTTGAACGGCAGCATACAATATCTAGACATGTCGCACAACACAATCAAGAAATTGACGGACCAATCATTCATCAATATTCCTGCTTTGACACATCTCAAAGTGCAATTCAATTTAATTGAAGATATTAGTGCCAATACGTTCGACGGACTGCATTTATTGGATACTCTGGATATTTCGCACAATCAAGTTACAGACGTCTGGACAGCCATACTGCCTGCCACCCTCACTTACTTCAATGCATCACACAACAACTTATTGTACTTCAACTTCACAGAGGTTCGTCATCTGGAGCGTGTCAACCAATTCGACATTTCACATAATCATGAATTACGAGTTATATTTGGCACCATCTTTGATTTATATCGACCCAATAATGCAGCTTCCCATAAGTTGACAATTGATCTACAACATTGTCAACTACGAGGTGTTCCGAGATACTTCTTTGCCGAAACACCAGACAATAAATACGCCGGTCAAAACGCTTCTTTATTGCCAGAGGTGCTTCTACAAAACAACCATCTCGCTTGTGACTGTCAGCTGCTATGGATCATTAACAGGCCCAAATGGTTCCCAAACATTGAAGATGGGCAGGTGCTTTACTGCGACGGCAATAAAGATGCGCCCCAGATAACACATGCAGTGGTGCAAGACGCCGATCTGCTCAACACCAATTGTAGCGTCGGCTCATCAGTGCCCAATAACACTATATTCAGATACAAATACGGGTCCAGGGCATTAGTACCATGTGACGTATATTCAGATTCGGATGTAAATGTCAGGTGGCATGTAGTGTATCCGGGACAGGTGCTCGTTGAATGGCATCAAATCAATGCCAGTTTCGTCATACACGATCAGAATACAACTGAAGACAGCAAAACGGATAACATAACTACTAAGTTTTCCATATTGCCCGGCGGTACGCTGGTCATCCACAACATGATGGCAACGGATATTGAACGATACGTCTGTACGGTAACTACCGAAGATGGGACGACTAATCGACAGAAACGAAGTACTGAAGTTGATGATGAGAAACAAAGTGTACTGATTCGCGTGCGGATCGACTACAGTCATTATATCGACACTGAGCTCTGGAGCTACGTGATTGGTGTCGTCACTGTCATGATATTCTTCACATTACACATGATCTGGTCCGGTATTCGTCGATTCGTCATCTGGCGTCTTGAGGTATCTGAGCGTGCAAATCGTCTGAAAGGTGTTGCGGCTGCCATGGAGAAGTACCGTCAAAGGCAACTGGAAGCAATCCAGGACAAGTATGGCCGTCGTATGGAGCAGGTCAGGGAGAACTACCGGTTTCAGGCTGAGGCATTGAGAAGAGGATACATGAACCAGTGCGAAAGATTCCGCGATTACCGTTCTACACATATGGAAACCGTGACCACCCATTGGGACAACCTCAAAGACAACTACCAGCTGCAGATGACTCATATGAGGGAAAACTACACTGGACAGGTGAGATTAACAAAAATAACTGTGTACACATTTAACTTGTCTAAATATTTTAAAAAATCAAATAGAAGGTAGAAATAGTGAGTGATTAAATTTTTTTGGTTTTATCTCAACTTTAATCATATAATTATTATATTAGGAAGGATTATAAAAATTATCATAATTACATGTGAAGTCATGACTCGAATCCAAATAAATTTTTTGCTCACTCCTACATTCAACTTTTTGTCGTAGGTCACCCGACTGCGAGACTACGGCGGTCGTCAGATGGATCGTCTGTGGGAGGGCTACGAGCGTCAAGTGAATCGTGTCCGGACATTCAGCCTGCAACACCGACTCAAGCTAATGCGTCAATACAAGATCAAAGGCCGCTACATGAACAAGATACTCGAAAGTATGGGCTATGATGACAACACCAGATTCACTAGGGATGTGGCCGAGTTGCCCAACATGCCCAAGCTGGACACTCCACCACTGTTGCAAATGCGACCGAGATGCTCCAGTTATACGGAGATGACCACTCGACAGATGCAGAGAGAGGTCAGTGAATTTCATAAAGGCTGCGATTTTTCCTAACCCATGCTATGAAATTCAATTAATCTACTTAGAATGCCTTCGTAGTCGATTTAAAACTTTTTGTGACTTTCTGAGACGTTTCATTTCAATATTCTCTTCTGTTTTTGAAATTCCAATATCGGAGCGTCACAAAAATTATAAAATAGCTGCAATTTTGTTCGAATATGAAGGCACCCTAACATAGCAGACTTTCGGTTTATGAGTAAAATCCTAGTAGGTGAAAGATATTTTTATAAATGCAGTTAGTTGTGATAGTTCTATGAGAATACTCAAGCGTACTGAATTTTAGGAAGAAGAGCAGGCAGTAGCCGAGCAAGCCGCGCTTGTGCGTCGAGTTCATTCTTCCGTTTCGCATCGTCATCAACTGAAAAATGCGTCACATGCTACGCTCATGTCCAGCTACCATTCGCTGCCGGCACTTGATCAGATGATGCTACAAATGATGCTACCCGAACATGTTGGTTGTTTTATTGTGTTGAGGAATATGTTCAAAATCAACTGTCTGATTGAATTTTGACTACTACCTGTAATTAATTTTAGAAACCTTTACCTATCAAGGCAACTTCAAAGGAACGAACCACCCTCAAATTCGTTGATTAAACAGTTCTCAGTCACTACTGGTTAACGATAAAAACGGGGAAGCAACTTTCTTGACACGAACTAAGCCCATTTTATCCATTGAAAAACGAATTTCCTTATTCTTTCCATTATCGTTCACCAAGAAATACCAATTTGCCTAATCAACGGCTATATTCAGGACGTAGACGACCTGTTCTACGAGTACGAAATGGACTTTGACGACGACCTGGGCCCGATGCCGATGATGATCGACTTTGAACGTCCGTCGACCAGCATCAGTCGACCAAAGTCGGTGGGTCAATCGACCATGTACACGGCCAATTCGTTCGTTTCCATTCGTGACGATCCCGACGTTCGAATGCCCTTGACATTTTTCGATACGGACGGTAGACGATTGGAGGGTGGCCTCGGGGACGAGGACGTGATCGATGAGGACAGGGTTCATAATGACACCGTTGTCAGGATGAATACGACCAAATTGTGATACACATTCGGGTGCGCCTATTTATATATTCTATTAGTAGAGAGAGCAGAGTGAATGCTGGGTATTGTCACTCGAGAAAACGTGTTTCTCAATTTCTAAACAAAGTTCCACAATTCGAGAATTTATAATTAAATGAATACACGAAATCAACTATGAGCGGAATCCACTATTAACTTAGAGCGACAGTTTCGAAGGACTGTGATTGGCATTCAGTTTAAACTCGCGAGCATGAGTCGTTGACATGCTAAGAGATTCCCCCGCATATTATAATATATCATGAACCTGTGTTCACTACATACTCAATTGTTGTATACTCACTGGCGACGCAATGCTCGCAATTCCATTTTTTATTTTTGGTTGATGTCTGATCATAATCTACTCGTATATTTATATTCGTTCGATTTGTTAAATAGTTGAAAACATGGATACTATATACTTTTCAGTGAAAATTTGAAAGAAAAACGGATCGAACGAACCACTCGTTAAAATAATCACCCACTTTCTATATGGACCACTACTTTGTAGAATTAAAAAAACCCCAAACATTACTTAGGATTCAGGGAACTTCAACAACTAAACAAGGAACACTCACTAAATATGTGACGGGGGTTTTCGAAGAATGATACAAAAAACCTGTTGCAAAATATTTACTTACTGGTATACATTTTCGAAAAAAAAAACATTCGTGTGCTGCTCTCAGAGATCCAACTTGTCGGTTTCCTTTTGTGCTCAACTTTTGTGGTGAAGTTATGTACCGAACCCCCTTGTACTAATATATATCCGCATATTCAAATATTTTTATATATAACTTAACCGTGTGTGATTAAAATGGTATTGACAATATACCGAGGGCTTGAGCTACTTACAATTGATAAATTAAGCCAGAGAGCGAAGCCCTCATTATGCAGCGATCCTAACATAAGCTAAACATCACCCGTTAAGGCATTTCAATCGAACATCTCTCACAGGGCAAAATGAACCCTATGTAAATGTTATCAGAAACTCAATAATCAATAACATTGAGCCGGAAATTACCTATTGTGAGTTGTGACACAAAAAAAACAGTTTGATTACTTCAAATTAAACTTACTGCTACCAGAAACTCAATAACATTCAGCCGGAAAATACCTTTTATGACAAAAAAAACAGTTTGATTACTCCAAAGTTTTCTTACTATGTCATCGAACAAAATAATCACTACCAAACCAACTTTTTTCACATCGCTGAAGCTCACACACATGGGGTAGACTCGGTTGTACTGTCGTGCCCGAGTCAGGTAGGCACGCGCCAATTTGTTGGCCTCGCCGAGGAACCCGATCGAACAGCCGACCGTTGAGGATGAGGTGGTGGGCGAGTGATGGTCGTTGTTGAACAGGCTGTCGTTGTTGAGGATGGTCGTTGATGATGACTGGTGCGACGACGTGGTGGCGCGCTCGTGACGCAGCTGAAAATTGGATGCACATAATTATGTTTTATTCTCCGAAACGGGGAACGGAATATCAAGTTATAAGATAAAAAAATATAAAGCTTATGTGCTATCATATCGTTTAAGCATAATTTTGTCAGACTTTGGTCGAGATATTTGTACCTTTGTTTAGAGTTTATGGTTACTCAAGTAATAAACTTGTGCAAACCTTTTCACAACCCGATTTTGTCAGATCAGATAAACTATTCCTCCCGCTAAAACGAACTACAAAATTTGAAAAAAGTGTATCTAACTAAAAATTCAAAAACGCTCATGTTACACATTTAGTAACCGCCTGTCAAGATGTGTGCCCAATCGATCGTTTGTTTTCATGTTTGTACGTTCTAACAAGATCGATAGTTGAACTAACAGAATAGGTTTGCACAAGTTTATTGCTGAGTAACAACAAACTCTTAATAAAATTATGTGCACCTATTCATAATTTTATAAATATATGGCACTCTACAGAATGCCAACAAATAAATCTGGCCTAACCGCCTGTCCAAGATGTGTGCCCAATCGATCGTCATTACCGATGGTCGTGTGCGACTCGTCTTTGGAGCTGCTGCCACTGCCCGATACCACGTCCACGTCCAGTCGATTCATTTTGTGGGGCGTCAGCTGCGTGATCACCTAAAGTCATTACAATCATAACACTTTGACTCTGATTTTAAGAACTAGAAAGTTGGTTGGATCTCTGTGATTCTACTTCAGTTGAGCTTTCAGGTATCCTTATCATGCCAAGCCAATGGTATTCATTATCCAAGACTTAGATCACCATTCTCACGACTCACGAGTCATATAAAAAAGGTGAAGTAAAAGATGGCTGAGGTTAGTGCATGAGTCCTATCCTATCAAAGAAATTCCCTAAATTCCCAGATTGAAATTTCGAACTGAAAAACCCATCTCTAAAATAAATATAAAAAACCGTCCAACCTCGGCTTCCGTTGGCAGACGTTCCGGTTTCCGTTTGTTCCTGCGATTCTTTGACGATCCGGCGACGGCACCCAGCGATACGGGCGACTGCGATCGTGCCGGCGCGTCCGTCGTCGACTTTTGTTGCGGCGTCGAACCCTCCGTGTCCGACCGCCAATCGTCCGTGGTCACGGCACCATCGGCTGAAATTTTATGTTGGATTCAATTTAAAATGTAATTGTTGAATTAAAGAATTTTGTTCTGATAAAATTTGCGGGAATATCATAACCATATGGAGAAGAGAGAGAAGAGATAATGATAAACTTTTCATGGCACAACTAATGAAACCCGATTTTCTCATTTCCATTGAATTGAAATATTCACAAGAACGAAAATTCGGTCCGATTGTAAAGGATACAGAAAGATAGAAGAACCTAGCCAACACAAGAACCTTTAAAAACTTTCAAAAACCGGACCACCAACCACCATTGGCGTCATGTTTGCCATCTTCACTCTCCTGTTTCGATCTCTGCTTGTGATGTTTGAGCGTTTGTTTCTTCTCCCTCTCCAACTCCCGTTGCTTTCTGGCCGTGTCCTTGGCCCGTTCTCGGTTGCTCTGTCGCTCCCACTGCTGCAAACACACAATGTCCCCAATTACAAATAAATTAACTATAAATTTAATTAAACGTAACTGGCTTTGTTTATTATATTCAAACTTTTAGAATATTCAAGTATGTTAAAAAGGCATCTATATATTTTGTGCAACGTGCCAACGAAAAATGTGCTTGAATTATGCAATGAAACCCTAAATGGAATTCGAAGCATGCTGAACTAAATTTTACGAAACAAAACGAAAAATATGGCGGCGGGACGGGCATTAAATTTTACATCGATTTAGCTTTGACAAAACTAATGTTATGGTATTAGTGTGCTTTGATCACTTCAGTAATGAAGAAGTCCCATTAAATAAATCAGAATGCTGAAAAGGGCAACCTCCAGTCGGCGTTCCAACAACTTTATATCGCGCTCGGTGGGCGGTTTCTTGGGTGGAATAGTCATACGCGGAGCCCAACCACCCGTCGGCCGCGACTGCAATAACACAACAGAAAACATCAAAAACTATTCCACTAAACAAGCATCATACCGTATTAACATAACAAGTTAGTTGGTGGCAATAGTGTTAGCTAGTTAGATCAATCTAGATCTGCTACGACAATGTGAGAAACACTAAAAGTTTTAGCACGGTAAATGCGTTTCTCATGCGATACGAACGAGCGGGAGTGTTCAGTAATACATTAACATTTTATGATTAACATTTTATGGTGGATTAGAGTTGTCAAAATGATGTGAATTGTAAACATGCATACTATTAAGACTATGATTGATCACATAATTGGACTAAAAAGTTCAGTCGATCTTGCAGTGCTGTGATTAGTGTAAAAATAATAAGTCAGTCAGGACAAAAATAACAGAAACAATTGATGTGGTGGCATTCTCATGCAGATACAAGACAGAAGGCAGGGAACAGGGAGCATAAAAACCTGAGTGTTTCATTCAGCAGTAATGCACACTTTCAGAACATCGCATCTTTTTAGATAATAATAATTCCATTCTAATATTTCCATTTTGTTATTTCCACTCCTAAATTGTCGCGTCTACTTCATTATTATTATCAAAGTGAGCCAACTTTCTTAGCTCTCGCACGTGTTGGCTCCGATTTGGTACTGATATTGTTAGACGGTTTATCGGCTGCTGAGGATGGCAGAGCCGGACTGGGTGCTGTCGATGACGTCGTGATCGCTGCATCCGTTACGGGCGCCGGGCATGCCTTGTCCTTAAACAAAAATATCCGATTAACACTTTCCGGTTTGAGCTACGTTGTTTATATTAGATAGGTTCCTATTTCGTTAGAAAATAGTATTTAATTATCAGTTTTGTAACGCCCTAATTGGATGACTATTCCAATCAGATAGATGGTTTGGCATACTCTGACTTAAATGGTAAAGTCGAATAATTAGCTTCAAAGTGTACGCATTTTCGTACCACCCTGTATTATTTAACACCGTTGTCAACCTCGATTGCGTGAAAACCGAAAATAAATAAATATAACTCCACACTAAGGCTAAGCTTTCACTGAACCACGCCAACCAAGTAATTCTCGACGAGTTCCCGTTTTGAGGACACCTCGAGCGAGTCTATGCTCTGACGAAGTGCTGACGAACTGGCACCGCCCATTGCGTTCAGCTGCTCGAACACATTCGGTGTCTGAAACATAACAACAGTCAATAAACTAAATTCTAAATACATTTAAATGAGACATAATATAATACGAAGGTGAAAAAAATCTGAATCAATATTCTGAAGTCACAGAGACATGACCTCTCCAGCTAAAATATCAGATTCAGAGATCAGAGGCAACGTTTCACAAAAGCAAATCCTGCATTTTTACCATATCAAGCTTTAAACGGAAAGATAAGTATCAAATTGTAAAACACTTTAAGTAAAGACAATGGCAAATATATTCTTAAAAGCTTTATAAAACAATATACACAAATGGTCACCAACCGCATCCACCCGTTGCGGAGTGCCATTAAAACCTTGTTCCATCTCCAATTCGTCGGGTATTGAGCCGCGAATTGAACTTACAGAATCCTTGAAACAGAAATCATTAAATAAAATTAAACTAATTTATAAATCAAATCTTCATTAAATTTTTTAGAACCTATATCAAGGGAGGAAGTATAGAGTCGGGTGGGTACATGATGACCAAACACGGATGAAAACAGCGTGTTAATTGAGTCGCACCAAGACAAGAATGAGTCGTTATCGGGAAAGATGATTTGAAATAGCGAACTTTAAATCATGTGAATCAAACTAGTCTGTAAAATCACTGCCCCTGGGGTAAAATATTTACCATCACAAGATGCAGGCATAAAAACCTAATATGACTCGGCGAGACGCCGCCCGCATCCATTGAGTGCTAATGATTTAATCATGTCCTTCTCACCACAATTGAATGATTAAACGATATTTTGGGACTTGCGATCGATTAACAATGGTTTGCTTGGGGTTTCTATGCATATACATTAACAAATATAAAGGCTCGGGGCGTTTTCCTCAACCCTTTTATCTGAGAAAAAACCGAAATGCACCTGGATTTGTCTCTTACTTCAACCTGCTCGGCTTACCCTGTTTGCTAGCTTTCAAATAATTTGCTAACCTGGTCCTGTTGCTTGTAGCTATCCTCGTTTGTTTCTGGAGTGAAATCATGTGGTTCCTTGATACCAGCAGTTCCAGAATAGTTGGGGTAAACCCACGAATGATTACGCTTCATGAAACTGTGCTCCAATTGCTGCAAATTTTCAGAGATTATTTGTCAGTTATTTTAGGGTACTTTCTTAGAGAACTAAGTGGAGAACAATTAAATAATAGAGACAGAGACAGCGTGAGAGATTGCAATCGCAATTGTATTAGATAATTCTTGAATCAAATTTTCGACTAGCGAGGTTGCATATCTGGTCTCAGTATACTTATAATATCCCTAAATCTATATACGCCATAAGCTTACAAACAACGTGTAGACCATGAATGATTCAAATTTAAAATTGCCGACAAAATAACCTTAGTTTCTTTTTCGTTTTTCTTCTCCCTAGAGTACTCCAGAGCACGGTTGACACTTTTTCGAAACGCATCTGTTTCCGGGCCTGAAATTAATGGGTTATATCATTCGTATTTTTCATTCCATGCATTTCATTGATTGAGAGTATGTTTAACCCTTTTTCAATCATTCAATATCTGGTTCATGTAAAACAAGAAACAAGATGCGGCTCCAAGCCTTTTGCAACTCGAGTTGCGTTGCAATTTAACGCAATTCGCAAATATATCGAAACCTCATTCATGCCTTTTCAAAAAAACGTTCCAAGGAAGTATCAGAATAGTTGCAACTCAAGTTGCAGTCAACCACACCACAGCTATGAGGACACTATTTTAACCTTTTACTGGCTGACCGCTCTCCTCATCCCAAAAACTATCAAGGAACGCATAAAAGGGTCGGAGACTGCGTAGCTCGTTGCGCCTGATGATTGAGCTGAAACGAAGTGTGGACAATGAGAAGCAGTCAAAGTTAAACTTCAGTGTTTCATCAATCAATGTTATATTTGATTATGACTTTGAAAAACAATATAACGTTAAACCATTTCCGCTAAAACAGAATGGTGAAGTTTTGATTTGTTAAAGTGGCTGAATCATGTGCTAACCACCAATATCATATATGAAAATCCAAAACGAATTGAATGAGTCAAATACAAAACAATGACCTTTCCATTGAAATAAAGAAATAACCAACTAAGATCGATCGGACGTGAACCAGCGCACACGCAACTTGATGTCCCCTTTGCTCGCTTCGTCCAACTCGATTTTGCCTGGCCACATTTTGCGTTTCTTTCCCGTGCCGAACGGAGCCCTGCAAGTGGGAAAACAATTAAACAAACCGGGTGCCATTCGCCACCTCACCGCACTCAACTTTGTTGTCACAACGCCACGCTCTACTCTCAGATGCCAAACACGTTGATTGGAACAACTGACAGCCTTATTCTGCTGATGTTTTCCGCATAAAATGTCTGCCATCATGCGGTTTAACGGTAACTTGAATTGAAAATCAATGGCACTAGCTATGCGAACAACAAATCAAACAAACCAAAGACCAGCAAATCAAACAAACCAAATAAGTTGACCATCAAAGAAGCTGTCGGGCGACGGGCCATCGGGTCGTTTCTTCGCAGAAGCCATGCAAACAACAGTTGAAGAATCAGTCCAACGAGTTGAAAAGAATCACCTCGAGGCTCGAATCCAATCCAGTGAATGCGAATGTGTATCCGATTACAGTATGAAAAACCTGAAAAATCATCTATTATTGTGTTGAAACGTATGAAAATGACCACTTTTTCCACGGCCAGTAGTTAAACAAGCTATTTTTCATTAACAATATGTGTTATTAACCTAAAAATAATTTATTATGAGAAGAGCAAGCGATTCGAATTTTTTTTCGGTGCATTGAATTGAAGAAGAAACCGATTGTCGGTGGTTTCATGAGAAACGCCCTACGAGCGTATTTTACCAGGGAAGCAGTTGGAAACTTTAGGAACCAACATCCGTTCACTTCGGAAAACATTCGCGATAATAAAACCCACCCTATTCATCATCACCCCACCACACACGGACACGCAAAACTCAACTAGACGTACTCAACATGGGTCATGATGAGAATCATGTGTCATTATTGGAACTGCGCCACTATTACCATAACCTACTGAACCCAGAAGAAGACGCCAAGGTTACACTTCCCTCACACTACTCACTGATTCACTGCAGAGACACGCGAACCAATCACTTACTCACTCACTCACTCAGATCACTCGCACCATTCTCGTTGGTGTGTTCGGTTTGTTGATCGGCGCCCATGTGTTGCTGGGTATAAAGCGTTGTGTTCAGGCAAGAATCAAGGAGAAAGAACGAGTCAGGAAAGAAATTATTAGAGGTATTTATGCAATTTCATGCAATCTGTCAACTTCAGTTAATGAGCTTTTCATGACTTTTCATGACAAACTTTGTTTTTCAATCCAGCATAGTCCGTTTCTTCACCGCCAATCAAACAAACACGTTTCAGCCAACATCGTTGCGCTCGCTGAGGCAGCCCAACAACAGACAAAAGGTCGGATAGTGAATCTGTCAATTTTCAAACCAGTCAATCATTGTAATCAGCCAGTAGGGTTTGCCGATCAAAAGACGACCAGTCAACCAGTCAGTCAATCGCCAATCCGGTTGTCAGTCAAACCATAAGTCAAATCTCAAACCAGTCAATCCAACCAAGCAATCAATCAGTAAGCCAATCAGTCAGTCACGTGGTCATCCAGTCAGCAAGCCCTTTCAGGTGTTGATCAAGAAGCGGTAGAAAAAGAAACGACGGAAAAGACACCAACAATTCAAACGACGAATAAACCGAAGAAGCGAGAGGAGACTGGAACGAACTCGAGTCGATGGGAACGTTCTAGTTCATCAGAAAGAATTAAAGACATTTCCGACGAAGACGATGGACATGGTGAGTGAGGCAGATTTACAAAAGCGACCCCATTTTCAACCAAAACGTGTACCATGCACCATTTTTCCCTTTCGACGAAATGACCACATTTACATGGAAATTCAAAGGAATCGCTTCGGTTGTCAATAAACATGTTAAAATATGACACCGTCATAGTAGTCACAAAACTCAAAAACTATTATTAGATAAATGGACTCAACTGACATAATAACGAATATAGAATTAGCCCCAAAACTCAAACTAAGCGGGGAATCCCAATATATCAACTTTTTAGGTTCAAGCACACACATTTATAATGGCTTTCGAGCCTTATATTTCCTCTAAATTCCTGTATCGGGTAATTTGAGACTTTCTGACGTCTGAAAAAATCAGAAATCTTCTCACCTCTGTTGGAAACCCACTATTAAGCCCCGTTCGTAATCACACCGAAACAACAACCGAAACAGAGACTGCAATCTAACCGAAAAGCCGTTGAATTCATTTTTTTCTGGGCCCACTCGGCTCGTCCCACTACTGTTGATTGTTTTGAATACTAGCGCGTTATAATGCATGCGCGTGTATAAGCCCCCGTGTTATAGTGCACGCAGTCCACTCGAGCTATTGACGTCGGGGGCTGACTATGCGATAACTTTAACTTTATGAAAACTTTTCAGAGGGTTTATTGACTTCCTGAAAACGTCAGATTTTTTTTCTTAATTTTGAGAAACGGTTTATTATGGGTCGAATTCAGCTCGGCGGCCGGGCGGCGTAATGCTTGTTTCTTCATATGCTTTCTTCAGAATTTTGCACGGTGGAGGGACCGAAATTAATCAATTTCTGGAGTAGAAAAAATCACAGACGATTTCAGGGGACCAATGAACCTCGAACGACTAGTTTTTCGTCAATTAGGGTTTTTGTGTAGTCTGCCCCCGACGTAATTGGCCCAAAAAAACCCGAGCTCCACGAAAATAAAAAAATCAGAAGACACGCAATATAACACGGGCTAGATGGTAATATCACTTGGAGACAAGTAAAAGAAAATTATTATATAGTTCCAACATTGCTGAAACTTTCATTTTTCTCCCTTCAATCAGTTTCCCCCAATTTTTTTATTCAATTTATTTCTTCAAGTTGTTTTTGAAGTGGCTCACATTCTCAATCCAAATTCAAACTGGCGCCCAAAATAAAAATCTGTGGTCATTTTGTCGAAAAGAACAATGGTGCATGGTACGCGTTTTGGTTGAAAATGGGGTCGCTTTTGTAAATCTGCGTGAGTGAGGCAGTGAGTGAGTGAGTGAGTGAGTGAGTGAGTGAGTGAGTGAGTGAGTGAGTGAGTGAGTGAGTGAGTGAGTGAGTGAGTGAGTGAGTGAGTGAGTGAGTGAGTGAGTGAGTGAGTGAGTAAGTGAGTAAGTGAGTGAGTGAGTGAGTGAGTGAGTCGTGAGTGAGTGAGTGAGTGAGTGAGTGAGTGAGTGAGTGAGTGAGTGAGTGAGTGAGTGAGTGAGTGAGTGAGTGAGTGAGTGAGTGAGTGAGTGAGTGAGTGAGTGAGTGAGTGAGTGAGTGAGTGAGTGAGTGAGTGAGTGAGTGAGTGAGTGAGTGAGTGAGTGAGTGAGTGAGTGAGTGAGTGAGTGAGTGAGTGAGTGAGTGAGTGAGTGAGTGAGTGAGTGAGTGAGTGAGTGAGTGAGTGAGTGAGTGAGTGAGTGAGTGAGTGAGTGAGTGAGTGAGTGAGTGAGTGAGTGAGTGACTAAGTGAGTGAGTAAGTGAGTAAGTGAGTGAGTGAGTGAGTGAGTGAGTGAGTGAGTGAGTGAGTGAGTGAGTGAGTGAGTGAGTGAGTGAGTGAGTGAGTGAGTGAGTGAGTGAGTAAGTGAGTGAGTGAGTAAGTGAACGAACAATGGCGTGTGCATGATTTTCAATAATAATTATCTACTGTACACATTAAGAAGCATTTTATGACATACCATGTAGGTGAAAACAAAAGTGTGAAGAAAAGTTCAAAAAAATCGTCATCAAAGATTTCATTGCATGAATAATACGTGTATAATAGTGAAGAATATATAATACTAGTACGATTTATTTCAAGTACTGTGACGACATCCAGTTTCTTTATTATTGATTAAAAAAGGTAAAACACATGAAAACCCCCAACATATGTACTGTCAAAGTTTGAATGCAATATGATAATTTTGTGACCTTGTAAAAAATACTGTCAAAGCCATTTGTGTGCTTTTTTCTGAGCTCAATTTTTCCACAAAATTTCAAATATTGTACGTTTAGTACAAACTACAAGCAAACAAAAATTTCGAAGCAATGCAGTTTCATTTTCCAAATACATAGATGTAAACTGTGAAATGAGTTTTAACAAGTCCCTCGGACAGAAATGTCATTTTCAATATTTAGTTGTATTGTTGGACATTTTTTAATGATCATTTTATTTTATATGCATGGTCAATATATACAATACCTTTGTCAAGTGTACTTATGTTCTGGGCGTGGCCCTAATGAAATGATAAATGAATAGTAGACTGAATTTGCATTTGAATGTGAGCCGTTTTCCTCATTGAACTTTTTAGACTACTCATGTAAATGTTCACAGACATAGAGTGGGAGTGTCCTCTCTGATCTCTTTGGACATTTCTGTGTTGCTCACTCACTCGCTCACTCGCACTCACGCCACCGTTCGGTTCCACTGATTTCAATTCGCTGCGGTTTTCCGGCCTTGTGTAATACGATCTCACCGAACCGTGCTATCTTACGTGGGACGGTGATCATGAATTGCATAATTCTGTGATATCTCTGAAGACATCAAACAATATTCAACCCTAGTCTACTCTGCATCGGTTGCCACATCCATCAACGGACGAGATAACTGAATAGAATTACGACTTTTAACAAAAAAGTTTGTTTCTTGGGGGGGGTGAAAATGAATGGTTTTGAACTCAACGATCGCCCCGTAATTTTTTCCCATGGGTAATACCTCACTAATTCATCGATGTGTGGGTCATTGTGGGACGGAACCATTGGCACGATAAAGTAGAACATGAGACCATGGACAACATGGCAGGCCAGCAAATCATGCAAGCCCACGAGACATTTGTTGTTGCGCATGAAAGTCATAGGAGAGGGGTGGGTCATGGATTGTTCTGTGCCAAGTACCAGCGCCATCCATCCCCCCCCCCCCCGAGTCTGGCCTATTTACAGTACTTTTTAGGGCCGATAGCGGACAAGGGAACAACGGAAAAGTGAAATTTGCCCTCTCCTTGACAGTCAAAACAGATGGATTTTTTTCCTCAACGTGTAGGTAAAATAGCCTCTGCTGCGCATTTCCCCCTTTTGAAGAAATTCCTTCCCTTCAAAAGATGGGCTCGTCCGCCGGTGTTTAGGGCCATCATACTGGCCCTCTATCGGACCCATCGTTAGGTTTGGTCGTGTGGAAAAAATGTGCCGGGAAATCTTATGTGTGCCACTTGTGTGGATGTGCATTGTTGCTGTAGGACAATGGAGAACTGCATATTCAGTGACTGAGTGAGTTAGTGAGTGAAAATATGCACTGTATATACGGTTACATTAGATTATATTGTTTGAACAAGATAATTATTGTGTTTGTATCTAGAACATGCTTGTACTATGTTATTATTTTTCTTGTCACTACACAGCTAAACAACGTCTTCTAGCTTATGTTTTAGTTCTGACTATACAGTACCATAAACTCTGTGATTAGTTATAAGAAATTATCTGAACAACGACTGTAAGCAAATGAATGGTAAAGAAGATTATTGCGCGTCATGAATTTGTTGTTCCTTCACTACGGGCATTTCGATACTTTTTTCCAATCAACGTGGTATACCATTCATGTGTTAAAAAAGGCTATATAATTTTACACAAAATAAACTAGATTTTTTTATTTTACAAATAAAAACAAATTTACTTAATAATTTTCTTTTTTGCTTTACTTATGATACGATAAAACGTTTTCAATTGCATTCCTCAATAAATATGACTGTTCGCTATTATTACTTAATTTCGCATATTCTATTGCAATGGGGCTACACTCGAACACGACCGCCTACATCCGTTGGCATCCATTTGGCATAAGGTCATTTTTCACGACCTTTGCACGTTTACGGTCTGCTCTTCGGTTGATGAGTTTGGTGATTATAACCGTTCGTTAGTTATTTTAATACGTAGTATTGTACCAAATGTACGTTATCTCAGATCCAATTGTTATTTATCTGAAGTAAACTTTAATCAGTACGGCAAAGCATTCCGAAACTGACATCAACATTGCAGACACGAATGCCAATTACAATTAAGGCTTCGGTATAACGGTTAATCCTATAATTATGTTTTTTTAGATTAGGATGACACAAACTTAGAATAGCTAATTCCGTCTCCCCGTGATTTTCCCTAATGCTGATGACCTTAATAGATACCAGTGAAGAATGCACATTAATAAATTAATAATCAAGTCATGTTGGAGTTGGATGACGCATGGCGTGCACATCAACATCACATCCACATGTCATGTCCGGGCTTCGGCTATCATCATACACAGGTCGCATTAACCATTTGTTTAGAAGATTGAATAGGAAAACACGTTTTGGAACTTCCGATAATTCATTTTCTGGCATGACATGAACATTCCCGATGCTATAGTAAAAATGTTCGTGTTTTATAATACAGTAGCCCAGAGTTTTCTGATCTGTGATCAAGATTCAATAGGTTAATGCTGCCTTCCCTATAATATAGAGGATATTAAAAAAAGTGACTGATCTACAATGATCAGGAATGAAAAAACGGTCGTTCATGAGTTCGGGAAGATTTCACATCAATAACGCATGCAGCCAATAATTCTTGAAATTTGCCCGGATAATTTGAAACTCAATCTACATACGTGTTTACTTTACGTACATCTGTTTAGGATGTTTACAAATGCCGACTTGTTTACCCGTTGTGTTTTCAATCTTCGGCTCATAAGTACATTATACACTTTTCAACTACATACGTAGGAATAATTCATGAGCTAAATTATGTATGCGGCGCAGTTAGTACAATGTAGAGTACGATGACATGGCTCTTAAGACGGATAACGGATAAGACTGTCATATTCAACGATACATAGTATACTTCAATGTCATATTCAACTCAACTTTAATTCCATGATTATTCAACAACAGCCTGGCTTGTCGTTGCAATACCTGTAATTTTCACCTGCTAATGATTTTTGCCGAAGTTGCTGATTAGAAAAGAATGCTATTGAATGATCGTTGAATGATGTTGCTGAAGCTGAATCCAGTTAAACGTTATGTACTCAATATGCAGCTGAATTGTTGATTAGGAAAGCATTATTAATTGATTACGTGACTAAAGTGTAAAGCCTGCCAGTATCTGAAGTTAGTACCTTTTTTGCCTCAGTACTTTGAAGTACATTGAAATTCAGTCTCTGAATCAGATAAATAATATATATAGACAAAACGTTACCGAATGAGTCATTGAGAGCGGTGTTGCGTGCTTTCTTTGTATCAGACTATATAGCGGAAGACGGAAGAACGAGAAGTGAAATTCCCCCTCTTTGCAATTTCAAAAAGTTGACTTTTGGTGTAGATAAAATGACCTCGAATTGCTAATGACCCCTCATTTGGGGAAATTCCCATCTCTTTGAGAATTGTCTCGTCCGCCTGTGTCGGACACAACAGACGTCTTGACGAGTTGGGTGTATCGTATCGTACAGTAAACATTATATTCTATACCGGACGTCGGTGTGCCACGACACAACGTGCCATTTCAGTGCCAACGTGTCTTGTCCACTTTAATGCGTATGCCATTGAGGCATTCTCGATATTATACAGGGTTCACTCATCTGGAATATGAGTACGTATACTGTATGTACTGTATATACATCATATATTACATATTTACATATGTACTTACATATTGTATTAACATTCATACAATTAGATTTACAAAATTTCAAATATATACTCATTAAAATGACGCACACCGTTAGTTAATCCGATTCGTATTCACAAAGTTATTAACCTTCAAAGTTGTGTGGTTTTTTTGGCCCACCCTGTATGTTTATCAACATATTACTGACTGTTCTCAAGTTACAACATTAACCAACCTATGAATATTAGCATGAACGTTGCTTGAGGAGCTGATTAGCTTGTATTTCATCGAACATACAACCTGCATCAGTGAAACAGTTTCCATATTTGTTTTCTTTTCACCTTGAACCCGGAAATAAATTTACTTGCAGACTGCTCCTTCAATTTCCATCTCCGATGCTCGATTTAACTGAGTCCTCCAATAATGCCGACCGCCAGCTACACCAATGCAACATTCCTAGTACTTGATTAGTAGGATGGGTTGCTGCTGTACATCGGCTCGTGGTCACACGCATAGTCCCGCACCATCGGTCGGTGTTTCCCAGCAGTCGAGGAAAAGCTCACGGAAACATAATCAACAACATAACGATACGTCATCGTTTGGCGCTGTATCGGATACTAGAAGTATGCCCAGTATTTGTCTATTGGTTGGTTATTTTATCATGCCTGCCGTTTTTTTTTATTTTACAGGTTTTATTGAAGAAGCCTCAGCGTTTTTGAGTATGAACTTCGAGCTGGGAGGTTGTGATTTTAAGTCAATCACTCAGATAATTCATTTATTGAACGAAATTTCTCTACAAAGTTTTTGGTTTTAATACTCAGAATGTCTTGTATAGCGTGCACAAACATGGCTAAAAGGTTTACAGATCATGAGGAAACTAATGTTATATGATCAACCAATTAGTTTCTGATTGACTAGCACACTGAATTCAAATTTGCGCCAATCAGGTATGCACTTTTGCAAGCCGTATTAGGAATAATGTCGGATTTCAGAGCGTACTTCTATCCGGACATCTGTATGTTTATGTAAGGAGTAGTTTCATCCCGATTGGGCGCATTCAAATTTAGTCTTCTGATCAAATGAATGAACAACTGACGAGTCCCGTTGGTCTTAGCCTAAGCTGTAGTTCGGCGTCTAGACTACGGGACGAAGCGCCTATAGTAAGTTAGAATGTTTTTCTCTCACTACTAGTAGATTAGACGGAACTTTTCTTCTTATATGTCTGATTGATTTCAGCCCAACGACTACACGATCAGCAGCAACCCGACGTCGGACTTCCACTTCGAGCTGCTGAATCGTGTCCACCAGACGTCTGCCATGCAGAAGAGCACGAGTCCGTCCATGTTCAATGCCATCGACCCGGAGGGAACACGCATCAGAAACAGTTTCACCGACGTATCGCATAAGGACATACATTCGGTCAACAGCTGATTATTACTGTAATTCGGACAAATGAACATGGTTGAGAGAGAGGTCATGAACGTGATCACTAGAATCTTTCGTGCCGAAGACCATCATTATCGCTTTATTGGTCAATTATCAGACTAGACATGACATCACATAATGATTTATGATAATTACATGGTTGAATTGAAAGAACTCTTGAGCCAAACGCTAAATACTTGCCTGTTGTCTGGTAAAACTGAACTCTACCACACGACCACAAATTGGCAGAATATAATTTGTTCGTCAGGATTCGGAACGGATGAAAGATGACTTCAAGTACCACATATTTTATGTTGATCATAACCCACTGTATAACAGCACATCAATTCATTCGTATTTGTACATATTAAAGCATAAAAATATATAGCTAATCCAATAAATGGCAAACGAAGGCACTGAAATAATAAGTATTTAACCATAATAAATTATGCCAGTTTTGATTCAAGTATCACAGCTCGATGGAAGTACAAGTATCTCTGAACAATGAACAGCTGAATCCAAACGCACTCATTATAACGTATCAGAAATAAAGTCTGTTTATGCAAAAAGATAAAAACATAATATAGTATTATATAATATAATAACATTATTACTTTTACCCTAATCTTGAAGCTGACTAGAAAAATCACCAGCACGTGTTCTTCAATGAAATTTTGATTTGACATTGGCACTACGAAACCATCGATCCACGATGGATCGAGGCAGAAACTGATACAAGGTAGAGTTCTTCATGGTCCTCATGTCGGGCACGGCTTCAACCAACGCTTCGAGTGCCAGAAACGTTAGTGATGGTGGTTCAGCAAAGAATCGTTGAACTTCAGCGGTTCGTTGGTTTATTACCTCATACTGGCCGCTGATACATCCACTGTATATGTATACACAGCCTGAAACCAAAGTCAATAACTTGTTGTTGAGCGAAGAAGTAACTGTAATCAGAAATCATCAATCAGTTTTCACTTGATAAATCATTTATTAACTAGGTATTACAACGATTGTGTCTTCCACCATACCATCTATCACTGTAAAAACCTAGATAGTCTAACGACGGTGTTGTCAACCATACCATTCATCACTTTCTCAACAATTTGATTCAGTATTAATAAAGTTCCAATCAGTCAGTCAAGCAAATCCCTGATTATGCTTCGAACTCGTTGCCTCCAGCGACCACCATCCACGTTTATCCCACTCACCTACCACAGCCAACCCTGTTCATCCACATCAGCATCGCAGAACCAAACAGCAGTTTGCAGCTTGCCGAAACGACTCCACTCCATTTTGGGCAGATACAGTCGCCAGATGTCAGGACTTACTCCAGCTGGCGACGAGTTCGACCGATCCGACCAACCACCAGCTATGTACACCGAATCTGTAATGTTGTTGTTCTTTATGTTATTGTTGTTGTTGTTGTTGTTGTTGTTGTTGTTGTTGTTGTTGTTGTTGTTGTTGTTGTTGTTGTTGTTGTTGTTGTTGTTGTTGTAGTAATAATAACATTAACAAACCGTTATATAATACACACCCGAAAGCGGTACGTGGAGACGGAAAATTGTCCGACCGCTCGGCCGTAGTTGCCAAATGCAGCCAGCGATTGGTGGTCAGGTCAAAGGCTTGGATGTGCTGTAAGATATCTCAAAATATGTTGTTTGATCAAATTCAAATGAAGTGACGCATCGAATTTGAGCGTTCCGAGCGTATCAAGTACAATATATATAAAAAAAACCATCAGATTGGACAGCGGTAAAAGGGTTAAGATTGTTTGACTGGGTATCCGTCACCGTGCTTGGGAATGTACGTCTTTTCACTATTGTGACTAGGAATTTCTTGTTGCCGTTATGGCGATAAACCTGAATAAAACTTGTAAACTTGTAAACCTGCATATCGATCATGCCATGCATCAGGGTTTCCCCGTCCATGGTGACACCACCGAACACGTACACCAGATCACCGTGCCGTACGGTCGAGTGTCGTAGTCGTGACACGGGTGGTTGACTGGACACATCATGCAGATGTCGCCAATGCCATGTGGACAGGTTGAGTTCGTGCAGTTGCAGAGTGTCCGAGTTGTAGTAACCTATTATCATAAAGTTTATACATAGATTGTATATATTTGCAAAAAAACTATTCATATGCATTAGCGTTAACATATTTTTAATATCCGAATATTTATTACAGATGCCGCAAGTAGAAATGCAAATTTATCTATTGGAAGTTGATAATATTTTCTGTTAGAAGAGCGGCTGTAATACCTTAAGTGAAAAAAATCTTGCCAAATAACGTATACTGGACATAATATTTAGCTTAAAAATCAAATAATTTTAGAGAAACTTATACATTGGTTTATTCGATGTACTAACCAGTCACGGTGTACATGAACGTGTTCGAGCCCGATCGATATAAGTGCATGGCGTGACCAAACCAATGACCAATATCTGCAAACACCAATAAATTAGTAAGTATTTTACTAACATTTATTCATTTATTATAATGATTCCATAATAATTATTTTAGGAATAATAAAATCAAACAGTTTTCATTACATGGGAACGCGACGCAAAAAATATTGATGAACTTAACTCAAAACTAAATTGAATGCACAAAATAACCCTGATCCACGCTCTCGCCCTCCGTGGCCATCTGAAAGCAGTAACATTTGTGAGTGAGTTTGGAATCCATCAATGCATTATTTCAATCAGTAAATCACTCAGAAACTAAAATCCTGGTAAGTCTAAATGAAGCAATAATTCTCACATCAAATGTATTCCAACCTCAGTCCACAGGCCAGTCTCAGTGTTATGTACAAATACTTGATTAGCCGACGCCTCGAACTGCAAATAGCTCAGACTGCCACCAAAGAACAGCAGTTTATTGGGGCATAACCACTTGCAACAGTGAGACGCCAGTTGTTTGGGCATACTCCCGGCATTGCGTTCAAATGAACCGACTGAAATTATGAAAACTATAAGATACCACAACAGATTTGTGATAATTTCAAATGGTATTTTCAATAAAAAATGAAATAAATAACGGTTTATAACCATGTGTACACTCTAATGAGTGGCTGGCATCGATATAACAAAAACTTCTTTCAGCCGATTGGAACAATAACAACAAAAACACTCATTAAACTCGAAAACCATTGGTAACAGTGTTGGAAACTACACCAACATTTCTGTGCCAGCTCCCAGCGTCGTCTAATCACATTGTAGGTCCACAATTGTCTGACATAGTGTGGATCGGGTTCATAATCGTTGGTCAAGTTGGGCGTCCATCCACCGATCAGAAACACGTTGGAACCATCTGCAATTGCACATAATTGTCAATTGTTATCGTTATGCTTATGCGTTTCTATGAGTGAAAAAATATCTAATATTCAGTGGGAGTACCGATTTTTTTAAAGTCATCAAAGGATGGAGGCTAGGCCGTTCCCTTAATATGCGATAACTTATGAGTGAGTGAATAAATGGATCTCATTTGCTGATGGAGTAAGGATTTCGAATACTTGGTGCCTGGTGGAGTATACGATTGATTGAATGATTGAACGTTATTTATAGGGAGTTACATGGAAATCTGATTGACTCGATATTACACTTATTAAATTTTAAACTTATCAAATGGGTCGATAGATTTAGTGGATGATCGATCGGTCAATTGATTGAATCGAAGAATGACTGGTTGATTGATGTGACAGAACGACTGAGTGGTCGATTGATGGGAGTGCATCAACTATTGTAAGATTGATTGAGTGGATGACTGGTTGATCGATTGACCGAGTGGATGACTGATTGGTCGATTGATTAAGTGGATGAATGATTGGTTGATCGATGTGAGTGAATGACTGATTAGTCGATTGATGAGAGTGTATGAATGATTGGTTGATTAATCAAGTGGATGACTGATTGATCGATTGATCGAGTTGAGGACTGATTGCTCGATTGATTGAGTGGATGAATGATTGGTTGATTGATGTGAGTAAATGACTGATTGGTCGATTGGTGGGAGTGTATGAATGATTGGTTGATTAATTAAGTGGATGACTGATTGATCGATTGCTCGAGTTGAGGACAGATTGGTCGATTGATTGAGTGGATGAATGATTGGTTGATTGATGTGAGTAAATGACTGATTGGTCGAGTGATGGGAGTGAATGAGTTATTGGTTGATTGACTAAGTGAATAGGTGATTGATCGATTGATCAAATGGATGACTGATTTGTCGATTGATTGAGCGGATGACTGATTGATCGTATGATCGATTGATGTAAGTGGATGACTGATTGATCGATTGATGTAAGTGGATGACTGATTGATCGATTGATGTAAGTGGATGACTGATTGATCGATTGATGTGAGTGGATGACTGATTGGTAGATTCATCGACTGGATAAATGATTGGTCGATTGATTGAGTGGATGACTGATCGGCCGATTGATGTGAATGAATGACTGAATGGTGGATTGATTGAGTGGATGACTGAGTCATCGATTGATTGAGTGGATGACATATTGATCGACTGATTGAGTGAATGACTGATTGATCGATTGATTAAGTGGATGACGGATTGATCGATTGATTGAGGGAATGACTGATTGATCGATTGATTACTTGGATGACTGACTGGTCGATTGATTGAGTAGATGACGGATTGTTCGATTGATTGAGTGGATGACTGATTGGTCGATTGATGTGAGTGAATGACTGATTGGTCGATTGATGTGAGTGAATGACTGATTGGTCGATTGATGTGAGTGAATGACTGATTGGTCGATTGATGTGAGTGAATGACTGATTGGTCGATTGATGTGAGTGAATGACTGATTGGTCGATTGATGTGAGTGAATGACTGATTGGTCGATTGATGTGAGTGAATGACTTATTGGTCGATTGATCGAGCGGAACACCGATTGATCAATCGATCGAGGGGATGCCTTATTGATCGATTGATGTAAATGGGTGGGTGACTGATTGGTCGATTGATTAACTAGATAGATGAATGATTGATTGAGAGCTGGTCGATCGATTGATTGAAGTATTAACAGGATGATCGTTTATCAAATAGGCGACTGGTATATTGAGATATTAAAGGACTTGACAATGATTGAATGTTGAAGTTGAACTTGAAAGCGCAACGAAATTTGCATTGACATCCCCAGTTACTAAAAACTGAATTTCTAGAGCTATAAAACTAGGAGTATGGAGATACCTAAACGTGTAGAAATACATTAAAATGTAATAAATTGTGTTACGAACCAAATAGATCAGTTAAGTATGACTTACCTGGAGTAATGGTGATCTGATGTCCAGTCACTGGCAGAGGTCCGGTGTCCGATTCCAAGAAATCATGCGTTTCTTCAAGACGGGGCAGATTTCTAGGCAATGCTTCCATCATCTGATTTTGTTTATCATGTATTTTAGAGAAGAACAAGAGGGATTATGATGAAAAATAATTAAACAAAATTAAACCTCAGAAAATAACTTTTTTACTTTTTGAGAAACCGATTGTTGAACTATAAAATTGTCATATTATTGGATTTTTGATCACCCTGTACCACGTTCAATTTGAATTTGAATTCAAATCGAACAGCCAACCAGCGAAAATGTGTTCACTGGTGCAGGGGATTATCTTCTATGCGTCTAGTGTGCACGTGCGCTCGCCCCCCAGCAGTCAACATCTGGACCGCACGTCACCAACAACAACAACAACTGAACTTTGTAGCGGATTCACTTATTTAAACATTATTGTTTATATCTAATTCGAAACTCTTGTGATTACCATAATTACTTCTATTAGATAATGTTATAATGCAACTTCAAGATAATGTGATTTCATTTACTTATTCGGTGATATAATTGATTCATCCGCTATATATTAACTGAATGTTATTCACGTGATACCTATTTGACATACAATGCATTTTCATAGTCTGCTATTAACCAGCGACTAATCTTCATATTCGATACACACCAACTGCTATATATTTGACTCCCATAACCGTCAAAGTCACAGTCACAATTCAAACCAAATTCCAGTTCATTTTATCAATTCATATTTTCATATAATATTATCATGCTTGCTTGTCCATCACTTTGAAATATTTTATTGAAATGTTTATTGAAACGCTATAACCTAATTCATTCGGTATTCCGATTCTGTTGTTTTCTATTTCGGAAAAATATTAATGTTTCATGTAACAGTAGTCAAATACATATGAATGCATGATTATAATTAAGAACATTGATCAATTCCTTTTCATGTAACCAAGAACACATAATTAAGAACGAGTCAATTTGTTTCATGTAATTAAGCACAAAGGTTGCCAAATGATACGTAAAACAGCATTGACCATCACTACATTCCGATAGGAATTCAGCTAGTTCATCTGCGAATCAGCTGTACGCTAACCTCATCGGTGGGCGTGATTTACTAGAACTACCTTATTCGGTTCTAGTAAGACCAGAAACCCTCGTGGTGATAATCTGTGAAACATCATCACATGCACTCGAATCCACAGAACCATTCCTGTGCGAATTCAGAGAAACAGAAACATCTGTTTGAGTGCATCGGCATCATAAGAACAAAACGTATTGTTTCTTATTGATATGTATTGACAGTCAGCATCATAAGATCAGAACCGTTGACCTGATTCTTATTGGTTGAACCAATAACAACCGAATTTGACTATTTAGGATATTAGCCCGTTGCTTTTATCCTAATCTGACATTGACTATAGGCTAGCAGGTCTGTCCTGTCACACCAGAGCCTGTGAAGCCATTGCCGCGCAAGTCTAGTAGTGCACTGAAACATCGAAAGTGCACTACATATATTAAACCTTCAAATTGTGGAAGACGCGCGAGCACATCAGCGATAATATTTAAAATAACACTCGGATTGTGAGATCGCGCGGCATTGTCACTGGTTTTTATAACATAAAAATCCTGTTTTGTGACAAATGGAGGTCCCGGCCTCGTTGATCTCCGCCGCCTTCCACGTGCATGCCTAGAACCGCAAGCACATCGACTTCAAAATCGAAAGTGTTTGCTCCACCTGGTTCTACGGATTTTTTCGGTCTACTATGGCAACCATGTCACAGGATCGACAGTCAATCCTAGACTTATTGAATAAATGTATAACTACCACTCGCCAACATACCACCCATTTGAAAATATCGAGCCGTATTTTCAAGATGAATACCCAGTCTCAGTATGACTCAGAGCTGGTGGATATGATCCGGAAGACTCCTCCGCCACCGGTGTATCGTTATGGAGCTACCACCTGTACGTGGCCATATACCGGTTCAACGTATGGCACCACGATGCCAACGTCGATGAATGTTCTGTCAGTGGGCATCAGTAAACCACCTGCTGACAACCATCCAGCCCAGACGGAGTGTCAGTTCCCGGAATACGCATCGGAAGTGGTATCAGAGTCACTAACTCGTGATCTGACCACTAACATGACGTATCATTCGGTGGTGTATAAAAACACCACACGTGAACATGACAAAGTTACAGAACACGCAAAACCATCAGCTGTTATTTGTCATACGGCACCTAATGATTGTGACGAGAAACCATCGATCACTTCTGATGGCGATACTCCACCTACTGATGACGACCCAGGGTTGACAGTAACTGCGGTAATCGGCACAGTGCCCAACTGGACCCGACAACGGGCTCGCTTCACCGCTGAACTGACATACGGTTCCACCATGAATCGTTACAAGTCACCCACCGCCAAACGGCTAGGGCACAGTGGTAACAGCAACGTGTCCCACAAGCTCAAGCCGAAGTTGGATGATACCAATTCTCAAGGACCAAAATCCAAACACAAGATTTGTGGTATCCGGTTGAGAAACACCCATCTGAAGAAAAACACTGTGGAGACCCACAAGCTGACCCAGTCAAAAGTCTGCCACGACGGCAGCAACATCCATGGTCCGTCTGTTCGCTTCAAGTCGGCTCTCAGGAATACGCATCCACACACATATTGTGATGGAACTAATGCGTATGGTCCGAAACCCATGGTCAAGATTAAGAACATGCTGACCTACAAGAGGCTGCAAACCAATCCCAAACAGCGCCCACCTGTGCTCTGTCTTGATGTCAACAACCCCAGAAGCGAACGGGCCAGGTACAAACCCGTGAGTCAAAAGTCCAAGTTGCATGGCTCGAGTCATAGCAACAATTCAAAGGGCCCGAAACCTAGATTCAAGATAAAGACCAGAATGAACAGAATTGGGTCAAATGCTAAGTGGAAAGCAGAGTCGACACACATGAAGGCCTGCCACAATGGCACCAACAGCCATGGTCCGTCTGCCCGCTTCAAGTTGGCTCTCAGGAATACGCATCCACACACATATTGTGATGGAACTAATGCGTATGGTCCGCAGTCCAAGTATAAATGGTGCAAATCCATTTCGATTAATGTCGATTACACCTTATCTGCCATGTCGAGCATACATCAGCACCGCATCGGCTCCCCACCCCCCGTGGCCTGTATCGAACTGTCGTTCTCTTTGCAGGTGGGGGTGGTGTCATATTATTGGATTTTTGATCACCCTGTACCACGTTCAATTTGAATTTGAATTCAAATCGAACAGCCAACCAGCGAAAATGTGTTCACTGGTGCAGGGGATTATCTTCTATGCGTCTAGTGTGCACGTGCGCTCGCCCCCCAGCAGTCAACATCTGGACCGCACGTCACCAACAACAACAACAACTGAACTTTGTAGCGGATTCACTTATTTAAACATTATTGTTTATATCTAATTCGAAACTCTTGTGATTACCATAATTACTTCTATTAGATAATGTTATAATGCAACTTCAAGATAATGTGATTTCATTTACTTATTCGGTGATATAATTGATTCATCCGCTATATATTAACTGAATGTTATTCACGTGATACCTATTTGACATACAATGCATTTTCATAGTCTGCTATTAACCAGCGACTAATCTTCATATTCGATACACACCAACTGCTATAGCTTGTTTTGAGTTACCCCGTGAGAACCATGAATATCGGGGCGCGCATGCGAAACATTTTTTATTGTGGCATGATAAATTCCTACGTCATGAAATGTAAGAGAGTTTTAAGCTAAAAAATTTGCTACAACTTTCGATAACGAAATTAGCGAGTTTCCTAGATAAATCTGCTAGTTTCTTTATATCAATGTGTTCGTTAGCCTATCCTACAGAAGAAAAAAAATTTAACAGAAAGAAAAAAGTATAATTTAAAGCATTATTTATTGAATTAACTTCCATTCAAATCGGTCAGCACACACGTGTCAGTCCTCCCCCCTCCCCCTTGGGATAAGCGAGCGTAGGGGTTCAACTCGCGTCCCCAACTGTATTAATACCTATAATTGAATAAATACCTTGATTTGTTATTTACTTTTTCATTACAGTTATTGAGTTTCATGAAAAACCTTCTGTACATAGTTTGTTTCAAAGGTTGTATTTCAATCCATACCATGATTATCCAAAACGAATATAATCACGTGTCCGCCAGTTATACCATTTCGCATGCACGAAATCTTGCTCATCCCAAGGGGGAGGGGGGGGACTGACACGTGTGTGCTGACCGATTTGAAGGGAAGTTAATTCAATAAATAATGCATTAAATTATACTTTTTACTTTCTGTAAAAAATTTTTTCTTCTGTAGGATAGGCTAACGAACACAATGATATAAAGAAACTAGCAGATTTATCGACTTAACTCGCTAATTTCGTCATCGAAAGTTGTAGCAAATTTTTTAGCTCAAAACTCCCTTATACATTTCTAGGAATTTATCATGCCACGAAAAAAAATGTTTCGCATGCGCACCCCGATATTCATGGTTCTCACGGGGTAACTCAAAACAAGCTATATATATTTGACTCCCATAACCGTCAAAGTCACAGTCACAATTCAAACCAAATTCCAGTTCATTTTATCAATTCATATTTTCATATAATATTATCATGCTTGCTTGTCCATCACTTTGAAATATTGAAATGTTTATTGAAACGCTATAACCTAATTCATTCGGTATTCCGATTCTGTTGTTTTCTATTTCGGAAAAATATTAATGTTTCATGTAACAGTAGTCAAATACATATGAATGCATGATTATAATTAAGAACATTGATCAATTCCTTTTCATGTAACCAAGAACACATAATTAAGAACGAGTCAATTTGTTTCATGTAATTAAGCACAAAGGTTGCCAAATGATACGTAAAACAGCATTGACCATCACTACATTCCGATAGGAATTCAGCTAGTTCATCTGCGAATCAGCTGTACGCTAACCTCATCGGTGGGCGTGATTTACTAGAACTACCTTATTCGGTTCTAGTAAGACCAGAAACCCTCGTGGTGATAATCTGTGAAACATCATCACATGCACTCGAATCCACAGAACCATTCCTGTGCGAATTCAGAGAAACAGAAACATCTGTTTGAGTGCATCGGCATCATAAGAACAAAACGTATTGTTTCTTATTGATATGTATTGACAGTCAGCATCATAAGATCAGAACCGTTGACCTGATTCTTATTGGTTGAACCAATAACAACCGAATTTGACTATTTAGGATATTAGCCCGTTGCTTTTATCCTAATCTGACATTGACTATAGGCTAGCAGGTCTGTCCTGTCACACCAGAGCCTGTGAAGCCATTGCCGCGCAAGTCTAGTAGTGCACTGAAACATCGAAAGTGCACTACATATATTAAACCTTCAAATTGTGGAAGACGCGCGAGCACATCAGCGATAATATTTAAAATAACACTCGGATTGTGAGATCGCGCGGCATTGTCACTGGTTTTTATCACATAAAAATCCACATTTGTGACAAAATTGTGTATGCGTGCCAAATTTATTACAAATTTAACAGATCATAAACAAGCACAAAAACTAAAACAAACAAAGTGAAATAAATAAATAAAATCTGAAAGAACATAATACTTTATGATTCAGTGTTATTTTAGTTTGTTCACCGCAATAAACAGCTTTGGAAAATATTTAAATATAATCCACAATTACAAGTATAAAGTTACACAATTGGATTCTCTCTTTTGCTTTTATTAAAAATTATTGGTTCGTTGTTATAAGGATGTTGGAAATATGCCTGGGAAGAATTTTACAAAAAAATAAAAGACAAATTAAATATTTCATGTATAGAAAAATGACTACGTTGAATAAATAAACAGAAGTTTTTTGACAAATCTATTTTGGATTCAGATATTTTGAATCAATGGACTGAGTGAATTAGATGAATGTATGAGTGAGAAGTGAACTACTAAGTCAATGACTGAGTAATTGTGTCAGTGAGTGAGAGAAGGAGCGAGTGAGAAAGTGAGTGAGTGAGTGAATAAGAATGAGTTAGTGACTGAGTGTGGTGTGAGTGAACGAGGGTGTCAGAGAGAGAGTCAAAAAGTGTACAAAGCGATTTGAAGTGTCCTACCCATTAACTCACTCACTCATTCACCCACTCACTTACTCACTCTTTTACTCACTCACTCAGTCACTCATGTCTTCACTTGGTCGCTCACTCACTCACTCACTTACTCAATCACTCACTAACTCACCAACTTACTCACTCATTCACTCACTCACTCACTCACTCACTCACTCACTCACTCACTCACTCACTCACTCACTCACTCACTCACTCACTCACTCACTAACTCACTCATTCATTCACTGACTCACTCACTCACTCACTCACTCACTCACTTGCTCGCTCACTCACTCACTCACTCAATTATTTACTCACTCACTCACTCAGTTACTACCTCGCTCATTCACTAACTCACTCATAAATATGCTCACTACTCACATTCTCACTCACTCATTCACTCAAAAAATAACTTGAATCCGAAATGATTTTTATTCTAGAATAATATTTTACCACGGTAGACAATTTCCCTTCCACTATTTTGGATTTTGAGTTTGTATGGCCCCTTTGTCTCACCTCAAATACATGGCCCCTGTGTCTCACCATCCTTATCTCAAAACGCCAAATTATTTTACAAAATAAATTTCAGATTAACCCTCTTAGCACAGTGCACATTTTAATGCAAGTTTTGTGTAAACCAGTGCGATCAATTCTTAATCAAAATTAAATATCGAGGCGTATTTATGTAGTATAACTTTAAAATGAGTAAAAAACAATAAAATAGAGAATCAAGGCAGTTACATTGACGGCTATCGCGACCCGTCGACCCGTCGACCCGTCGACCCAGAATTTTGATATTGTTTGTACGGCTTCGGCTTAGTTCCTAGCACCGACTTAAGTTTACAAAAGTTATTCTGGAGCACTATACTAACAGTTTGGCAGGTGTGAGCATCAAAATTAGGTTTCTGTGTAGGCTTAGGCTTAGGCTTAGGTTTTTGTATCGCAAAAACCTAAGCTTAAGCCTAAGCCTACACAGAAACCTAATTTTGATGCTCATGCCTAGCCTTCTAAACCTATCCAGCTATGTAGGCAGCCTAAAAACCTCCAAATGGCCGGTCGACCGATCTCGGTCGACGGGTCGACCGGTCGACGGGTCGCGATTACCGTACATTGATTAGAAAACTAAACTACATATATACGCCTCGATATTGGATTGAAATTACGATTTGATCGCACTGGTTTACACAAAACTTGCACCAAAATGCGCACTGTGCTAAGACGGTAAATCAATAAACAATCCGTCTTAGCACAGTGCGGAATTTAATTCAAGTTTTGTGTAAACCAGTGCAATCAAATTGTAATTTCAATTCATTATCAAAGCGTATAAATGTAGTATAACTTTACAAGTAAGTAAATACGATAAAATAAAGAATCAAGTTAGTTACATTGATTAGAAAGCTATACTTCATTCATACGCCTCGATATTGGATTGAAATTATGATTTGACTGCACTGGTTTACACAAAACTTGCATTAAATTGCGCACTGTGCTAAGACGGAATATCCGACTTATTAATAATAATTCCAGGTTTCTTGTAAATAATGATGCAGCAATCTTCAATGGCGTCGAGCACTTCCGCCCCGATGAATTTGGGGGCTGGAGTTGTGGGCCCTTCAAACGCCGCGCCCGCCGAACCGCCGGAGCCCAAGACGAATAAAGAAAAATACAGATTAATGAAGAAACGATTCAAGCTGCTCGTTTATGTTAGTATTAAGCTGGTCAATATTAATTATTGTTTTATAGTCGTTTTGTGGGTGTCGATTCGATCTTTTTTGACCCAGTTCATCGGGGTCAGGTGTCGAATCGGGGGTAAAAAAGGCATATACGTATATGCCGATACGCATATGCCAGTTGGCATATACGTATATGCCGATACGTATATGCCAACATATACGTATATGCTGATACGTGTATGCCATCGGGTAGCCTGGCATATACGTATATGCCGATACATATATGCCAATTATTGGGGATGTTGAGGACAGTTTTTTTCAAACGGATCCCACCTCCGCGCTCCGCGCGGTGTTAACGCGCTTGTCCTCGCTATCGCTCGGACAAGCCAGCCTTACGATAGGTTATCGGGGGTTAACGAACAGTAATACTTCGAAGGGAATAGTAAAACTTTTGAACAAATCGCAAAACGGGCGGATGAGGGGTGGTGGGACCCACAGACCCTCTCAACAGCCTAAAAAGCTAACAACTAACTTTTGGCATATACGTATCGGCATATACGTATATGCCGCATATACGGCTGGCATATATGTATCGGCATATACGTATATGCCGGCATACATGTATCGGCATATACGTATTTGCCAATACATATACGTACCGGCATATACGTATATGCCGATACATATATGCCGGCATATACGTATCGGCATATGCGTATCAGGCATATACGTATATGCCTTTTTTACCCCCGATTCGACACCTGCCCCGTTCATCGTTAGGACCCTCTGCTCATCATCGTTGTCTTCGCCTGCCAGCGCTCACCTCATGTATTTCTTTTAATTCCAGGAGAACGAGTGCTACCAGGAAGAGCTGCGAAATCTTCAACGTAAACTGCTGAAATTGTCTCGTGATAAAAAGTTGGTATATTCGTAATGCTGCTGCTTGATCCTTAATTCAAGTGGAGTTGTAGTGGTTAGCTAAAACAAGGTAAGTGCAAGTAATAAGAATAGTACCAAATAAGGGAACTACTTCCATATATTATAATAAGTTGCTAAATATTATAATAGCAAAATTTTTATCATCAACAAAATGAGCTAGTGTCTTATGTATCATGAATGAGCGATAAATTGGTTGATCAAATCAGATAATAATTAAATGACTCGACCAGTGGAAGTGTACGTTTACTATAACTGAGGAGGGAACGATTAAGTGTCTGATCTGAGTGATTAGTGGACAGCAGATACCTGAATTGGATGGATGATTAGTAGATTGTGACGGCTGTCCGATAACTTTTTTTTTACTTTTTTAGCTTCCTGCTTGATCGTCTTCAGCAATACGAAAAACTGAGTGACTCGTCAGATGACTCGGATGCGTCGGCGTCAGTTGCAGTGGAGAAAAAAACACCCAAGTTCGTTCGACATAAGTTTTATTGTTATGATCCCGTTACTCAGGTTCATTTGTTCAGTTTACGTTCGTTTTCAATCGTCTTCCATAAATCGTTTCATGACTTAAACTTAAAACTCGAAAAACGTAGTAGATCCGTGGTTAAGACAATTTCATGCAAACCTCAAATGTGCAACACAACCCACGGTCATTCATGCATTGCTCCGTTCAGTCAGGTTTGGGTGTGTGAAAACCTAGAAAAACGCAAGTGGGCTGATTGCATTGGGGTTCATTTCAGGCGTCGTTCCCGACCAGCGCAACGGCGTCGCGCCCAACCGCAGCAATCTCAACAGCAACAAGTACAACCGCAACAACAACAACCGCAGGTGTCACTGCAACCACCGCAACAACAACAACAACAGATGGCCATGGTTGTCGGCATGTCGCAACATCAACCGATGATGTCCAACTCGGTTGCCTCTTCATCGAGTGTTGTGCACAATCTAAACACTAAAATCGAGACCACCATGATTGCAACCAGCATGTGCAACAATACGATGGTCTCAACACCGTATAATGCACCCATCATGCACTCCAATGGTGGTATCGACTCGCAACAACAACAGTTTGGCGGCAGCAACGGTCATGGTGATGGCAACATTGGGCATCCGGCCGTGTCCCAAGCTGTTGTTGTATCCATTGCGCAACAGCAACAACAGCAGCAGAATATGATGGCCACATCGTCCTCATATTCAAACGGTCTAGATCATGTCATCAAGTCGGAACCTGAGCTCAAAAAGCTCAAATTGGCCAACTCGGCCAATGTGTTCACTCTCAACGAGAACGCACCCGAGCACGAGATCAACTTTCTGGATACCAATGATGATTGAGGATCGCGTCATTCACGTTTATATTTTCGGTCTGTGTTTAAAAAATTTCATGTTGTTTATGTTTATTGTTTTTCAAGAATCAAACTCGCGAAACAGCGAAAAAAATCTCCATTTAGTGGAATGTACTTTTTCATGTGGGAAAGGCTCGTTATTTCTTATACTTCGATACCGATTTCATAACTCGCTACTGTCCTATGATTATAAACATTGTAAAGCTGTTGTTTCTCTTTATTTGAGCGCCGAAGTGCATTTAGTGTTACCTGTTGTGCTGTACTGTGTTTACTACAAGCCTATATATGCTTACTATATGTATCAGTATCTGTATTATGTATTTTATGTTTAGCACGTGTTTTCTATTTTAGCGTTCTCCAATTAACAGTAGGCAGATGAAAAAATCACAAGTGAAGAAAATTCATGTTCGTTCTTCATGATAGGAGATTGAGATTTTCTAACTGTATTCTGGTCTAAGCAAAGCTAAATATGTGCTGAGTTAACCCATTATATATTTATATATCATGCTGCTGGGATTTCATATACAATTTTAATATTTACATTTTTGAATCATTTGAAAATCGTCACAACGAATGAAGCTATTAATACTATGTGTTGATCAACCTGTAATGCACGAAATGCCAATCAAATGAAATGAAGAAAGTAATATAATGGATTTTATAATTACATTGGGAATGAAATGATTACATTTTAGCGGGTTTCTCGAAGAAAATCCTGATATCGGTTAGCGCTTTCTTGATGGCATCACGCATTCGTTCGGCATTTGATACGGTACTCGACTTGTAGTGAACAACGCTGATGCGCAGTCTGGAATCGGTGCTCGTGTTATCAAGTATATCAATTTCATGTAAGCTGGAATCGATAAGAATTGTATTTTTACATGTTTTTTTCTCCCTATTTGAGATAAAAGCGCCTTCATTTGTCTTGACAAAGGACACGAGAAAATGTCTCCGAACGTTACGAAAAAGGGTCCAGTTGTTCATGTTTCCATAGTCGAACGAAATATCTAACTGAAGACACAGCGTGTAAAACATAAAGTAAATGAAGAGTTCACAAAAGTCAATCAAATCGATGATTATCAAGAAAGTTACAATCAAACCGACTGGTCATTGTTGATATTGTAGAAGCATCCATACCCGTCATAAGCCATGGGTGCCACGGCACCATAATTGGATGTGTATCCCACAAAACTGGTGGACAGCACGTAATTGCCATCACCACCTGATTTCTTCCAGGCAGCATCGGTGTAGAGCTCAGGTTCGGCCACTCCGATTTCTTTGGCGATCAGGCGCAAACCCATCAGATGACGGTCGATGCCTGGGGAAATAGGAAACTTGGTGCTTTAGATTATTTATTTTATAAATATACTATATATTTAACATAACTTCTCAACACACATTACATTTTAATTAACAATAAGTATTTCATTCGGCATTTCCAAGTCTGCAATACTCTTTGCGGCGCTTTTGATATGTGGCTTCTTCGGATTCTGTAGTTGTTTTGGTCTGGTCATCGTCATGTACTTGAGATTTATACCAACCTTTTCCCTCCTGACAATCGTCCATCCACTTGTTGTGCTTGTTGTACGCAGACCAGAACAGGGCACGTGTTTGTTCTGACTAGAAAATAGCTAAAGTGTAATGATGTAATGATATAATGATATTTCGTTTGTAGTTCGTTCGTAGCTGTATTTTTTGGCTTCCGTTATCAGTACATATCAGTTGTTTACGCATCAAGACAACGTCTAACATGGTGAATACTAATTAAAGGCTCAAGAAACTCAACAAAGCTATAGTTATCAAATAAAATAAGTAAAAAATACTATAATATCTGAATAAAACAATCCCAACTATTCCGCTATCATTCACGGCACGTGTCCAGGCTACTGATTCGGGGGTACATGACCTTACCGTATCCGTACGTCCGTGGTAGAACTTTCGGGTGGCCGCCGTTTCATAAACGGTAGCAGGTCTGTCAATGTAAAAAAATGCAATAAAAAACCCGATGTGAACATTTGCACGTTGTGTAAGAAAAAACTAAAAAAATACATTTATATAAGTTATTAAAGAATAGTTATGCAATAAACGAACTTAAATACCTTTACCTCCTAACGTAATCTTAGTCGTTTTCATTTATGATTTAACTTTCAATGAAAACCAGCAGTGCGATTTCTTTGAAGACTTTTTTTATTTTGCAACACCAACTTTTCATGCAGTCGAAAGTAGGCGAGTTGCAATGCCAGCTGGATTACGGTATCGGTGTAGACCTTGTACTCACGGCACAGGGCGTTACCGTACTCGGTGTAATGGCAGAGCTTCAGCTCGATGTCCGATATCTAGAAATTTTTGGTTCTTGTGAATGTTTAATTGTGGGTACTGTATTTGTAACAGAGTTATAATCGAATATAAGGCTATGACCGAACGTTTTTGTTGCATAATTGTTGGGCAGCATTAATGCGAAGTTTCATCTCATCATCCAAGACCACAACCAGTTTGTCCAGCTTGACATTGTTGAGACGTTGGGTGGGTGCTGCCAAGTAGGGTGGGTTCTGGAGATAAATACATTCTGTTTATATGTATTATATATAGGTAATAACTAAACATTTTATATTATCGATACATAGTTGATAACTAAACTGCATTTGAACTCTGCGCTTTCAGTCAATCATTGCACAGACGAATATGAGTATCAAAATCAATCCTAGCCAAGAAAATGACGAGAATTTTTATTCGTTGCTCCAACGAATTAGAAATATCAAAATATTAAGCACACTCTTACTGAACTGTAGATGCGATGGCAAACCTGGTTAATCCACTTGTCAACGCAGTCGTTCATATAGGTAAATAGGAGTACAGACACGATCGCATCGAACATACCGTGCTGCAAATTAATGTTCACCCTGTAACTGGTTGTGAACAAACATTTATACCTAAATATATTTTTCAGAGTTAAACTGATAACTCATTATAGTATAGCTTGATCGTAAACGGACCAGCGGGACATTGATGAACTAACACTACTACTTTCAAATTTGTTTTTTTAAACAACACGGCTCTAAAAAATTTCATGTTTTGATAAATTTTGGTAAAAATAAATACAATTATCAGGATTGGTGAGTACCGTAATCTAGGAGATGAACCACGGATATGAAGGAATATAATATTAAAACCGAGTGGAAAATTATAATCCGTCACTATTGTAGATAAATTCAATCATTATTACTAGTTTAAAATTATTTTTATTTGAATTTATTCATTTACTCGCATGTGAGTCAAAACAGTTACTGTATCACTTTGGTGAGCTAAATATTTGCTCAAGCGCCAAAATTAATTTCATGAATTTCAAATTACTACCACGTCAAAATCTTTTTTTTCTCGCTTGCTCTTGCGTTTGATGAACCACGGATATAAAGTTTTATATTTCGACTATTAAAAAATATATGCACGGGAATGATCGAGTATTTATGCAAGGGTCGTTAATCTTCATGAATTCTCAAACCGCCATTTTGAATTGGCGCCAAAAATATTTCCCTGATGCATAAAAGTCTTACATTTATTTAGATGTTTCATCCCCTGGTGCGGAAAAGTTTTATCGAAAAATCAAAGTCAGAACTTGTCCGTTTACGATCAAGCTATATGTATTTATGATGTTTCCTTAAGGTATATGTAATCACGATGTCTACTCTTTTAGAAGTACATACTGTAGGTTGGATTCTTGAAACATAAGCAAACTCACGATAAAAACTCGTTCCAACTTATTCTGTTCTGGCAAAAACGATTTGAACGTGCACCATTTGGTTCAACCACCACACCAACATACAGTAAGCAAATAAAACAGTGGTTAGCTTTCTTTTCGCTAAAAATCCTAGGTAGAATAGCGTTAAAACCACCCACAAATGACAAAGCATTCAAATTTAAACTATCCTAACCAATTGAGGAGAGTACTAATAACCCCATTAACCAACATCACAATTGTTGGAACCAGTCGAATTGGCGTGGTTGTGCACGATCACCGATTTATCAGCCCACATGTGGTCGCCCGAACCGAAAATGCACATGTTGATGACCTGATTGTTGTTTTGTGAGTGAGCCAGGGAGTGAGTGAGTGAGTGAGTGAGTGAGTGAGTGAGTGAGTGAGTGAGTGAGTGAGTGAGTGAGTGAGTGAGCGAGTGAGTGAGTGAGTGAGTGAGTGAGTGAGTGAGGGAGTGAGTGAGTGAGTGAATGAGTGAGTGAGTGAGTGAGTGAGTGAGTGAGTGAGCGAGTGAGTAAGTGAGTGAGTGAGTGAGTGAGAGGGTGGGTAAGCATGAAACTTCTTCCTCGTCAACGGGCATCTCATCAGTCAGTACCAAAACAAAAACGGACGACTCAATAAGATGCATGAAACGTTGATTGTTAGGCGATAATGATATCAGGTAGTCACGATCCTATAGATATAAAAAGTTGAACAAGAAATAAATTTATTTTATATAACTCACTCATTATTCTAGTCATACACTCATCAACTAAATAACATTATCTTTCACCCACTCACTCACTCTCTCACTTACTCATTCACACTCTCACTCACTTACTCACTCTCTCACTCATTCATTCACACTCTCACTCACTCAGTCACTCACTCACTCACTCACTCACTCACTCATTCACTCACTCACTCACTCACTCACTCACTCACTCACTCACTCACCTTGGCCCATTGCGTTCGCTCATTGCAGGTCAGCGGGCCCAACGATGGTTCAGGAGCTTTATGTCCAAGTTCCCTGATCCGAGTGGCGCATTCCGTCAAATAAGTCACTGAATGTGGGCTGCCTGGAAGCACACAGAATTGGAGAATCAAAAATGTGTCATATTCATCATATAAAAAATGAAATTAACTAGTAATGTTTCTTAACATGTTTCATTAACTCGTGTGACTGATGTGCAACATAATCATTCATAAAATTTTTTCGTTATGTTTGATAACCTGTTTCATCAATCAGATCAACCATGAAATAATGGCCGCGATATGTGACGATGGCATGCGAGGGACATGATCCTTCGTCTTCTGTAATGAGTAGGTGAGTGAAGGAGTGAGTGAGTGAGTGAGTGAGTGAGTGAGTGAGTGAGTGAGTGAGTGAGTGAGTGAGTGAGTGAGTGAGTGAGTGAGTGAGTGAGTGAGTGAGTGAGTGAGTGAGTGAGTGAGTGAGTGAGGCAGTGAGTGAGTGAGTGAGTGAGTGAGTGAGTGAGTGAGTGAGTGAGTGAGTGAGTGAGTGAGTGAGTGAGTGAATCCTCACCTGTTTTGAAATGTTCCACAAAGCTATCACATTCGATACCCGGTATACGACACGCGTTGAATAGCCGTCGGTTCTGATTCATGCACCACGGCGTCTTGCGGCTCATCATTGGTGGCAGCTGTCAATCATCGATGTCAATAACAACAAATACAACAACATCAACAACAACAACAACAACAACAACAACAACAACAACAACAACAACAACAACAATTACAACAACACCAATAAAAACAACAACAATAACAAATGAGTAATACCGCTTGTTTTCTCAGCAACAACCAGTACTGAGCTGTGAAGTGCATCTGAAGTCCGGCCAGAACAGATGGTGGCAAGATTTTGGCTCTTTCTGGCAGCATCCATGGACCGCCGAAGTTGATGTACGGGTAGATGGGATAGCGTGGACGTAAATAAGCCTCCGTTTCCCACCATTTCTCTAACTGCAAAATTGATTGTTGTTTATTCTGTATTTGGTAATTACATTAATCAAAACAAGTTAGCATTCCTAATTGATTGGGAAATTTAACACTAAAAGTGGTTAATTTGTTGAAGTGCTACATACCGTCATAATTCCTTTTAGATACATACTAAGATAGTTCTCATAGCACAGTATCAGGTTTGATAGAGTAGTTCCAAAACCAAAATCTGCAGTACAATCCAAGTCAAACGTTGAAAAAAATATTTTATAATAAAATAGACGCACCCAATTCTGTTCATTACTAGCTTTCTTCTGCAGTTCTGCCTGCAGTTTTGGCCCATCAGAACGTCGGAATACTTCAACAATCTGTTTTGAGTTATTGAATTCGTTTGAATCGAGATGTACTTTAATGGAATCGAGGTATTTATCCAAGGTCTGATTCAGATCGGGTACGGGCAGGGACGGTCGTGAAGAGTCCATACTGAACGTCTTCGGTTTGGAAGCCGTCATTGCTGTAGTTTTTGCTGAAAAAAATGTAAAAAAGGTCCAGAAGTAAAATGATGTTAAGGCATTTAAAAAAATAAAACAATAGTTTCATATTGAAATATTTAAATGTCGCTAGGCTGAAATAAATTGTCTGAACCTGACGGCGTTAACAGAACTGATTCACGAAACAAGTGCTGAAAAAAACGTCACATTCTTTCCAGACATTTAACGATTCAAATTTCAGAATTCCAAGTCTTATCCTGATCATAAACCGAGGGAATGTCAAAAATAAACAAGCACAGGATTCAGGATAGGATAGAGATCTGTTGTAACACATTTATCTTTGTTGCATAACATTTATCAAAAAAAAATCGTTGGAAAGTCAGATGTTCAAGTGGCTATACATGTGTATGTAAAGGGCTACCTGGGATTCAAGTGAAAAGTTGTTGTGTTAACTACTCCAACTTTGAATCGTTAGCTGCATCAATTGTATATAAGAGAAGGTGATGCATAATAACCGGCTGTTCGACTCAACTCAATCCAACAGCTGTATGCTATAACATGCAATCATCATGTTCAGTAGGTGTTATCTGGGTTGGACACGTTAACATGTCATTTTTTCACTTGAATCTCAAGAACCACTTTAGTTAGAATTGAAAGAGTCGAAAGTCTTTGTTGTTCGCTAATCGTTGTATTCGACTACGGTTTACAGCAACAACAAAAATTAATAAAAAAAGCCTCGGACGAGCGTACATAATTATTTTATAGAATACAACGTGTTCTATGCTGTTTGTTGTCAGCGAAAACTTAAATTTCTTCGATCTGATGTAAATATGCATCACCTACAGGGTGGCTCAAAAAAAAGCTTGCGCGTTTGAGTGGTTATTGTGAAAGATGTAGACAAGCTGTGGGTTTGCGGTATGTTGCATTCGAAAGAGCATGTTTTTGCCTACAAAGTAATATGGGACTTCAAGTTCCTTTCACATTTTTTCTGATTTTACAACGCAATTTAAGAAAATTCCCAATTTTTCGCAAAATTTTGGCTTAATGCATGGTTAATAACTAAAAGGAATGCATAAAAAGCCAGAAACACAACCATCACAATATGAAACAGAACAATATTAAACTTTATAGTGATATTTAATGTTGATAAAGCTCGAAACTTTTGTCAAGTGATCATTCATAGATACAGACTACATAAAACAACCATGGTGGCTGGAATCCATCAAAACGTTCTTTCGGTTACGAATGATGCTTTTTAGCGGAGCTGCTGAACAAAAACAATGTTTCTTCATCATTAAAAACCGATTAAATTTATTGAAACCGACAAACGTGAAAGCAGCGAGCGATACAGCGCACACAATCACGATCTCACTCTGGTCACGTGCGCATGATCTGTTGGGCGCCCACTTTAAATAAAGATATGCCGCTGTTGCTGCAAACTTCTAAAACTCATCATATGACATCAATTTGTAGAAAAAAACATGCCGAATCGAATGAGCTATACCGCAATCCTACAGCTTGTCTACAACTTTCACAATAATCGCTCAAACGCGCAAGCTTTTTTTTGAGCCACCCTGTATGTACATGTGTACATATGGGTGCGTGTAAGGGTATCTTGCATTGAGATAGACACAGTCGAAAATATAAATCCACTGTACAATCAACTAAAGATCAAGGTTACGCGCCAGTCGCAATGATAAAAGAAAGCTGGTTTGAGAGCGAATAGTTTTTTGTTAAAAACTTTCAAATCAAATATTCTAATCATTGAATTTATTTAAAAAAAAACAAGAAATGTGTTACGTGAGGGGAGAAATTTTGTGTCATGGGCAAAGTCCACCACCAACGTGGTTATTGATATACGTACAACTGATAATGGCTACTGATAACGACGCGGTCTACCACCATCTTGAATTCCCATCACTTGCACTTTTACGATATTTGTGCCAGTACGTTCGAAGAGTTGACAGTTTTTGATATGACAGATTGACTAACATTATGAGCGAACATTGTCTGCTTATTCCTGTTATGTTTTCAAGTTTTATATTATAATCGTGTAAGGTTGCGTTCAAAACGGAACAAATTAGGTAACATACGTAAAGTAGTATGTACTTAAGAACTTCAAAGGAAATTTTTCACAAGTCTATTTTGAAAACATTTTTAATCAGCTTTATGGTACATTTTACTACCATTTATAATAAAAAAACCTGAACCACAAAAGCTTATCAGGCAAAAACCACGATGCTAGTCGGTGGCTTCGACATCAACTAATATTGGATTGCATTATCAGTAAATAAAAAGCATACGAATAGATATAGCATATGTTGAAGCTAGTATATGATACGTCATTGTCATGTTCCGATTATGTTCTTTTACTCACTTTCTTTTAAGAAGTTGAATGTTCCAAGTACTGTAACAGTTCATTCGACCAATGAAACACAACGCCAATATTCAGCACGATCATTCCACACAGCGAGTTGTTCACATAACCCGATGTTGCATGCATATGTGTGGGTGGGAGAGGATTGATCCCACTCACTGCACTGCACTGCACGTACACAATGTAATAATGTAAAGTTGATAACAACACAGAACGGCAGTAAACCTGCTTGCGTGCATTTGTGCACAAGGGAAGAACGGAAAAGTGGAATTTCCCCTCATTGGCAGTTCCAAAAAGTTGATTGTGTCGCTTAATGTGTAAGGTAAAATGGCCTCATAAAAACCTAATTCCCCTTCTCCTACATTGGCTCATCCGCCAGTGCATGCACGCTCAACGCTCCGCTCATTACAAACCGGGTAATACATGACCACTTTATTATTACAACATAACATAATTATTCACAAAATGCAACACATGCAACAAATAAATTTGGATAAGTCATGAAAAATATTATGATTTAATTGAAAAAGGACCTGAACAAAAATGACCGGAACAAAAATGATCTGAACCCAAGATGAGGCATCGAAAGGCGTTTCGATATGCGATCGCTACGTTTGGCACAGTTTTTATAATTTGGGCTGTTCGGATATCGTACATTGATGGATGGATGCAGACATCAGATAACACCCACACTGAGGTTGGTCTGGTTGCTTTCACGGTGGCACCGATATCGCTTTTTTATTTTATTTTACTCTTTCTGGTTGCATGTACTCATCGCAATTCATTTTGTGGTCACTCACATGTATCATGTGTGATATTTGATCATGAAACATAAGTTATGCAGGAGAACTATATAATAACTCAGGAAGATTAGCAACACAGTCCAAACGTTTTCAGCACACATGCAGGTAGAGAAATGGAAATGTTTTTTCTGAACAATATTAGATGTACAATGGTTGTGACGCATCTTGCTAACATATCAACGGTGGTTTCATGTTTACATCCATTAAGTAGATTTTGACAACCACAATTTCAGGTTTATAACAATCTCATTTGATTAGGAAACTAAATTCGAATGCGTGCCATGATTCATAACCTTACTGAGACCTCCATTGTTCCATATATGAATACACAGACATGCAATCAGAGCAGTGGAAACCCCTATTCCAAATCTGCCGGAAAACACGTACGGAATGATCTTATAAATCCCGTATGTATGAAAGTTGCGCGCATTCAAATTTAGTATCCTACCTAATCAATTGAGAATGTTGTACGTAGGTCATGTGGCTAGATATCAGCACAAATTAAACTTACGCGATTTCATAATTTTATAGTAAAAAATAGTAAATCTGCCCTAATTTCCCCCAGATTTACACTCTACCGTTCGCCAACCGATCGGCACCGATTCGACTCCGAGTCGTACTTTCGCCATGGAACACGATCCAAGTGTGCCAGAACGTGTCAGGTCCACCCGTGATTGTCCTACTCATTAACAGCCAACCGGACGATTTCAGAAGACGACAGACAATCAGACAGACTTGGCTATCTGGACAGCAGACATTGGAAACGATCGGACAGGTATGTACAGTACAGGGTGGGCCTTTTTATTTTTTTGTCTGTGACTGGAGGATACATGAACAAAACTAAATAAAAAGTCACACAACAATAGGCTAAGACATAGGCTTTCTGACGATAGCAAGAACGAGTAAATCGGTTCCTTATTGCTCGAGTACCAGTGAGAAAAACCCCACATCAAAGAAATTGTGTTTATTCGATCTGAAGTTGTGATTCAGGTCAGGTACAACCAGCGGATCGAACAGCAACCAGTGGCATACGCTTTTGTTATCGGTAAGTGAGTGAATGAACGAATATGCCATCAATCGAGTAATTTTGACATATTGGCTGATGGTCGTAAAAGAATAAGCCTCCAGCCTCCGATAGTGTGACTTGTATGATTGCATAATACGCCTCTGGCAAGCATCGTTCGTGATTATAGTACCCGGCAAATAATCCGAATAATACAATCAGAAAAAATTTCAAGGCACCACCTGGAATCCGTACTACAACTGGCATCTGGTCGACGAATCGAGGCAATTCGGTGATCTTCTGGTGGTAAACATAACGGAACACTTTTACCACCTGCCAATCAAGACCGGGCTGATGATGTCGTGGACACATCGACATTGTCCGATTGAATCAACGACCCGATGTCTGGTGAAGGCTGATTCGGACGTAATACTCATGACCAGACGACTCGTACAGTTGTGCCAGCAAAGGACTAAAGGTCTGTTTTATAGTTATAAGTTAAAGTATAGTTTTAGTATGGTTTTCTATATAGTTAGTAAAAATATCAAGTAATTATGCTTTTCTTTCTGCTGAACACAAATATGATGCTGTGTGAGATACAATATGAAGATGCTCTGCAATATGGATAATCTTATGTTTTTATAACGTGTTTCAACTCGAAAATATTCACAAATCCATCCCACATTACGTAGTTCCATCATTTACAGACACCCTGTACACGCCCAAAATCTACGGTCATCGATGGGACGCGAGCAAAGTGGTACGCGTACAGGGTGACATGAAAAAGTACGTGCCAGAAATGGTGTACGGTAACGCGACGTACCCGGCGTACGTGAGTGGTACGACGTACATGTTGACCGTACCCGCGGTACGCGCTCTGCTCAAACATATAAAACTCAGAGCCTGGCCGGAGTTTTGGCCGAGAAATACACCCGAGGATGTTACTTATACAGGTATTATTGGTTAGTGCCGACTTGGATTCGATGATTTATCAGGTAAAAATTATAAAGCTTTTCTTGCAAACCAAGAACAGGCAGCACTGTTGCTTCGCATTCAAGAGTTTCTGCAAGAACATCATTGGATCACATTCATACTGCGTTTTTATGACTGAATACTGTGAATAAACCAAGAGAACAATAAAATCACCAGTCATCTATGTTTAATAAATGAATTTTTATTGTTTTATGAGACTGTTAAAACCCGTATTCCAGTGAAGCGTCTCAGCAAGTTAACTCATGTAAATTACAGCGGAACTAGCGGGTGTGACACGATTGAACGTGAAAGGATTCCATCTACAGAACAAGGGTCTTATGGACTGGTGTCCCGGCGACACGGACATCAACTACCACAGTTACGACAGTGATGACCAAATGTTGAAACAGTGGGTGTTATGGAGGAAAATGTTCTGCTTTAAATAGGTTTCATAAATTGGAATTCATGAAATCAATCATTGTCACGTCACAACTCATCATAGCTATACTACCACAAATGTCTAGTCATTAGGTGTATTGAATCACAACTGCATGCATATTTACAGATACAATAAAGCAATATTCAACCGACGATTAAACTTTGCGTCATTTTTATTATGATCAAATATATGACAATAGTACCGGTATGAATAGCAGCAAATCAACGACTGATTTGTCCACATCGAAGTAACAGTTATGTACAGTACATAGCTCAGTCGTGAACGATTCCAATATTTTCAAATGTTTTGTGGAAAAAACATGTTCCCTCCAAAGTTGTTATGTTATATTGGCTGGAATCCATTCACTACGGCTAATAACGAAACGGTCAGGAATGATTAATCAATGCTGGCTGACGATTTTCACGAATTTCTTAGAAAAAAATGGAGGCGAAAAGCTGGAAAACGCTTTTCGGTAATTTGATAACAAAGTTGAAACGAACTGAAATCAGAAGCAAAAAATCGTCAACCTTCAACAAAGAAAACACATCAAAACAATCACTTTGTGGTCATATCCCGTTGATAGGGGTAGTAGTTTATGCCCTGACTCTTCAGATCATCCATAACGTGTGGTGGTAGTGTACCACTTACCGATACTGCGTACACACCTGCAATTATATTGACGTTCATAGAAGATTAGCAAGCAACAACAATGAAGTTAATTCTTGACGTAACACGAATCTCAAAGTAAATTGTTTGAAGTAAAGGCGTTTGATGAAAAAATGAAAAGTTTACGAACAAATTACAATACAATGCATATTCTACTTGGATAGCGAAGCCATTCAACACATAACCACTTCAATCCTCTGAGCTTTAAAAAAACTCTAGGTCACGATCAGCCAACAGTCTTTTTTGTACATCGACTGTCAGCCGAAGAGTTTAGTAGTTTACCGTCAGACATTATTTCTGAACGTTTGGTTAAGCTTGACTCTTCACTTCAACCTTCAGTCTCAGCTCAGTGATCACCACTGACAACTATTGAAGTGAGAACCTATACAAGCTTGACTGCATGGTAACCAACCCTTGCACTTGCGATGTAGTTTCTGCCACTTGGCCACCCAACTGTCCTCGGGCTGCATCAGTGCGATCAGGCCATCGAAGTTGGTGCCCGTACAGTCGTACACTCGGTCAGCATCCTTCTTCATGTTCAGATATCTGCAAATGACCAGCTTGGCACGTTTGAGAAAGCAAAATGAAGTCATTCGAACTCGATATTTTCATGAAAACAGAAACAAATTCATATTCGACTAATAATTTACCATCTCGAAGCAATTCACATTTCGACTATAATTCCGAATAATTTACGCAATTCACACGTTCATACATGAAAAATACCACGAGAAATTACACACTGTACTTGTTTCTGAGAACGGCGGTACCACTAACGATTACGCAAATGAAAAACAAGCGTCAGAGTAACAACAAATGGCACAAAACCAACTAACCGATCACAATTATCGCATCCATCGTTCTCGAACTGACCGAAGGCCTTGACCAGCGAGCACATGAGGCAGGCACGTAAGTTTTTCAGGTCCTTGGGTACGGTAGAATTTCGACGTTGCTCAGTATCAGCCATGATTACTGAGCAAAATTATCAAAAAAATATTAGAATATAAACATTGATACATATTATATGAATAGGAAAGTTATAGGAAATCATTTTCCAGTAATAAAAGTATTCGAAATACAGCCGTGGAATGATAGACAACCACATTTCAGCCACCAGGGAGAATTACTCCGAAACCAATTCGAATTATTATTACATTTTTTATTATACATTTCACAAACTCATCAATCAATAAATAGTATAATTTACGTGCATACATTGATTGAAATTTTTTATATCACAAACTATACAAATAAATAGAAATCTGATGGAATAAGATTAACCACAAAAAATCTCATATCTGGAAGTTCATCTACAAAAGTACATCTAAGAAAAAAACTAATCAAGCACCGTTATTGTAAAAAATCGGGTAGTCGATAGATTACGTGTAACCGAAATTACGATTAAGTCTATTTCTATCGTCTTCTTCGGGTATGGTGTCTTTCGGAAGAACTGGCGAAATTGAGGTCGATGAAATTGAGGTCTTTGAACCGTCTTTAACAGGAGTAGTGGATCTGAATAAATTACATAGAAGAATGTAAAATTTATATACAGAAGAATGGGCACCTTAGCACAACTTTGTATTATCAAATTGACGACAGTTCTGGGAGAATTTTAGAAGAGAATAAATTTGTCCTGGATTGGATAAAATCAAACGGCTAGAACGCTACATAATTAATTAGGATCAGAGAAAGAACGACACACATGAAAAAAATGAAGGAAGCATTGAGCTGTAATTCTAATCTACAATCAAGGCAAACAATATTCTGCACACTCAGTAAGATAGCTAGACAGATGTCGTAACAAATTCACACCCGAAACTTTTTTGTTTTGCATAGCGAAAGCGAAAGATCGAATATTTGTTAGAGGTGTTGTGGCATTCAGCGGTTGATAAAATGGCTAGGTAATAAAAAAAACATTGAAGCATGTAATACTGATTAATTTCTCTAGCACAGGATTGGATTACTAATGTGAGTAGAAGAGCTTGGCTGTGTTACGATTTCGAAATATGGAATGATACCAAACCGATGTCAGCTAACATCAAATGAAAGAACTAGTTCTGCTACAGGAAACTTTTCCGTGGTTTTTATGACAAAATAATTTTATTATTTCAGCAGAGCAGACTAAACCTAAATCTCCAAAAAAACAAGAGGAAAAGCGACAAGCCGAGCGCAATAGCAACATTTTTGACGTGTTGCTTGAAAAAAGTTACCAAGGATTGCCGTGACGTGAACGAATTGCAGTCAAGAGCGTCAACACACCGTTTCATTATAACTATTGTGACTGCACCCCCGCTCGAATCCTGATTTTAGCATGAGAAACGGTTAGTTTCCAGAACAGAACATGCGATCAGAGCGGAAGTACGAACTCACGAAAGTAAAACAAACGGGGAGTCATTTGAACTTTGAAAACGGCTTCCGTACCCTTACACACCTCCCACATACCACAGCAACCCTAAAAAACAGCATCAACCCAGTACAATATAACAATAATCATAATTTACCCGCTTTTAACGGCCTCCTTGTTCTTCTTCTCGCCGAGCAGCAAGGGTTCTTCCCAAGCATGTAGATACCAGTAGTTGGTCCATCGGGCACCCTGCGTCAGTTGAGCCGTTTCATTCGTGATGTGGCAGGCAAAAAGCAGCATGTTGCGCGGCTGAACCTTCCAGGCGAATCGCATGAAAACGGCCGAATAAACAGTCAAAGCCAGCGTCATCGGGCCCGAAATGAACTCGGGATCTTTATCTTTACAGTCGGCAATGGCGGCCAACGGCAGGCCCCAGTTGGCCACCGGACCCCAGAAATGTGTGCTGAGAAAATAGTCGCGCCAGGCCTTCGGGTCCGAACGAACGTACGCAATCGCGCGACGCACCGCCGACATGTCTTCGTTAAATTAATTAAGGATTACTGAGTTGGATTGAAGTTTTCTTGCTTGAGAGATTGTTGCCGAACGATTCACGGCCCGTCGTGATGATCTTTCACCTGGAAATCAATGGGAAATATAGAGAAATACACAAGCAATTATTAAGCGTCAAATCTTATTGTTTTATTGTTATATATAATACTTTTACCAATTAGAATTAATTAAATTAGTTTTTTGTAAAACATAAAATTACAAAAAACAGTTGTGCGGCAAAAGCTTTTCCGTAAACCTTTGCCATTGCATCATTTATGAATCAAAAAAGTTATACACAGAAACAAAACATTTCACTTTTTTGGGTCTTATTTCTGTCAACAATGGAACTTACTTTTATTGAATTAACTTACTTTTATTGAACTTCCAAACAGTATACGACACATGGCATTAATGGCATAAGCACGAGATAACATAAAAGTGTCAGTTTTGCTAACGTGCTCTCCTGTTCTACTTCAAAGCAACTAGGAGATAAATTGAGAAAAGCTTGACAACTGATTTCGTATAAGAAAGTATTTATCCCATGAAAACATCCTAATCAAATTTTTTGTTATCAGTCTTCGAAAAAGCCATTCGAATTGGGAGTGGCTTAGACGTGCGACGTGCCACGCATCTTAGTGACAAGCCTAAGCCTAAGCCTAAGCCGCGCGGCTAAGCCGCTTCGAAACATGCAAAAGTGCCTAAACAAAACATCATTGAATCGCATCAGTTACACTGCAATCAGTAAAGCTAAACGGGGCTCCAGGTTACACAATAAAACTAAATAAACAAACCGCCGTCAGTCAGTTATCAGTGTCCCTCTGACACCTTTATATACACGTTGAACCGACTGGGTCGGCCTACATTATGTTTCAGTCACAAATTTATAAGCTTTTTTGAGCTGTTGAAGTTATTCTAGTTATGCTAAACCACCATAAATCATAAACGCTTAACCTCAAACAACATAAAAATTATGTTTGAATCTACATAACTACATATATTAGTGGCAAGGCAAATTTGGGCATGCTACATGTGGCAATGCCACAAACTAGGGCCAGTAAACAAATGCTTCATCAACAACGCATAAGACATTATCCTGTTGCAACCAGATTTCGATGTCTACTGAAACAGAATTCCAGATTTCCACAGAAAAATGTCTTCGGCAGTCGTACTACGCCAAGTAATCAGAAATGTTCCTGGAAAAGTTTCATCGAATCCCCTGAATGCGGCCGTTAAGGTGAATGGAACAGTGTACGTGAGTGGCACGTTGGGTACGTTCGTTGTTGTTGATGTTGTTGTTGTTGTTGTTGTTGTTGTTGTTGTTGTTGTTGTTGTTGTTGTTGTTGTTGTTGTTGTTGTTGTTGTTGTTGTTGTTGTTGTTGTTGTTGTTGTTGTTGTTGTTGTTGTTGTTGTTGTTGTTGTTGTTGTTGTTGTTGTTGTTGTTGTTGTTGTTGTTGTTGTTGTTGTTGTTGTTGCTGTTGTTGTTGTTGTTGTTGTTGTTGTTGTTTTTATTGCAAAATGATTTCAGGTACGGACCCTTCCACCGGTAAATTAGCACCGGGTGGTATCACACCCGAATGCCGTCAACTGTTCAATAATATGGATGGTGTTTTGAAATTGGCGGGTTGTACTAAGGAAAATGGTATGATTTAACTTATATTTAACCTTACATAGTTCAATGCATTTCCACAGTTTCTTGGATAAATATACATCATCATCACTTTATTGATCAACGGAAAGTAGATGCATAACAGACGTGTACGTTATACTGATTATTCCATAATTATTTCAGTTGTGAAATGCGTGGTGCTACTATCAGACTACAACGATTTTCAGGCACTTAATGCCGCTTACCGCGAATGTTAGTTAATTATAACTATGTATGTAAGTTTTTTTTTCAAGGAATTCTGAGTTAAAATTGTTTGAATTTATTCAGATTTCGTCGATCCGTACCCGGCCCGCATGTGCTACCAAGTCGCCAAACTACCCATGGTAGGATTTTATAATTTTATATAACTTTTTTATATTATGTGAAATTGGTTATTTTAAATTTTATTATTATATTCATTATCGGTGTTTATTTCTGTTTCATTATAGATTTTTTTCAGAACGCCAGAGTGGAAATCGACGCTGTTGCGGTCGAAGGTCGAATGCAGGACGTGCGTGCCAAACTATGATTTTTTACTGATCCTGTGGTTACTGAGAAATCTTTCTGAATCGTCATTCAGTCTTCCATTTCTAAACTCTGACTTCCGAATACAACGTCAAGTGCATTTTATATTATTGCTTTTGAATTCTATATAACATGTAATTAATAACTTAGTCACATGCGCATACGCAGTTTGGATGCAAGTTGATAAAATCAATTGTATTACACGGATGCTAATAACTCATGATTTATAGTTTTTGCCCGAGAAAGTTGTATGGTAAATGAGTCAGAAAGTAATGTTTACCAGTTGCAAATCATTGAAATCGTTCAAGTCCAGTAGTAAGTTCCACTCAATAACTAAATCTAAGAGCTTCATCGGTAGAATCAATACGAATACAAACTTTATTGTCTGGCAAAGTTTGTCGCAGATTCATGCGTCTATTGTTATCGAGAACATTCTTGCTTCTTATCAAAGCAAAGTCACCGTCCACACGAAGTATGCGGAAAATTTTGCCCGACCACGCTCTCACGCAAGAAATAAGCTGATTTCGCCAATAAAAATAGTATAAAACTTACCAACACGTCAGTCGATTGGGCACCCAAATGGCAATTTGCACTGCGACGGACACGACACAATGGCAAGGAATGTACACGGAAACGTCGGAGGTGTCAATGGGATCGTAGAAAGGCGAAGCACATGAAGTGACGATCAAGTAGCTGGATTCATTGTGTAAACTGGTCTTTTGTTAGATACGGGTGAGAGTGGCGGACGCCCTTACTCACTCACTTACTCACTCACTCACTCACTTGGCGGCGAGCATGTATTCAATTACGAATTTACATGTGAATTGCATGTATTCAGCTCATAATCAAAGTTTTCCATGGTTGTTATCGACGTTGTTCTGATGGACGACGACGAAAGTTGTGGGCAAAAAAGTTGAGGAAAATATAAACGACGCAGCGAACGCGTGCGCGTGCTTGAGGAAATGCGTGCAGAAGTGGACTGGCCGGCTGCAGGTCAGGTCAGGTGGATGCTTCTCCAACGTTCTGCACCGATCGTCGAATCTTGAAGAAACCTGATCTCTTCATCGAATGAAACTTTTTACCTTAGTTTCACTTTGGTTGATGGCGGTGTTTTATGGTGTTTTACCGACCCGTCGGACTATGTATCTAACCGTACATCAAGAAGACGTATCTGTACGTTGAACCAAAGCTCGAGTTCAAGCCTAAACATACATAAATCTGAGCTCAAGTACAGAAAACATAATATACCTGAACCTAAGTTTACCGAACATATGTATGGCAGTCCAAGCGAAACGTTGAGTCATGCGCAACCGTAGAATGAGGAATCCTGCCGCTAACTGATTCTTCACATCATTCATTATTCGGTGATTCCATTCACTGAATATAATTCTATTACGCTTCAAGCGTTCGTGCATTTAGTCAACGTCTCGCCCGAGGCAGAATGTCGGCGCGAAGTTTTCACTTTCATTTCTTATAAACGCAAATGACGAATTCAGAGGAAATATATTTTTTCGTTCTATTAGATTATATATTGTTGAATGAAGTCGCGTGAGTTGGACGGATAGCGAACCGTGAAATCACGTATAATTTAATTATACATTTGCGATTGACTGAACGTGCACAGACACACACACGTGTTCAAGTTACCGACGTTTTCACTTTCAAGGGTCAGTGATTGTCTACGAAGAGGTGAAGTCTGACCGGAATGTATCCAGAATGATACTGGACATTCGGTCAGGTACAGATACATGTAGCCAGTTGGTCAGTCAGCCAAGCCGTTTCTCACTTAGTGAGATAAACATTTAGTGAGTTTGTCTTCCAGTCAACCAGTCGATCTGACTATCTGAACGTGAATGCTTTAATAAAAGCCTATAAATCTAATTGTTAATTATCTGTAAGTTAATAATAGCCATGTATGTAGTCAGTCAATCATGCAGTATCGAAAAGACTTCAACTCTGTTAGTCAGTCCGCCTGTCGTTAAGTCTGGTTAATCTTATCACTAGGGGTCGGCATGCCGGGACAAAATCCGGGACGGGACGGGACGGGACGGGACGGGACAGGTGTTTTTCCCGTCCCGTCCCGTCCCGGCTAAAAAATCTTGTCCCGTGTCCCGTCCCGTCCCGTTCAAAATTTTTTTTGTCCCGTCCCGAAATTTCCCGGATTTTACTCCGGGACAAGCATTTCTGTCCCGGGACAAGAATTATGCTTGTCCCGGGAATTTTTATAAAATAATCCGACACAACACAACAAATTAAGTGCTATTATCGATAAAAACAGTATATGTCCGTGATAAAATAATCTTAACCTGTCCAATGAGAGTGCTGATTGTTGATTGCTGTCGAGTTCACACTCGGAGTCGGAACGGAAACGGAACCCAAAACCCGATCCGACACACATCTTATTTATCCTTTGTTATGATATGATGATTAGAAACATACTAAATATTGAAGCATATAGTTTGACAGTCGAGTGAAGTGAAAAGGTTATCTGTAATGAAAATTTGCCCAAAACAACAGAAGTCCATGTTTCAGTGACAAATCTCATCGTAGGGACAAATCATCGTATATGGGTGTGTATGGCTGTTGTAAAAACGAGCGAGCAACTTTTTCAGTAAAAAGTGCACAGTTCTCTCAAACCGGAACCGATCCTAACGAAATTTTCGATAGAACTAAGTTTATATGTTGTTAACATCTGGTGAAAACGACAATTGTTAATATTCTACCGGGTGTCCCATTTAAAGTTCCGCATTTATATTTTGAATAAAAATTGCAATTTTTATTCGATTTCGAAATTCTTTGCGTCAAGTTATAGACAAATTCTGGCTATTTTGTTTATTTTTTTTTTCCGATCGAGTCTGAAAATCTATTTTTATGACAAAATTCCCAACATATCCATTTTTCACGTTTTTGCACTGTAGTCGGGGGCAGTTAAGATGATAGTGTGACTGTTTTTGACTAATTAGTATCATCATCTCAATCAAATAATGTGTCAAAAACATTTCATAATACGGAAAACTGTGAAATTGTTCCCTATCATCTATCCCAGGCTGCTCACAAACTATACCCACAACGCAGTTAAACTCCGCCTCCGCAAGCATGCGCTAGTGCATGGAGCATGCTTTTTTCTACTCGTGTAAGATTATTTGACCCAAACGGGAAAATTTACAAAATTACGGTGAAACTCGGTGGGTTACGATATTCTGCTGCGCAAACCACCACACCAGGTCACTGTGTAAACTTTCCAAAAGAAAAAAACCACGCTCCCTGCGCTAGCGGATGCTTGCGGAGGCTGAGTTTAACAGCGTTGTGGTTACTGTTTGTAAGCAGCCTGTGGATTAGATGATTAATAAAAATTTCACAGTTGTGTTATTATGAAAGGTTATAACACATTATTTGACTGAGATGATGATTAAAATTATCAAAATCGCGTTCATAACAGTCACACTATCATCCAAATTACCACCGACTTCAGTGCACAAACGTGAAAAATAGATATGTTGGGAATTTTGTCATAAAAATTGATTTTCTGATTCGATTTAAAAAAAATAAAATACGAAACAAAATAGCCAGAAATTGTCTATAACTTGACGCAAAAATGTTTGGAATCGAATGATTATTGCAATTTTTATTCAAAATAAAAATGCGGAATTTTAAATGGGACACCCGGTAGTCTACACAGCCACTTTTATATCAGATCAAAGTGTGGTCGTTTTTTGGCCCACCCTGTATATGTATCATTTCGTGTTATTTCTTATAAGAAAATCATCAACATATTACCATATGAAATACGTAAAATATCTTGTTCAGACTTCCAAATTCTTTGCAAACCATTGGCTATTCTCTCAGAAATTCGATACATAATGCGAATAAAGTAAGCGTCTATCAGTGAAGAAAAAAAGATTTTGAAGTCTGTATTGCATAAAAAGCAGGGTTATAACAAGAAAAATGGTAACAATACGAATATCAATATCGAAAAACATCTTTTCAGCGACTTAAGAAGTATTTTCTGTTTAATTGGTCATAAGATAAGTTTGAAGGTTGTATTTTTCACTTGAATTTCACCCTTTTTGTTCCGGGACAAGATCCCGGGACGAGCGATTTTGTCCCGGGACAAACTGTTTTGTCCCGTTTTGTCCCGCTTTGTCCCGGGAAATTTCTTGTCCCGTCCCGTCCCGTCCCGGCTAAAAAATCTTGTCCCGTGTCCCGTCCCGTCCCGTTTACCAATAATTATTTTTGTCCCGTCCCGTCCCGTCCCGCCCAAACCTTGTCCCGTGCCGACCCCTACTTATCACTGATCAAGAATCAGGTGGAAATCTGATCCTCGTTGATTCTCGTCATTTGGAATGCGAGCTAATAAACCGAATGACAAATTAGTCAAATGACTGGCGAAAAGGTTCTACACCAGATGACAGAGAGGTCGCTTGCTTACTCGGGTCTGTCATTAAGTGAGTCAAACAGTCAGAAAACAAAATGAATCGATGTACATATGTAGACAGTACCCGACAGTCGACACCTACGAATTTTAGAATTGCCGAATTTGGAAACACGTTTACTTTACAGGCTTCCAACTTACAGATCTACGTCGACGCAAAAACTCATCGAGAAACATTCGTGCAAACAGCAACACGAATGCAATTACCGATTCTTTGATTCTGCCAACCAGACCTCATTTCCAATTCACTAACAATAATAGTAATAAAATATATTAAATAACCGTTATTTCTCCACAATCAGCATCCTTTATTGACTCTGTCTGTAATCAATTCAGTAAATAAACTATTTATTTCTGCCATAACCGTTGTTAATTTTCAATTATGTACATGTCCATTACATTACTTTCTTTCCTCGCTATTAGTAAATTGGGTTTGCCTATTGACCGACATTCATGATTCCGTCGTCCGGCAATCGAGAATTGGTCAACATTTAATTAAATTCTGACCGGCCAACTCATCTGCTCCAATATTGCACTCCCATGTTCGGCGTTCTGAACGTCTGAACCCGACCCGACCACCATTTCATGTTATATTAAGGAACATAAAAAAGTGAAAGTAATTTCGCGGGCGAATCATTCGTAATATTCAGTAAATATCAGCGAGATGTATCCATTTTGTCGTCGAGTAGTTCAACGGAGGCGGGCGGCCGAGTAAAAAAGCGACTGGGAATCGAGTTCGTGTTCGAGTGACGGGTGTCGGTTTCAAACCGGTTACCTTTGGACGGTGGTGGCGGATGAGAACAATAGTCTATACTAAATTTTGATAATTTCATAATTACCACTCTGCCCTCTTCCCAAAACTCATTTATGTAAAAGTTTTCCTCAAAGGGGAGCCTTCACCGGTCTAGACGCTGGACGGTCTAGCGATGGACGCGTGTTGAACTATTGTCCACAGTTCAGTGAATTTAGGTGAACTACTTTGGTGATCGGCAGTGCGGACGTGCGCTGCTGCCGCCGTCGGTTTTGCTTATTATGTGCAGTCGGTTCATGTTTTCGTAGTTCATAACTGCCCACTCATTCAGCAGGAGTGGTCACTCATTCTCTCACTTCCCACAACACCGGCATGGTTTTATCCTTCTAATATGTAACTATTCTATTTGGGCTTATGGAACTGCTGGTACTTCTGGTTTTCAAACTGACTCAGGTGGTATTCTTGTTGTAGGTTCGTTTGTGTTCGAAGATTCTTCATTTTGGTTATTCTCTGAGGAACAGTCTTGATTTGTTTATTGAGTTGTTTCTGATGTTACCTTAGTATGGTGATGAGATTTGCAAATGAAACAAATAAATTGGCATTATTAGTAGTACTGGCAACATTATTATGGTTTCTAGTTTGTCATGTTTATTTTCCAGTACAACCAACATGAAATCACCGAAGTCACAAATAAGTTTTTTATCACCTTTATCATCCTTTCTCTTCTACAGAGATATTGTGCTATTAGAACACCTGAATCCGACCGAGCTCATGAAGCCATTAATGGTGGTCCGTACTAAATGCTATGAAGGAGAATGGTTATATGTATTTGGTTGTCCTCTGGCGTGTTACCTACCGCTTTTTACATACATATTTATCATAGAACATTATATTTGTTGTAGTCGTACTCAAGCAATATGGAATGTTTTATAGCGAAAAACAGCTAAAAACTGGTCATCTTGAATGATATCTCAATTACACGACATTATCCAGAGGGACACTTTGCATTCCTCAACTAAGTTCTTGCTTTTTACGGCCATTCACTATTGAGTATAAGAGTCATGGAAGCTTTCAAAAATATTGCATTCGCTTTGTCTAGTGCTCTCAGGATTTATCTTTTTTAATCCAACAATATCAGTCCAAACATTTATTTGTTCAGTTATAAAAACAGTAAATTTATGGAACAACATTGAATGTGGTAGGTACGTAGGCTTCTAAACTTGAATTTTTTATGATTGCTTCTGTAAGCAGATACTGTGATGTTTTTTATTCTTTGCTCATTGTTCAATTTCATATATAGTCAAGTACATATTAATGTTCAAGAACAAGTTCTCTCCACCTGTTAAAATGTTCGTCATTCTTCAACCAGTTATACAAACTCCTTCGTTCTAGATTGAAGTACTCCACGTGCATGAACATACATACGTACAAATAGCACCAATTTGTCATTCGACATAAGTTGTATTTCGCTCGGAAAGATTATGTGCTATGTAGTAGTGGTAGTTAGAAAGTGGAATAGAAATTAGAACTTGTCCTTCATGCATTACTTTATCATTATCTGTGGGCAGCGACAACTCAGGCTTAAAATAACATTTTTAAAACAAATTTGAAGTTTCCTCATTAAATTTGAACTCCGGATTAAACAAGACTGATTTCTACCTCTAATCAACTCACCCACCCGCTAGTTAATTCTTCCGACGCTACTTTGTCTGGCCGGCAATTTAAAAGGAGAACATGCGAGTGAATGTTGCGTGTTTCGATTGTTGCGATGTAAATTATTTCTCGTTACACATGTAGAAATAATTATATACATAGGTAAACCGGGTGGTGTGTAAAATTTCTACTATTGTACTAAAAGATACAACGATTTTTTTGTTACATGGATTTGGTAATGTTGTAGATTCCACCCTGGCGAAAATCATTCGTTCTGGAAAACAATCGCTGAACTGAAATTAAAAAACTTTTGCCATGCGTGTTACCAAACTCTTCTATCTTAAACAATGTAGTCCATTCGACATTATATTTTTGCATCCTCAAACATTGCAGACCCATAATGAACGATCCAGCAAAGAAGCGGTCCAGCTTACGGCCGATAGCGTTCGCTGCGATCGCGTTCAGTACGGTGGCCGTTACAGGGTGTCTCATTACGTTCCCTTTAATATTCCAGTATGTGCAGACACTGGAGGCCAGCGTGGAGAGTGAGCTGGACTTTTGCAAGGTGGGTGAGTGAGTGCAGTGAGTGAGTGAGTGAGTGAGTGAGTGAGTGAGTGAGTGAGTGAGTGAGTGAGTGAGTGAGTGAGTGAGTGAGTGAGTGAGTGAGTGAGTGAGTGAGTGAGTGAGTGAGTGAGTGAGTGAGTGAGTGAGTGAGTGAGTGAGTGAGTGAGTGAGTGAGTGAGTGAGTGAGTGAGTGAGTGAGTGAGTGAGTGAGTGAGTGAGTGAGTGAGTGAGTGAGTGAGTGAGTGAGTGAGTGAGTGAGTGAGTGAGTGAGTGAGTGAGTGAGTGAGTGAGTGAGTGAGTGAGTGAGTGAGTGAGTGAGTGAGTGAGTGAGTGAGTGAGTGAGTGAGTGAGTGAGTGAGTGAGATTGTTGTAGTCATTGCTTAATCGTAAATAATTTTAGGCCGTCCCGGAGAGCCTGGTCGCGCTGGTACTCCCGGTGAGCCCGGAAGACCCGGAGATCCCGGCAAGGACGGTGACAACGGACCAGTTGGACCTCCCGGTGATCCAGGACGTCCTGGACAGCCCGGAGCTCCTGGACAACCTGGTGGACCTGGTGATGCTGGTTAGTAGTTTTTGAAGCAGCTAAGAAGAAATTAGTGAGCATTTGAACAGCTTTAACGATCAACTGAATTTTTTTTTATCAAACTCAATAATTTCATTTCATTTATTATTTTAATTTGATTTAACATAATTAATTTAGTTTTAATGAAATCATGTTATTATTTCAGGTGACTCTGGTCTACCTGGATCATGCGACCACTGTCCTCCCGCTCGTCTGGCTCCTGGATATTAAACTGATTTGGAACATTGACGTCTTCAACCGAACGAACACTTGTCATCATCCTCAACACCAACAACAATCTCAACAACCACAACAACTGAAAAACAACAACAACAATAAAAAGAACAACAACGGAAAACAACAACAACAACGAAAAACAACAACAACAACAACAACAACAACAACAACAACAACAACAACAACAACAACAACAACAACAATAACAACAACAACAACAACAACAACAACAACAACAACAACAACAACAACAACAACAACAACAACAACAACAACAACAACAACAATAATAACAACAACAGCAACAACAACAACAACAACAACAACAACAACAACAACAACAACAACAACAACAACAACAACAACAACAACAACAACAACAACAACAACAACAACAACAACAACAACAACAACAACAACAACAACAACAACAACTACAACAACAACAACAACAACAAAAACAACAACAACAACAACAAGTTTGGCGAAACTTGCGCATGCGGAATTTGATCCAGAGCATTATGAAGTAATTCAAACAGACGTTCTCTATGTCTGACGTACATATCTACCGTAACCCATTTCGGACCGCTACAGACTTCGCCCACCATTCCGATGTGTAACCATACGTTTTCTTCGCTAAAGACACAATTTAAAAACTTTATAAAAAAGCTACATAACTAGAAGCTGAAGAACAAAATTGTACAAGGGAACCAGACTTTTTTAACAACAAGAATCTTACAGAAATGCCATTTTTACGTTTACACTTGTTTAGTTTGGCAAGTGTATGTTAGTAAGTTAGACTTGAACACAAAGCCGCAATACAAATGGAATCAATCTTTTAAAAGTAAATTAAATGAGATTATGTTTTAGAATAACAACTTCGAAATCATTATAACGGCTTTTATTAACAGTATTTTATAAGGGCTACTTCAGTGATCATGAGAATATAACTAAGCCAAAGCCCTAACCTAGAGAGGCATTTAACATTAGCCTACTTAGTCCACTGGGATTCTTTGGGTTGTGGGTCTGTCTAAATCGGCATTTAGTCTCATATTTTGCTCTTACTCACTCTTCTTACTCGATATTTTTTCTTTTTTGAAATTACAAACTTTTTCTTTATAAATAAAATCCCAGAATATGAGACCAAAATGCCGATACTTTTCTTATTCATTGATCGTTACACTACAATAATCATTTTATGAATTGGCTTTAACTCGAACATTATTTTGAACGTTGTCTTCTTGTCCGACCAGAGATGCATTTATCCCAATTTTTCTTTGTCGACCAAATGAACACCTTGTGAATTCCCGTCTGTTCATTGACCGATTAAGAAAAATAAGAGTATTCAACGTTTTCAAATGTTAATCATGATTGGTCAATGACTGATATTACCTGTTATTTTTATCGCCCGATTGTACAGTCATTTTGGGTGCACTGACTGACTGGCCGGTAGTCTGTCATCACAGATCCCTTGACAGTCAGTTAATGATAGTCAATTTTGATTGTCAACAAACTATCCAAAAGTAAGAAAAAAATACAATTCTTCATATTTTTCGATTTCAATTATTCAACCGTAAGGGTCTATTCTATTTCGATACCCCAATGGATGAGTTCCATCTGGTAAATTCTATATTACTTTGTGTCCATGAGATTACTCGTTTGTAAACCTTTCACTCCTCCCAAGCAAGTTTTCCCGTTTATAGTCACCAACTTTCACAACATCTTTCTGTAACTTTATTCCCTCCCCTCCTGTGCTCACAATTATCCTCGCATCTCATTCGAATTGTTGCATACTTTTCATCACTATTTGGGTCGTGAACCACTATAATAAATGTACAGCAGTCTAAATGAAAAAACATTTTCTGGGTTCATTAATGAAAAAAATCTGCGAAAAAAAAACAAAATAATGTGAAACAAACACGTATATCAAAAAAACATTTCGGCAAATCTACGTCTGCAGAACCAGTAAGTCAGTTTATGAGACAGCCGGACATCTTGTTACTTTCCTTGCTTTATCGACCAGACTTTTTGATTAAACAGTCAGTTAGTCTATCGACTGGGAAAAATTTCCTAAATTTTAATCAGATAGTCGATAACGCTGTCAATCGATCATTGAATCAGGCAATCAATCAATCAATCAACCAACCAATCAAATAATCAGTCAGGGAATATTCTTCAAACAATCTATCAATAAGTCATTCCCGAAAAGATAAGCGCATCGATAATTTCAAGGACGTTTTTAACTTTCATTCCTTCACCAGGTTGGAGAGGTTTACTATTATCGGCTAACAAATTCAACTAATTTTGAAGAATTACAGTACAACAGTGGAACTTCAATTTTCTGTGAATTCATTTGCAACAAATCAAACATTTATTCAGACAAGCTGACAAATCCGCCTGCTGGATCAGATAATACGTTTATCAGAAAGATGATCAGAAAACCAGTAATTCTTATAGATAATAACTCGATCCGCCGCCACCCACCGTATATCAATCATGATTTTTTACACTTACTGTGTCGTTAATTAATCAGCTTTTCAATTAGCTGTAAACAGCTTGATAATTCACAAAAAGCCCTTTATGTTCACTCACCAATTCAAATATGCTAGCTAGATATGCATTTTTAAATTAAAAATTTTCTTTCAGAGTTTTCCCTCTATTATTATCAATGAACCGCTGTTGTCGAGTGTCGACGGATCCGTTGTCTCCTCAAGGGTTACCGTTGACAAGACACCCATTGTCTGTATACCGGCTTTGCCGTCAAGCTCAGTTGAGGTTCGTCTGGTGTGTGACGGCTGTTAGTGTGTTTGAGTAAGTAATAGAGGGTTTAAGGTCAAGAGTCTGGAACGGCAATAACATAATTTTTTATAATTCAATACTGGCGCCCGACGTGAGATACAAACCCAAAACCGTTAAATTGTCAAGTTAGTTCATAGGGAGTATTGTCAAGGTTATCAGCAAACCGGTCAGAACGGCAACCCCGGACCAAGGGGACCACCCGGAGCCAACGGACAGCTCAATGTTCAGGTTACTGGCACACCTGGACAGCCCGGAAACCCTAGTAACTACGGTCATCCTGGTCCGCCCGGACAACCCGGAAATCCCGGCAAGAACGGAGACAATGGTAGTCCCGGCGACAAGGGCAGCCCCGGATTCCCCGGACAGCCTCGTTGGTATTCAACCACGTTCTAAAATATTGAACAGATTTTAACAGACATCTTTTCCAATTTCTCCCATTAATGTTGCTCGGTTTTTCAGGTCAAGCCGGTGGAAACGGCAACGCCGGTGCTCCTGGCGACGTTGGGCCTTGCAAGTACTCATGTGAAGCGACGACGACGATGATGATGATGATGAACAAGTTAGAAGTAAACCAACAAAAACACCACCGAAACCACCACCTCCAGATCTATCACCAACAATAAGAAATCTATCACCACCACCACCAAATGAAAGCACCAACATCATTTCCTTTATCACCACTAACGACAACGGAAATCGATATCGCAACTAGTCACACATGATTCAAATTATTCTCCACGTCATCTTTTCACCATACTTGCTTGGTGACCATGACCACTTTATTCCGTTTAAGATCAGCAACTTTATGCATCACATACTCTTTTCTATTGTTTTATCCCATTTATTTTTGATTCGGCTTCTTTCATTTGGAGCCATCAAGTTGCCCGAAATCCAAAATTTAAGTCCGAAAACAATTAAATACTTTGGTTAATGAAGTTTGATATCTGTTTACACGGACTGAAATATGATTTACGAACGCCTGCCATTAGTTGAATGGTTGAGTTGAAAATCAGTTTCACTTTTTTGGGTTCAAATCGTTGCGTTTCTGAAAACGTAAAACGGATCAACTCTTAACTCGTCACTACTCACAGAAACACTGAATTTCGTGAACGAATGTTTTTTGTATCTAACGCTGTACCTGTGGCATTCCTACACTCAAACAAACTGATTGCTCTAACACAGGATTAATAGATTACCAGTTACAGGCTATAGCTCACTACAAAACCCAGTGATCATGATTCCTTCCGTCAGATCCGGTCCGTTGTCTATGATATTACGCAAACGCAACCTTCGCTTGATTTCATAGAAAACAGTGTGTAAAACGAAACTTGCGTGAAATCGGTGTTTTTATCGGCGGGCTTTACAACGAAAATCGTGATAATACTGTTGTGAAGTCATTTCATCAATGCAAATCACAGTGAGCTAACATAATATTCAATGAGCACAATCTGTTGTACGAGTGAGTAAGTGTGTAGAGGGGTTAGTGACTGAAGAAAAGAGTTTGTGAGTGAGTGGGTCAGTCACTCAGTGATTCAGTGAGTGAGTGATTCAGTGAGTGATTGAGTCAGTGAGTGAGTGAATGAGCGGGTGAGTGAATGAGTGGTAGCTAACCATCGAATTGATAAATAATTATTTTGTGCAACTAGACCATTTATAAATTGATTATCAATATACATACTGACTCGCAACTAACGGTCGTAAAAAATGCAAAAAACCATTAGGGAATACAGCAAAACCTAAACAGGTTTGCAATGTACACACCAGTCTTGGAATCGCATTTCCATAATTGCAAGATGTGAGCGACCCAAATCATTATTGAGGCTGATGACCATAACTTTAGCAAAACCTGTTGACCATGCAAAACTCCCCATAACTCATTAGTCCCAATAGCTTTAATTCGAAATCAGCAACGCCTTAATCGTCATTGCACATTGTGAACTGAACTATTACTATCGGTAAAACCTTTCAAGTGAAGTCGTTGAACATTTTTCCACCTCCAATAATCAACTTCTCTCCACCGCGAACAGCCACACAATCAAGCATGTACAATAGCCTACGCGCGTGTCTGACATTGTAATAATTAAAAACAACAACACCCGAAAAAATGCGTGTAAATCGTACTTTCGATTTCGCGTCGACGACGCGTGTAATCATGAACATTACAAATAACAGTACAGGGTGATTAGAAATTCTTTCGAAATTCGAGCATGATTCATTTAAATAACCTGAACCTCAAAGCATGATTGCCCCAATAATAATAACAACCCAATAAGCAAAGCACACGACCTAAATTCGTATGATCGTTCGTATGATCGTTCTATTAGAACAGTGTGATTGGCCTCAGCGTCAATGACGGCCCAGTTTCACCGATTCTCCCCCTTGTCTGACCTTGGATAATTCGCCCCGCGGGCACGATCGCCTGCTTCATCTGTTAGCCATCACCATCACCATCGCCATCGATCGCAGTCGGCGGATGAGTAGGGATTGCCCCTCCCTTTCAAATGATTCAGTAAAATAGTGATTCCATGCTTATGCGTATGAATGAAATGTCAATATCCAAGAATGTTTACCAGGAGGGATAGGAAAGAAAGCAAAGGGAAGAGGAAGCCTCCCTCACCTCCGACCAATCAACGGCTAACCCTGAGCAACGCGCCCGGGCGACCGTCCTCTTTCTCTTTCTCAACGCAAAAACGGCCGTTAACAAGTAAAAACACGGGGTAAAAACAAAAAATTCCAGTTCTCTGACTGTTTCTTGCGCGAATTACGACTGCAAGCAGCGCGCCGAGTGATTGCGTGTTTTATATGTGAAAAGTACGAGTTTGATGGAATAGATGGTTACGGCTGGTTGATTATTGTCAGTGTAATAGCATAGAGGTATGCGATGGATGGTTACGCTTGACGTGGCGGTCTGGCGTTGAGTGAATAATACCTCGGGTCATTTACGTTTACTATATAACATCGACCAACCACTCACTTCAGCATCAGTCCTTCGGCTCCTCTTCTCATTTGCTCATTTGGTCTTCATTACATCTCAATACAGTTTTGAATACTGATGACCAATACAAAACTTTTGAATTAAAATAAAATTGAGCAGTATTGAGTATTGTTTGAGAAAAAACTTTTGAATCGGATTTCGTTTCATGTCTACCGTTTCACATGAATTCCTTTTTTTCAATACAGTTTGATCAAGTATTCAGATTAAGAATCTTATTCCATCAATCCCTCTTTAATCTTTGTTCCCTTCTTTGCAGGAGAAAACCCAAATACCCCACAAATAACCCAGAATGGACGGTGACAAGGTCAAAATCATGGCACCCCACCACGAAGGCAAGTCGCTGCGCACGTCTGCCTTCATGGCAATCACGTTCAGCACGGTGGCCGTGGCTTCATGCCTCGTCACATTCCCTCTGCTGTTCCACTACGTCCTGCAGCTGGAGGCCAACGCCCAAGTCGAGCTCGACTGGTGCTACGTTGGTTCTTTGACTTATTGAAAAAGAAAAAAATTACAAGCTCTTTCAGTATATTCGCTGAATTATGAATTTCTGATACATTAAGAGCAGCGATTCAATTTGCAAAACATTCGTTTTTTTACAGACCAAATCGAAGGAAATGTACCGCGACGTGATGGATGTGCGCTCTGGTGCTGCTGGTGGTGTCGGCAAATACTCGGATGCCGCTATGCTGCTCGGTGGATTCCAACGCGAGAAACGTCAGGCCGGTGGCTGCTGCACCTGCGAACGCGGTCTGCCCGGAGCACCCGGTCGTCCCGGTGTTGAGGGCCGTGATGGCTCCGATGGTCAGCCCGGAGATATCGGACCTCCCGGAGATCCCGTCCCACTCCGTCCCGAATACCTCAAGCAGTTCCCCGAGCAGTGCCCTTGCGTGTCGCCACCCGGCCCCGATGGCCAGCCCGGTCGTCCTGGATTCCCCGGAGCTCCCGGAGACAACGGCAACCCCGGAGCAGCCGGCAAGGCCGGAGACCAAGGATCACGTGGAGAGGGTGGACGTCCCGGACAAAACGGCAACCCCGGACCCAGGGGACCACCCGGAGCCAACGGAGAGCTCAACGCTGAAGTCACTGGCAGCCCTGGACAGCCCGGAAACCCTGGCAACGCTGGTGCTCCTGGTCAGCCTGGACAGCCCGGATCACCCGGAAAGAACGGAGACAATGGAGCTCCTGGTGAGAAGGGCACCCCCGGATTCCCCGGACAGCCTGGTTGGTCTTCGCTTTGGTGTATTACATTTTTTACTTCTGTTTTTTAGAGCAGAGTTTTGAAGATCAAAACATAACTATACCAAATGTTTTCATTTATCCTTTGTAGACAGATATCCTTGACAATGTCTTCCACTAATGTTGCTTGTTTGTTCAGGTCAACCCGGTGGACTCGGCAATGCCGGTGAAGGTGGAGACCCCGGACCCCAGGGTGGCTGCGACCACTGCCCACCTGCTCGTCTGGCTCCTGGCTATTAGACGAACAACTTAGGCGAACAACAACAACAACACAACAACAACAACAACAACAAACAACAACAAACCAACTACTCGATATCACTACAACTAGTCACAACCCATTCGACGTAGTCACCATCCATTACTTGCTGACCATTACCACTTTATTTTTTATACGATAACAATCGTAGCCACACACTTTTTGTATCACATTCTATCGTTATTTGTGATTCTGATTATTATTTTTTGCTTTTCATTGGCCAGCAAGTTGCACGAATTACGTAAAGCGTAAACAAGTAAAAGTAAATCGTAACGCAACTACAATCTTCGATTCGCAATTGTTATCTTAATCAGTCGTGAAACACCCGGTTTTTTAAGAATCTTCAAGATGTCCGAAAACTGTATGTTATACCTCATTGCAAGCTAGAACAATGTTTTCAAGTTTATAAATACAGCTTTTTCACGTGATCAACTTTGATGTGAGCATGACCTGACCCTCGACTCTAGCTCGTAAAACAACAACCACGCACAGTATAATTTGTGTGCATGCAAGTGTAAAGTGTACAATGCAAGCAGTGCACGTTCACTAATCAGTAATGCTAAGATACATGAATGACAAATCAAGTGTAACCAGCAAAAACACAGCTGACGGGCACTGTTAACTCATTTGACTCAAATGTTGGCGCATTCATAGTTGAGCGGTTGGCAAAGATGCCATAGTTACCCCTTCAATGTTTCTGATGAATTTTCACCCATGACGGTTTTTCACTGAATACGGAAAACATGATTTATATAAAAACAAAACCAAAGGGGCATCTGAACAAAAAACTGTGGATTGTCGTGACGATTGAGCACAGTCAGCTTGAACTGTGATAAGAGTAAATGATGAATTTAGGTGAACATAATGAATAAAATGTACAAAAATGTTCAATTGTTTTTTTTCTAGAAATCTGCGAATTGGTTCATATCCGAATGAAGGATGACGTTGGCCTCGATATCCATCATGTATGATCTGCTTATTTGAGTCCCATTAATGTACATATGTAGGAAGCGAAAAGATAACACATTACTGCGTTTGTAATCAACTTTAAAAGAACTGTGAGCATGCAACACAATTAAGCTCGTCATCACGAAAACCCAATTCGAAACCCGAACACTAATAAATGGCAAAAACTGAATCGCACTCCGGTGAATGAAACTCGATCCGAGGGGGAACGGGGAGGGGGGACGGGAGGGACTGTAAGACAAAATTGACACAAAACTATGGGATTTCCAACTAGAGGGTGTGTTTTGTAAAGTACATTCATACGTCTATGATAGGTGATGTCAGGTTTTTTTCAAACTTATGAGAACTTTTTACAATAGCGCTTCGTCACATCCGCCACTCTTGTGAAACTATATACGTATTACCAGCTTTACAAGACTCAACTTAACAAGCGCGCGTGCGCATGCGATAAAGATAAAGCACTCCCTCAAATACGAATCATTTAATACGCAACTCAACATGCAAATACAGTGACACGCTTCGAAAAACTGCCTGTAAGTACGAGAAAGTAAGCTACAAATATCTCGATACGACCAAGATATCACAACCAGTCAGTCAGTCATCCACTAGACAGTCTGTCACACCAAAAACGATCATGGCAAAAGCATCGCTAAGGCACTCAGCCTTTGTGGCCATCAGCTTCAGTACGGTGGCCGTCACTTCAGTACTCATCGCCTTCCCCTTAGTCTGCCACTACATCCTCAGGCTCGAAGCCGTCGCACAGACTGAGCTCGAGTGGTGTGAGGTAGGAGTTTCTCAGCAATTCATAACTTAACTTTGCTCATAAATCAATAGAGGAAAGCCACCTACGTTTTTAGTTTTATATTTCGTGGAGTAGAATAGTTAGTAGATTTTGTATTTATCTGTTATTATACAGCACAATTCATATCCGAGTTTTTCATTATTTTAAATCAATATTGTGCCCAATTGCAGTCCAAAACGAGGGAACTATACCGCGATGTGCTCGAGGCCCGTCAGGTGCCCAACGCTGCCGCCAAAGCCAAGGCCGCTTTCTACCTCAGGCATAAACGTCAGGATGATGACGAGTCAGCCGAACCCGAGATACCGCTGATCGTATTCGGCGCTCCCGAGGAACCCGAAGAAGTCGTCATTCAGCGTGAGGAACGTCAGCAAGGAGGAGGATGTTAGTGAGTGAGTGAGTGAGTTAGTGAGTGAGTGAGTGAGTGAGTGAGTGAGTGAGTGAGTGAGTGAGTGAGTGAGTGAGTGAGTGAGTGAGTGAGTGAGTGAGTGAGTGAGTGAGTGAGTGAGTGAGTGAGTGAGTGAGTGAGTGAGTGAGTGAGTTAGTGAGTGAGTGAGTGAGTAAGAGAGTGAGTGAGTGAGTGAGTGAGTGAGTGAGTGAGTGAGTGAGTGAGTGAGTGAGTGAGTGAGTGAGTGAGTGAGTGAGTGAGTGAGTGAGTTAGTGAGTGAGTGAGTGAGTGAGTAAGTGAGTGAGTGAGTGAGTGAGTGCGTGAATGTTTGTGTGAGTCATTGTATACTCTACAGGCTGTACGTGTGAACGTGGAGCACCCGGTGCCCCAGGCAGAGCCGGTCGCGATGGCATGGACGGTAGCAATGGTGAGCCTGGAGATTTCGGCGCACCAGGTATGATATTGCCCTTTTTATTATTATTTATAACTGCAAAAAACTACATAAAAATTACAAATGTCGATAGAAAATGTAGTTGGAATCTTCTGATTATTTTCAGGAGACCCTGTACCTCTGCGACCCGAATACTTCCAGCAGTTCCCTGACCAGTGCCCGTGCGTCGCCGCCCCAGGTCCCGATGGACCTACTGGTACACCTGGATACGTCGGACGACCCGGTGAGTGAAAGAATGAGTGAGTGAGTGAGTGAGTGAGTGAGTGAGTGAGTGAGTGAGTGAATAAGTGAGTGAGTGAGTGAGTGAGTGAGTGAATGAGTGAGTGAGTGAGTGAGTGAGTGAGTGAGTGAGTGAGTGAGTGAGTGAGTGAGTGAATGAGTGAGTGAGTGAGTGAGTGAGTGAGTGAGTGAGTGAGTGAGTGAGTGAGTGAGTGAGTGAGTGAACAAAATTATATTAAGGTGATCCCGGCACCACGGGCACCAACGGCGAGAAAGGAGCGCCCGGTCCCGTCGGCCCGTCCGGCCAACCCGGCCAGAACGGTCTACCCGGTCCGTCAGGCCAACCCGGACAATCTGGCATTCTCGATAAAGAATCCGTCGGACAGCCAGGTTAGAGAAAACGGATGATATTCAGTACAGTAATTCGTGTTTTGTTTTATTATAATTGTACAGTTTGAAGTCAATCTCAATCACGACTTTTAAATTTCACCTTCATTTTGATTGCTTCGTCGATGGTAGATTACTATATCGTACTGTCAGGTCAACCGGGTCAAACGGGTCAACTGGGACTTAGCGGTCCTCCCGGCCCACCCGGACCCAACGGCAAGGACGGAGACAACGGACCTGTCGGAGAGCCAGGAAGTCCTGGATTCCCTGGAGCACCAGGACCTCGCGGAGAGGACGGAGGTCTGGGAGAGAATGGAGAGCCTGGAGATTCTGGATCGTGTTCGCATTGTCCTCCGGCTCGTCTGGCTCCTGGATATTAAAGTTGGAGTCGTTAGATTTGTGATAAGAGAGCTTACAAAAAAATCTACATTGTGGAGATGATGTTAATGATAGAAACAAAACGAAAACTTATGTTTCAACATTTTCCCCCACCTTTCCGTGACACATCTTTGGTGTGAGGATTGTTGTGGTTCTAACCGGGAAAATACCTGTGCAATTTTTTCCGAGTTTTTATGTAGTGTACCAGTAGTCAATGTTAGCTAAACATAGGAAAATGAGCCTGTTGCAACTTGCAACTACATACGAAGTGGCGTCTCGGCATCTACATATCTCATATGTCTCCATCTAGAAACACCATAAATTAGTTCGATAAATCTTTCAAATGTCAAAGGTTTATTATAGAAATGTTCTCTTTGCATGGTGGAGACTGAGATATGTAGACCCATCGCCAGGATTTGTGATACCGTTAAAATGTTCTCCGCTGTTTAGTAAATTCGTAGCACGCTATTTTCCATTTTTTGTATCTACTAATCCGGATTCGTGCAATCAATCCATTTTCGTTTGTATTATTTTACTACTTACGATTGACATTGAAGACTGACTGAACATTCGTCACCAAATGAGCCGCTTTTGTCGGTTAATGAAAAACGATTATATCTATTGGTTGGACATTTACTGCTGTGAAATGGGAAATGAATTGGAAAACCTCACGAATCATGTTTGTATGGAAAAACACTGAAAAATACAAAATATGAATAAATAACGAGTTTCGTTCGTCCCAACTTCGCATCTGGGAAGTTGACGGGCTAATGTCATCAACTCATCAATCCTTGTCCAAAGCACACATTCGACACTCGTTTTCTAAAACAACAAACATTGACAATAGCTCACAGAAAGCTGACAAAATGCTCAATTCGCTTTCTGAAGATAGTTTTCAGTTCCACATATATCATCAACGAAAACATTTCTTCTTTCATTTCAGTGTCAGTTGTGACATTCCTTTATATTTCGAAATACCTGAATAGATTCTTCAATATCCAGCTAGTGTCCAATAATACGAAAGAAATCAGTCAGTATTGATAATTATCTCGTTTTCAAAAACATTTTGATTGCTGTATTATGTTTTCCTGAACCTTTCCAAACACTTGGATGTTACATTGGATCTGAAAAACAGCATTCCCCAATTAGAAACAAGATAACTTTCTCCCTTATCGCAAAACAAGTTTCAATATTTCAGCTGTAATAGTAAAAACTTGCCAGTTCACTGGAGCTCCCTTTTTTCTGGCGACACGGCGTGTTTTAGCTGGGCGTTGCTGACGCTACACGCCGATAATGTACAACTATTTGTTATCAGCTTATATAATAAGTACAGAAAACTAGCCAACGAGAAAACTAGAACTTGTTGCTTGCTAACGAGTTTCAAACGTGGTACATGTTTTACGAGATTCAAGGTAGAACGTAATTACGACTACCAATACGATTCCTAAGAAAATAGCTTTCCATTTGGAGGATGACTAGCTTATATACTTATTTGCACAGAGTATTACTACCAGTTTATTATGCAAAGTTGGCGCAAATCAGTGCAACAGCGAAATATTAGCACAGCATCTGTTTACGGTTTATCACCATCATTAGCTTAAATGAGAGAAAGTACCAACTGATGTAAACTACATAAACCGTCCGTCAACTATAAAATGTTATAAGAACGTGTGCAGTTAAAGCAGCTGCCTTCTATTTTTCTAAAGATTTCAATATAAATGTATTCGTTTATCAGCAAAACCTGCCTCCAAGTTGTGATTTGATAGACAATAGAATGACACTTTATTGCATTCACGATAAAATACCTCTGTAATGCAGCGTTGAAAAACATCTGTCATAAAATCAGTGGTGATAATACAATGTGTGAAATGATATAATATAATATAATATATATTAACAATAATAATAATAAGTATATGACATGGTTGTTCATCTGGTGTACTCTTGTAACGGCTGTGCAGTTTACTACCATTTATTCATGATTCGCAGAATGACAAAATCATTTAAAGATGTGAATAAACTAGTTGAAAGTTTTTTTTATTTACTCAAATAAACGATAAGTCATTCGACAATAATACAAGCTCAAATTTACTACAAGCATACGGTCAACGAAATCTGACCGATTTACAGTAACCTTCAATAAACTTCTAGAAATATCGATCAGATTTCGTCGAGTCTGACGAAGCGAAAACAAAGAAATGTGTAAAGAACTAAAAAAGCAAGGTCGCTGAAAACATAAGCACAAAACTATGTAATCTAAGATTAATAAAGTGAATGGCATGTGGCTTTTTCTACCCTACTTAAGGTTATTTATAACAATAATAAATTTTATCATTGACGACTGGTGAAGGTGAAATACGCTGTACAATACGGGTGAAGGCAGCGGTGGAGCTTTAATTGAATATTATGTCATGCTTTCTTGCTTGCATAGTTTACCATCATTACTCTATAGTTAGTCAAGCAGGAAACACCATGATACATAAAGATAAACAATACAAAATATAAGAATCTTTCATTAGATGTGTACTAAACTAAAATAAAATACGTACAAATATCACACACTATCAAAACAACAGTAATTGTTAAATAAAGGCATGTCTGCATTCTACACATTCCCTTCCATAAACGGAACGGAAGAAACCAGTTTTTCGTTAACACTAGACTTTAATAATAGGAATATTACAAAACGGTGAATCACCAGATTGCACGTCGCATTATCCAAATAATCTTCTTACAACGGTGACGTAAAAATATAACGCACGGTTAATACAGCTTTTATGTGAATAGAGTATAAATAACTAAAAACTAAATCCAAAAAGAATACATGGAAACATCGATACTACGGTAATAAATAGATACTGAATGCCCCGTGATCACATGCACTAGATCCATATTTCAACCAAATACCAAACAGTTTTTTTTTCAATAAAAAGTGGTCAAAAGGCACTCTTTCACAACCAAGACAGGTTAGAAATTTCGCATCAACCAAACCTCTACAAACGCAGAAGATTCCTATTTGAAATGAACTTTGTATAATTCCAGAACAAAACAGCACCAGAGCTTTCCGACTCGAACATTCCAGCAGCAAATATACGAAGCAAATGCTAGGGTAAATAAATAAGCACGAGGTTGGAAGGGGTAGAGATAAATATTTAACATTGCTAAACTACTAAAAACAATAAATGTAAATAAATTAAACGTGAAAAGATAAATAATTCGTTTTTCAATCGATCAGTCTGACGTCTCTCTTTCCATCGCAAATGTGGTGGTTATCACAAATCGTACCAAATACGCAAACATTCACCATCAGTACAAACTACAAATCATCTAGAGCACTCTGAATCAAATCTTATATTCCTTTACATACAACTTGTACTCAACAGAATTTTAAAGTATTTATAGTCGATTTGACATTACATGTCCATAAATATTGCATCACGTCTAAATGTCATCGCCCAGAATTATATGGGTTTGGTAAAGTTTTCGGGGAATACGCCCTTGGCACCTGTCGACTCGACAATGCCCATCAGCCAGCCTTCATCCTGCAATGGAAAAGGTTACAAAAGTCATACTAACTATTAATGGAAATGCTATTTTGTCATCATCCCATTGCTGTTTCCAGCGTGTTTTCACATATTAAAAACGATTTTCTGACTTGGTATTTATTGATCGATACCAAAAACTTATCCTTTGAAACTGACGAAGTGAAAGCGACAAAACTTCATTTAAATGTATGAATTTATTGCGAGCATAGATAATTATCATTTTATTTGGCGACTATAGGAGAAAATCTACGGATTAGTGAGAACGTTAGTTTGCAGGGACAAGCGAGCCAGAGCAAACAAGTAAACTCTGGCCGTTTGGGCAACATTTCAAAGCGTGCAATTTCATAATGTTTTTGTTGTTTCATACAAAATCTAGGTGCAACTAAATGAAATGCTGCCCTTTGGCAACCGGATGAGGATAACTTCAAAATAGGGGACCAAAGCCAAACAAACGTGTTCATTATCGCGTCCCTGCGTAATTATATCGATAAAAATAACGCACATAACGTGATAAAACGATAAGATATATTATACTATTTATACTAATAATAAAAAGCACATTAAGTAAGTGCTCAAGCACAATAAGCCAAAGGCATTGCCTTACACATGTATGTGAATGATTCTGCAAAACTCAAGAAACTTAGGATCAGCCCAGAACTCTCAAGACTAGCATTTTCAAAGAAAAATTAGTGTTTCAGTTTTTGTTTCGAAGCACATGCACTGTGAGCGATTCGGAGCGATTGCACAAGTAATGTGCTTATATGAGAATACAACTCTACACTGCACATATAAAGAAATTATGAATTGAATTGAATGCACTCAAATTTTCTATGTGCTTCGTACCTTTTTCCCAAGGTTATCTGTTTATATCAGCAGTTTTAAGTTCTGTCCAAAAACAGTTATAGAGTGCAGAAAAACGAGTGCAATCAAAATCGACCATATAAACGCTGATCAAATTAACTACTCAATTTATCGAATTAACTACTTGTTGAATTGAACAACTACTTAATCGAATTATACCCAATTGCACTGTCAATAATTCAAACCTGTTCATCCGGATCATCATAGGCGACGACCTTGATGAGCTCCCCAGCCTCAAACGACAGCTCATCAGTGTCCTCGGCGGTATACTTGTGGGTGGCACGAACCTGAGAAAATAATTTTATAATAATTTTTTTATAAAAGATATGTCTAATTAGGGATGCTTTCAAAATCGACTTTAATCCTCCAATTTTTTGTAATGAGCCAGAACAAATGTAACATGTGAATTGCGAGTGCTTTACAGAGTATGTGGAAAATTTTCCACAACTTATAAGACGACTTTGAAGGCACACCAGGCAAAGCGTGGCAGAGAACATGACGAATTTAAATACCATTACCATCAACCAATATCGGGGAAACAAGTGAAATTGTTTCAGCTTACCAGGGCCTGAACCGGACAACTTATAATACTAAAGTCATCCTGACTTGGCAACTAGTTTTACTGTACAAATAACAATTAGTAAAGCTTGGCGGAGAACAAGTTCTCGGTACAACTCATTGTAACAGCATTCACTATTTATTAAGAGACTTAATTTTTGTGCACTTATTTTTCTACCGCTTTCCGTAGATATACCGAGTTGAGAAATTTCGGTATTTTGTTAACATCAAAATGCTTACAATCGATTGTAATAGCAATTAGCAAACATAGTCTCCAAATAAACTTTGAATGCTAATTCCATCAACATGATCTTGAACCATGAATCAGGAAACACAGATTTGTTTTAACATACCCATTCCTCGTTCTTCCAATAAATAGGAGGAAAGTTACAAATGAAAAAATCCTAAAATTCACGTATGGGAAAAAACGACATTGTTCCAGCACACGTGGGTTTATTACACCTTACCAAAGTTATCACGGCTGTACAATGGTCAGAAATGACGTCGATCAAACTTACAATCAGGGTTTGGACCAGAAACCAAAGCAACGAACGCCTTGGTCTTTCATTTCTTTCTGGACTTTCAAACGCTGACCGTCTACGCGAAAAACCATAGAAGCGACAAAAATTGATGCCATTGGGTGCATTTGTATTCTTTCTGGAAATTCCCTGGTGAAATTCGTTACAGAAACAGCATCCACTGCAATCGCTATACCCAGCAGATTACGCTAGACTGTTTATGACAAACCGTTTCAATTTCAAGGGAATTTCCAGGGAAAACAATAAATGTACCCATGCCACTATTAACTATGCCATGCCAACCTTGAACAAAAATGTGGATGACTCGCTGGAGGTCGATTTGACGGTATCGGTCTTGGAAGCGGGTGTTGGTGGCTGTGCCAATGTCGGCTGGGACACGGCTGCCACAACTTCAGGTTCCGTGTCACCGTTCAACACCGCCGATTCGGGGGCTTTCTCGCTGGTCGGCGACTGACCACCGCTCACTCCTGACAGACGCTGAAAATACAAGTTTAATGTGGTATTTTTTTTACTTTACTAGTACGTCCGGTAAATTGGAAACAAATTATCATGCTGTTTCATCAATCATACCAGTTACACGCGTTACTCAGCGGACAAGTAAGGGAGGAGGTGTGGAATTTCACCCTTTTTGGCAATTTCTAAAAACTCAATTTGCTTCATGAGGCTTGATAAAATGGCCTAAAAACTGACGATTTTTGTCCTAAGTGAAATTCCCTTCTCTTTGAAAAGTTGGCTCGACCAGTAGCGTTACTGTAAACCAACAGCAAATCAATATTTAACCCCAACCAACCGGATATGATACGGGTTGCGCCTGTTCTTTGGTGGGTGATGCCTGCGGGCTGGCTGCTGGTGACCCGGCCGGACTCGATGCACCTGAAACAAACATAGATCGTTTAATTATTAACTAACTTTAAAATATCCCACCACAACGCACAACTGTTTAGCAACTCAATCTTCCATTTTGAAAAATTCCGCATCATTCAATCTTTTGATTAGAAATAACCACACCAATCAGAACACGTTCAAACATTCCCCTCACCCTCTCCCTTTCAACCCCCAACGATTTGCATGGGCTAATCAAATTTCGCCCCGACATTGATAATAAATTAAAATACAAGTAACCGCGCTGCATACAAAAAATACTGTCTGTTTGTGACTGAATGTTTCCGTGTTTGTTCTTGATGAGATACCACAATTTTACAATGAAACGGTATTTATCCATCAGTTTTACCTGTTACTCGCCGATAACTGGTCACGGTCAATTCACGTAACATCATATAGCCATAAAATACTGCCACTTTTACAACCGTTGCAGATGTAAAACTCGATTTCGGCTCAGACGCACGTGCAACACGCATGTTACGCTGTCGTTTGTGCACAACTTACTTAACCTTTCACCACCAATAAAGACAACTCAATGAAAACCCGGTTGACTGGCTAGGAAATTCCAATATGAGTTTGAGAGCTCAGTTATTGATAAGTAAAAAATTATTTGACGTAAACTTTATTCTGACCCACCCTGTATAAATACTCCGAGTGCCTAGGAGTGTCCAGTTCATTATTTCATTTGCGAGTAAATAAATTGAGTTAATGTGCAACTAAGAGAAAACTGAATCGTTTTTGACGATTGTGCCCGATTTCACAATACAAATATACTACTTTACTATAACTACAAATCAAACCAACGATAGTACATTCACAGCACACAATCCCACCGTAGAAAATAGTATATAAAGCGTTGCTGATGCATCCAATCAAAATAGACGGCAATCGTGTAACAGTCGTTGTATTGTTGTTGTACATATAATCGAGCATAAATAAACCGGTGAGAAGAGAAAAGCTAACTATTTATTGAATATACACCTATACTATACAAAATTCTGCAGAAAGAGACGCTAATATTAGCAGATTGAAAGTGAGCAGTGAGGGACATTGTTCCATGGTTATTTGAAGCCAAACAGATCTAGCACATTGAAAAAAATCATCCTTTCATTCCTTCTACATTGCAGGCATTGTATCCTTCCATTTTTTTACTGTATGTTAGATTTGATTGATGATGATACACATGCATCTAACGAAAATGTGAGCAAAAATTACTCTGATTTTGAATAACTGAAATACATTTCAACATTATCATAACGACTTTCCACCAATTAACCTTAAAACCAACAACATGACAGTTGATGTGAGTTGTTTCACCCTCCCACTCATACTGCGCTACTCGTTGCAACACTGTCAACAACATAGTGCACAGCTAACATAACATAACACGTCATACATAAACATAACTTATTTCAACAACAATCCTCATTTTTGTCACATCGGTTCAAACTGGTGAGCTCATTATGTGAATTAATTCAGCCAAAAATCCAGATGGATTGAAATTCCCATGAACGCCTGAGGCACCGTCCATAAATATGAACATTGTTGTTGTTGTTGTCCGGAACATCACTAGCGCACGAGGGAAAACCGGAAAAGTGGAATGACCCCTCTTTGACAGTTCAAAACAGTAGAATTTGTTAGTTAACGTGAAGGTAAAAGGAACTCAAAACGGTTAATTCCCCCTTTGAAGAAACTCCCCCATCCTTTGAAGAATTGGCTCATTTGGCAGTGCGTAACATAGCATAACACCCCAGATCTGAACAGTGTACATCCCCCGTCTAAACATTCATCCACGTAATCCCCGCAACACGTAATAGTATATATAAAGATGATAAGTGCAAAGCCGTCCCGACATTCAATCAGTCAGTACCAGCACTCGAGTACCTCACTACCGGTCAGAACCAGTGGCGGAACAAGTTGACCAAACTGCATATATCTTTATGAAAAAAACATAGAGTATAAGCTGAAACTGATATTTTGGAATAAATAAAACAGCTATTATGAAACCCCTTCAAGGAGAAAACCCCAACCTGAACAGAACAAAACTACTTATTCATCCGCCCCAAACGTCGTTCAACGTGTATTGAATGCACCTGCTGCCTGGAATTCCATCTGGAAATGGCCTGCCATACAACCTTCTTCCTAGTTACAACGACTCACTCGAGGGCCGACGAAAAAAACTTAACGTACGTTCCGAAAAACATTAGAAAAACTGAAGCACAGATCACTGTCGGACTAGCCAAACCTCCAAAAGGGAGGAGAATCTTTCCAAAGAGGGTGGATTAGAAAGGTAGAAAACATTTTGCCTGCAACTTTAGGGCAAAAAGGAGAGAATTCCACTTTTTCGTTCTTCCCTCGTCCGCTATTGGATCAATGTGCAGCCCGACCGAATACTGAATCTTAGCCGTGGTGTTCCTCCGGAAATACTCACCACCACCAGCAGCAACATTATAAATATTGAAGGTTGAATCAATGTCGACAGAAAACATTGTTTGTTTTTGTTTCTCTTTTGTGAACAACAGGACCAATGTATGCAGGATCACTTTTTTTCTTGCGAACGTGATATCGATATACGAAGGACAAAGAATTTGTACGAGGCAAGCAAAACGATATCCAACCTGCAAGAGCAACCGACCCAACCCAGACCGCATTCCTTCAACCCACCACCAAAGAAAGAATAAAGAGCACACTTTTGCCGCCTCGTGAAGAAAACAATCAAAAAAAGTACTCACAAATTGTAATCACCGTCACCTTCACAGCAGTAGCGGACGAGGGAGGAACCAAAAAGTGTGGAAATCCCAACTTTGGCAGTTTCGAAAATAAATTTTGCTTTTTTAATGTAGGCTTCAAACTTTGAATTTCCCCTCTCTTTGATGAAATCACCCTCCTATTCCTATTGAAAGATTGGCTTGTCCGCCAGTGACACCGAACACTCAACATTGATTGATCGACCACAACACCATTGTTTGTGATCGCAAACACAAGCGGCGTCCCTGCTGGTCAACCAAAAAATCGTCTTCGGCCCTCGGGCAAATAAACAACAGTGACGATAAACTTGTGAAAGTTATGTTTTGATTTTTTCTGCTTTGATTTTCTGCTGGCCACGCACGCTATTCAGATCTAACCAAATAAAACACAGATAACCATTAACTAAAGATAAAATCAAACTGATTGAACCAGAATTGCAGTTTTGTTCATTACATTGATTCACTTTATTTAGAATATGAAATCGGTCCCCCCAACTACGGATCGAACGCCATTTCATTCTTTTACGCGCGCCTTCTTCAATCAATCACTATAATATAATAATCAGACTGACAGACAGACGGAACTAAAGATTGATGAATAGTTCACAGTCTCTGGCAACCTACTGCATCCATGTCATACGTTTCTGCTTTACTCACTATTCAAACAACTAAATAACCATAGTTATTTATAATGATTACCATAATAAGTCAGAAAAGCGGAATGCAATCATAACAAAACACCTGTTCACCAGCAACCACAGAACGCCAACTTCAAACCGGAATCGCACTCAATATGTCAACAATTCATTCACAAATCACAATCCATTCACACTCACACATAACAGTGAAGCAATCAACAATTCTAGTTAAGAAAAAGTCTAACACACGCAGTAATGTACGGCGAAAACAAAATATCGAAAAACAATGTAAACAGTAAAAAGTTTTTAAACAAACCAAACCTTTGGGACTGTCGATGGGAGGTTCGGATTGTTTGCTGGAGGGTGAATGAGGAGGTGATTGATGACCATTGGATTCGGGTATGGAGGGTGGAGCGTCTCTGGGACGTTCGGCCGTCCAGCCTGCAATACTAAGCGTAATTTTTCACAATATTTTATTTGAATTAATGACTTGAATGTGAAACTGCATTCCATATGGACTTGCATGTTATAATATACATACAACTCACTTTAACTTTACAGTTAACTAATTCGAACCAAGCCAGTCAATGTTAATATTATGTATGTTACAGTAAGTTACAGAGCTTAGAGCTACAATATATATTCATTTTTGTCTTAGTGACTACTGTAATTGTGAAATGTCCGATACTTAACTTGTGATTTCGTTATTGGAAGTTCTTACAAATTTACAGTGTATACATTATGCTTATGAAACTTTCATGAAATCTGGGAACCTTATGATTACGAAACCCTGAACTAAATCGTGCGACCAACCGGTGACATGAGGTGTTTTATCGGCGATGGCCAGACGTGGACTGTCATTCCGGTCGGTGACACCCGACAAATCGTCCACATAACCGACCAGATCGCCCGTGATCTTGCTGGTCTCGCGATGCAACGTTGACGATAGTGAGAAGCACGTTTGGAAGGTGTGCGCGTACAGTTTAATGCGTCTGCAAAATTAAATGTTATAATTAACTTAACAATGATTTTTATAAAAAAAGTACAGTGGTGATCACCGAAACGAAATTATGAAAAAACGACTATTATTTCGACTTCGAGAATGTCATAAGCGGAGTGAGATATTTTTTGAAGCAATTAACAGCATCAAAAAAGCATGAATACCAAAACTTTAGCTAAACTGAAACTAACTTTTCATAAATGGCGGGCATTTCGACGAGTAATTCAGAGTTGAGTGTTGTGTACATGGATTGTGCCGTGGCCAGTGATTCTTGCGCCTGAAAAGACTATGATCAGTAAAATCACAATATTTAGTTAACAGTTAACGAAAAAAATGCTGTTTTCATTTTTCTCTCTCAAAATCGTTCCCCTGCTTGCACAAACATACAGTATACTGAAAAAAGCCGATATCCCTACTACAGACCCAATCAACCTCGTCATTCAACGAGGTCTCATCCACCCCTAATTATCGAAAGAATGATAACGTGGTTATATCAGAAAAGATTGATATTATAACGAATTTAATATTACAACCTTGGCCGTTTTAGTGTCATCGGTTTTTTTGCTTTGCTGCAGTTGTAATAGTGCATGTCTCGCACTGTCGTAGTCCAGCAATTTACGTCCACGTTTATCCACTCTAACTCGGGTCTCGCTGAATTGGGTGGAGTAACCGGCGACCGGACCAAGCACCTGATCTTGCAACTTTTCCGAGTAGTCGTCCCAGAGTAGGTCGAGTGACTGCAAGTACGTTAGAAGATTAGTCATAATATTACATGGTTTTGAAATTTTCATTCTTCTATCCGAAAGTGTGGCAAAAATAAAAGCTTATGATCGGCACATTAGATATTTAGATAGATTATCCACTACATCTGATTTATAATTAACAGTAACATAATGAATCATAATAACTTGTGTCATTGCGTTAACGTGTTCTTTGTTGGGCCATTGTGGTTCGTAGACCTCCCTGACGACATCGTGGAACGCTCGCGAAGCCTGACACATGGCTGGAAACATGAAAATACCAATATTTTTTTTTATTGTTGGGTTGT
>OZ038442.1:24924954-25199954 GCA_964036265.1 Daptonema setosum
CCAATGTGCTGATCTTCTTCATGGTGACACGGTTGGATGCCTGTCAGTCAGTCAGTCAGTCAGTCAGTCAGTCAGTCAGTCAGTCAGTCAGTCAGTCAGTCAGTCAGTCAGTTAGTCAGTCAGTCAGTCAGTCAGTCTGTCAGTCAGTCAGTCAGTCAGTCAGTCAGTCAGACAGTCAGTCAGTCAGTCAGTCAGTCAGTCAGTCAGTCAGTCAGTCAGTCATTCAGTCAGTCAGTCAGTCAGTCAGTCAGTCAGTCAGTCAGTCAGTCAGTCAGTCAGTCAGTCAGTTAGTCAGTCAGTCAGTCAGTCAGTCAGTCAGTCAGTCAGTCAGTCAGTCAGTCAGTCAGTCAGTCAGTTACCTGACAGTCAGTCACGGTCTGCATCATGACGGTCCTCTGTTGTTGTAAGTGAATATGGAACAAAGGCAAAACGATGACCACGGTCATGACTGAGAACGTACTGAGTACGGTAGCCTGTACCGTCATGGTACGCGAGTAAACGAACTCCTCACCCATTTTTGGTGAGTGAATCTGGAAATGAGTTATTAACCGTTTTCTATTTCCCTAATTACATGGTATTTTTTCATATATTATAAAAATAAATACGCAATATTTCATCAATTACGTTCCTTGTAAAACTATCAGTAAACCAAGTAATTCATCGGATCTTCCGTTATGCGAGCGAAATGATTATCACGTTTCTATCGGTATTGCAAGTGACCACCGGTTGTATGATTTGGTCCAAACAATTCAAAGATAGCCGTACTTGCGTTGTCAAGGTCACGTTGTTATGATTGAACACAGATAAACAGAATATCATTATGTCCATCCATGGACTGTATGTAACACTTTACACGTTGACCCAATTAAATTTACACTGTGTGATAACTGACCGTTACCTAGCCGTCGTTCATATTACAACATTACATTGCGTCCGCCAGTTGTATTATCATTTGCAACCTTTATTATTGCTTATTCCATTTTATCTTATACGAAAGTACTGGTAATCCAATCGTAGAAATTTTGCACAACAAAGAATTTTACATTGCAATAATATCCAGTTTATTGAAAGCCACCCTTGCAGTTGTACTGGCTTTATTATCGGACAAATACACGTAAAATAGTCATGGATAAACATTACTAGAACCAATTTTATTGATAGCACGTACATGAATGTTTGAACTAAATCAAAAACCAAAAACAACTTTGTACACTAATACGACAATTGATAGCATAGAGAAAAAGTCTATAATTACAGTATCTAATCAGGTATCGAAGTGTTCGTGGAAAGTAGTATTATGTTATAGGAAAGGTTTACACAACTGAGTAAATAATCCTATATAATCATACAATTGTAATTGAGGGATTGAGCATATTAGCAGATGTTTCATAGTTGATTTTGCCAGTATTATTAGGCAGTTGGCTGGTCATGGTTGTGCTCGTGGCAATACGATACGAAGTGAGGGAGTCCGTTGAGGAAGTGGGTCGAACGATGGGGTGATGATGACTGAAGGATCCGTTGGATTTCAGGCTCTGACGGGAGGAACCGTTGCGCACTGGCATGTGAGTTGACGGAATTAGCTGAAGAGAGATCATGGTTATTCGATACCTTTGTCATGTGAACTCATGCTTTTGTATGTCCTAGACATGGACCAAATGTAATGAAATGAAAATAAAATGAGAGCAACACGTCAACAAATAATTTAAAACCGTTCCACTCCGAAAAAAACTATAAATAACAGCAATTGGGAAATGTAGATTCAGAGTAGAGAACTTACAGCAGAGTTAAGACCCATGGGGTTGACGTACGGGTTGTAACATGTTTTTTAAACCACTTTTGAATGCTATAATTTTGTAGATGCAAAGTAAAACTTCTTTTGCCGTATTGCTTAAGCAAATTTCCTTTGATCTCACCGCTTCCTCTACGTCGAGGGACATCACAAAAGTTTGTTAAATAATGATAACGCTATAGCAAGTTTCCAGGCTAAAGCTAATGTAACCTAAAAAAACTGTGAAAATACTGTACGTCAATGAATTGTTTTTGATGGTTCATGATAGGGCAGAAACATCGAAAGATTTTTTTCACTTTTTACTCATTGTAAGTTAGACCCTCCTTTAACTTGTTATGTACTTAACTTATTTCTTTGTTTAAACACATTTCTATCACAAATTTGTAAAAAATATGACTTTTCTGTTTTGTATGTTACTTTTTCTATCTCTAATACAACTAACATTACTGGCATTGTGTGTCACAGGTCTGACTACGGTAAGTAGTCCCCGATGGCCATTGACTGAAGACGTATCAGGTGCCGTGGAATCGTGTCCATCTGCCAGGTGTCTGGTATCTGTATTTATAGTCAATGAATGGTGGCACATCGCCATCGGTTCGGGGTCAGATAACAGACTTTGCTTGTCGTCATCCACATTGTTGTTGTTGTTGTTGTTGTTTGTTGTTGTTGTTGTTGTTGTTGTTGTTGTTGTTGTTGTTGTTGTTGTTGTTGTTGTTGTTGTTGAGGTTACGATTGGTGTTGTTGCTGTTATTGTTGAGATTGTCCATCGTACTGGTGCCTATGATCGGATGCACCAAATCACCATTATGCTGTTTCTTTTCTGCGTCACCCGTCATTTCATTAGTGATGAGAACGAAATTCTTGTTCTTGCTCAGTGCTCGCGAGATTTGCTCCCATTGTGCGAGTTCCTCGGCTGAAATATAAGATCTGGGGTAAACAACAACAACAACAACAACAACAACAACAACAACAACAACAACAACAACAACAACAACAACAACAACAACAACAACAACAACAACAACAACAACAACAACAACAACAACAACACAACAACAACAACAACAACAACAACAACAACAACAACAACAACAACAACAACAACAACAACAACAACAACAACAACAACAACAACAACAACAACAACAACAACAACAACAACAACAACAACAACAACAACAACAACAACAACAAAAACAACAATAACAACAATAACAACAACAACAACAACAACAACAACAACAACAACAACAACAACAACAACAACAACAACAACAACAACAACAACAACAACAACAACAACAACAACAACAACAACAACAACAACAACAACAACAACAACAACAACAACAACAACAACAACAACAACAACAACAACAACAACAACAACAACAACAACAACAACAACAACAACAAAAACAACAACAACAACAACAACAACAACAACAACAACAACAACAACAACAACATAAACAACAACCAACAACAACACTAACCAGAATACGGTGGCCAGGCAAATAAGTATCGGGAGTACGTTCGCCAGTCGTGCATGTCGTACGTTTCCTTCAAGCGACCGTATTTCTGAAGTAAAAAGTAAACTGATGTGAAAACTGAAATTCTAAAAACCGACATTAATATTAATTGCGGATTATTTTACGCTTCCACTGTAACAACTGTAGGTTTATTTTCACAGAACACATTATGCTTACAAGCACATTTCATTATTTCTTGTTAAATTGAGAAATTGAAGGAAGGTTTAGTGAGGAATAGCAAAAAATATAATTATTGGCTTTCTATTAGCAGGAGCGCAGCGACTGATTGCTCCCCTTCCCCGGCTCCGGCTGACGCCCAATATATAATTTGTTGAAAACTCATTTTATTATCTGTGCACCCTTCTGAAACGTGAGTGTAGAAGTGGATACTCACAAACTGGCTGTCGTTACCCCTCCAAATGGCCAGAGTTTCCCCTCACCTCATCGTTGAGGGCATTGTTCCACTATTATACAAGACATGAAACATGAAAACTATGTGAGCAACTTATGAACTGGTTGTCGTTACCCGGTCAAATTACTATAACTTTCCGTCGCGTTCGCCTATCAGAAGGTAATGCGCTAGTTATTGTAGAAAGAATGAAACGTGAACGAGAAAGTAGATTTACATGCTGAGGGACTGGGTGGTTATCGCTGGTTTGCACACACGGCAAAGTTTTTTTGTGGTACTACTATAGCCGGAAAAATTATTTGTGTCGCATGTGTCGAAGTTTTACACATGCGACACAAATAATTTTTCCGGCTATACTGCACATCTAACGCAAAGTAAATATCATTATTTGCATGTATAATATGTACAGGGTGTCCCACTTAAAAGTTTCAATGAGAATGTCCTTTAATTTTTGATAGAATTGACCAATTTGAAAATTTTTTGCGCCAGTTTGTAGATAATTTTTGACAAATTTTTTTGACGCTAAAATTTTAAAAGCTATTTTAAAGAAGTTTTAAGGCTAAAATTCCCGAACTCCCTCATTTTCGTACTTTTCTACCGTTGGTTTCACAGGATATTCAGTTTTTTACCACGATTAACACCTCTAACGGAGTAAAAACAATCGAAAAAGTACTATTACAACGGAACAAAACAAAATAAACAATTTTACTTGCCGATTAGATGAATAAAACATACAAGACCAGGTACAGGAACATGAACTCTCTGCACTGAGTGAAACATTATTGGCATGAAAGCGGCATTTTGAAGTCAAGATACTCATTTTGTCGAAAAGCAACATGATTTTTAATCTAAACAAAAATAATCAAATCGAAGCATTTTTGAAACGCTCATCAACTTAAAAGTTCTACGGAATAGGCATCCATTTGCTAAGTTATGAACGATTCGTTGTAGCCGCTTGGCGTGAGGTCACCACGCGGAGGTGGAGTCTCCAAATTCAGAAAGATGATTTCGCAACCAAATTAAGATTCAAAGCCTAGCTTTGCCATAACATTCTGTCGTTAAAATTAATTACCAGAAACTGTCGGATAACGAGGATTTGTCAGACAAAACACTTGATAGCCCAAGAGATAGGGGTTTTGAAGGATATTTCGAACTGTGAAGGAAGTTGCATGTTGGCTTCGTGTCTATTGTTCTATTCATTGATTTACCATGGTAAATGGTTTCATTTTGTTGTTTTTATGTGGGAGTGACTTTTTCCAGCTATTTGAGGTGTTAGAAAAATACGACGGTAGAAAAATACAAAAATGAGGGGGTTCGGGAATTTTAATCTTAAAAATTCTTTAAAGAAGCTTTTCAAAAAATTTAAGCGTCAGAAAAATTTGTCAAAAATTGTCTACAAACTGGCGCAAAAATTTTTTAAATTGGTCAATTCTATCAAAAATTAAAGGACATTCTCATTGAAACTTTTAAGTGGGACACCCTGTAGTATGCGCAAAGAAGTCAACTCAAAATGTACTAACTTTGGTTGCTAGCTGTTCAGACAATTTCACATGATGAAGTTCGACAAGGCAAACAACAACAACAACAACAACAACAACAACAACAACAACAACAACAACAACAACAACAACAACAACAACAACAACAACAACAACAACAACAACAACAACAACAACAACAACAACAACAACAACAACAACAACAACAACAACAACAACAACAACAACAACAACAACAACAACAACAACAACAACAACATCAACAACAACAACAACAACAACAACAACAACAACAACAACACGAACCTTTATCCAGTGTTTGACGAACACCTGTGCGATCAGCAGCCCAATGCACGACCCGAGGATGAGTGCCGTGGACAGTCCGACCGCCGGGTCATACTGTTCGTAGAACTGCTTCTCGTTTCGGGGCGGGTCGATCTGCAATTAAGGTGATCTTGAAATACAGTAACTTTTATTATTTTGCAATCCATTTCTCTTAAAAAATTTATACATTTATTGCTTCCAAAACTTCTTGAACCGGAAGCAACATTTTGATGATATACTTCAAAAAAGGCCTGTTTTAAAAGACCGGTACATACTCACAAACCTCGAAAGTAAAATCGCGTCGTATGCTCATTATATATCAGCAATTTTTTTCAAGTATGTGTAGTATGCATAAATGATGTGAAAAACTTGAGAAAAAAACAAGTGTGATATTTTAAAACGTTTTATCCAAACGAGTTTTTTCCGTTTTCTGCACCGTTCTTGATCTATTTTGTCAATATTGGCGAATGACAAACATTGTCAGATATAAAACGACCCTCCGATTGGTCTATTATTCATTGAACTAAATCTTTTCACTTCATTTTTTCAAGATGGGTACTTAAAAACATTTCTCTACCGCTTCTTGTTGGTTGTCAACTTGTTGAACAAGCAGTCATGCATATCAAGTTACGGCAGTGACAACTTTTTGAAATGGACACCAACTTCCGAAAACATTGTAGTTCGGGATAACAAATACAAGACATGATTCACACATAGCCATATAACGTAACCATTAACTTTAATCATTTGATTTGTTAACTAAAATATCCTTTTTAGAGCTCGAAATAAGCAGATTTCGTTGTATATCACACCGCATTACTCGATATTTATTTAACAGATAACGTTGTATAAAATAATGACGCAGTTTTATTTTGTGTGGATAAGAAGAAGTTAATGTAGAAGATGCTAACGTTCATTTTATTATCCACTGGCCCTCCAATAACTTGGAATTATAAATCAGCTCCGAATCGCATGATTATCGTTATCTCGATCAACGACGAAAGTTTTCCATTATGACAATTAATTTCAATGCAAATATGAAGTAGTATATAGTCTGGTCTGAGATACAATAAAACAGTTTTATTTTATTCATTTCATACAGTTTCGACGATTATTGATAAATTGCACAAGTTTGAAAGAATGTTGTGCAAAATATAATATTTTTATATTTTACTGGAAGGAGCGCAGCGACTGACTGCTCCCCTACCCCAGTTGCGGCTGACGCCCGATAGGATGTGGATTGAAACTTTCTTTTATTAGCCATTGATGTTCGTGAAACGTGAATGTAAATGCAGCGCTTCCTAAACTGGCTGTCGTTACCCCGTCAAATGGCTATAGGTTCCCCTCTTCTATTGGAAGCATAACGGTTTCGTTTTTGTAAAACTTATAAAACGTGAATATAATATAACAACTTTTCAACTGGCTGTCGTTACCCCTTCAAATGGGCAGAGTTTCCCGTCACCCCAATATGAATAAAACGCTTTTAATTATGAAGGAAAGATGAAACATGAAATGAAGTGAAGGTTTTAACTGCCTGATGGGTGGCTGTCGTTGGTTTACACAAATGGCGATAGCTTCGCTGCCAAACAAATAAGTATTATCAAATCAATGAAGTCAAGTAGCGATGAAACGTGAACGGTGTTTGTCGAATAATAATAGAGCCAGTGACGATATCGTTTTTCAACGAAACAGTAGATGCCAGTTAAGTATTCTCATTACCCTAAGTAAACTGTCTTCATAGATCAATATCATGGAATGGAGTATCGTTCGTGTTTTGAGAAATTGAAAAGCGTAAAACTCTAAACTGGTATAGCACTCTCAATTGATTACGAGCCTAAACTTAAACTTACTTCAATACGATATGTACTTTTCACAAAACAGAAATCCAATAAAACCTTACTCTCGGTAACCAGTTCTTACATATTTCTGACCAAAATTCAGAATTTTCTTAGCATATAAAAGTTGTACAACAATGGAGCGGATCCAAATTTAGTCTCGTAATCAATTGTGAATGCTATTATAATTCACTCATTGATCTCAGCTGACTTTACAATTGTCTGACTGGACAATTTTATGAAATATTTTTGTCATAAAGTTGGCGTTCAGCATCAGCTCCTCGCAGCGTAGTAATGTATTTTATAGTCAACTTCGAATAGAAAAACCTTCAAGTTATATCCCATTCAAAATGTGTTTATTTTTCTGAGATGCCAAAATATCGATGGAATTAAAAATCTTCATATATATGTTGAAGAGTTACTCTGTTTCGTCATAGACGTTCAAAAAGCCTTGACGCCGTTTTGACGGTTGAATAAAGTTACTGAGTGTTATTTTAAGACTGTCGTTGTGTTTATTCAGACATCATCATTACTATTATACTCAGCATCACTGCGGATAAAAACTGCTCAAAACTGTTCCTAGCAACCAGCTAGCGGTGTTATAAAGATGAACATTTTTCGGATAAACATTATTAGAAAAAAGCTTTATATCGTTAATTTGTAATCAGAAGAGAAATCTCATGAGTATCTCTCGTTTTGATTGATTTTCATAAGCCCATTTAACAGGAACTTGATTAGATTTGGCAAACGCTGAGCGAAACTATAAAACTAGTTTTTGAAACAGCAGACAGTAATTGACTTCTAACAATAGAATACATTCGAAAGAGTACATTCTGATATAGTTCACTCACTCACTCACTCACTCACTCACTCACTCACTCACTCACTCACCTCCTGAAAGTCCCTCTTCTTTGCCATGGCATTTGGTTTCCATGCCGGATGGGTGTTGCTGAATATCAGTGGAGTTGGTGGTATGAAATCACCGTAGATCCGCGCGTTCAAGTCGGCATTGCTTAGCTGAGAAAAATATTATCATCAAATATACATATAACAAACGAAATATTTTTTTTTATATATTCGTCAGTGAATCCATCAAAAACGCCACGTTTTTATTTATTAAACCTTTTTTGGTCCATGGAGTATGCTTTTTCTTAGGTTAAAGTCGACGACATATGTACTTCTTTTCACGTTTCCCTTTGTAAGAGTGAAACAATAAACTGAATCATGAAACAGAAACGTTTCAGTTTTGATTTGAAACGAAGTATGGTGTGCCCTTCATTGGATAATCTCATAACTTTCGTCGAGATTATCCGACGGCCAACCGAACCTGGATGTTTCTTCTTTGTAGACGTTCGATGTTCTTGATTCGTTGACGTCTTACCCTGAGATTGAGGTCGGTTGGCCAGGTCCAGGTGGACGTCGAGGGGCGGAGTCGGGTTGCGTCCATCGTTGAAGAAGGCGGAGTCTCAGGTATCAGGTTCTAATGTTTCATTTCGATATGCAGATATTGTCTGATTATTAAGACCGAATGTCGCAATTAAATTCCATTTTGTTGGTCTGAAACACAATTGAGGGATTAGCTATAAAACACAGTTATTTTGTTCTTCAGTTTCCTTTACTTTTAAAAGTTAAAATCGCCTGTTCCATTATTGATTATAACAATGATGAGGTGCTCATTTTTTACAATTTTTGATGTTGAAAAAGTAAACTCAGTGATTAAGCGATGCTGCGATAACAATTAAGCAAGCTGAAATGTGATTAAAACCTGACAACCAAAGACATCTGAAATATAAATTTAGCTAAACTTTTCTGGAAGAAAACTGAGCGGAAAAAGTATTGAATTTCAGGTTCACAGACAATAAGTAGTGCTCATGGAAGAATGAATTATTATATTGCGTACTATACGTTCATGGTACCGTTCATACAGATGGCGCACTCATGATGTTTTGATTAAAGAGTTCTTGACTTGGCCGGATATTGATTCAAGCATTATTTATCGCTCGGTAGACCTCTTTATGCATTGTCCAATATAATCATCCAACATTGATGTCACTTATATTCATTTTGTGTGAGATACATAATAAAAAACAAGTAATACTAGTTTTATTAGTAATTTAGAAAGTAGTAATGAAATCAGGTGTAATGAATCCAGGAGTGGCCTTTGAAACATACTCTTGTGGTTTTTGTGTGATTTAAACTTTTTGGTTCACTGTTGAAAGTTACTCTATTATTTTCTTCGCTTTTCTATTACGTTGTGTATAGTTTGGTATAACAAAAACGCTGCTGACGTCAATTAGAAACATGTGGCTAGCGACGCGTAACTGTGTCTATGAAATGCTCGGATTGGATTTGGACTTGAACCCGCCACGATTCCTAATTTTTGTACTGTATCAAAATGTTTTGAACCCAATGCTGACAGCTTCTTCTCATTGTAAAGTAGTTTGCATCATACTATTAGGCAAAAGTATTCACATATAATTTGTCTGAATTTTTTAGGTATTGTGACTTGAACTTTCTATGTATAATAGGTACTAGGTCTTAGGTTCTAGATTCTCGGACTTAGGTGCTATGTAGCTTCTAGGATCTAGGTTCTAGGCACTGGTTACGAGGTCCTAGGTTCTAGGTTATTTGCACTGGTTACGAGGTTCCAGGTTCTAGGTTCTAGGTACTATTTACGAGGTTCTAATTTCTAGTTTCTAGTCAGCCATCGCATACATACGACCGGTATATGCCTGGATCGGTGCCACTATAAAATACATAAAATATTGGCGTGCATTCAACCGTGTGCCGATTATTTTATTTAACGCTGGGTCATGGGAAAAGCTTGACGGATTCCATTGTTAGATTTGGGCATAATTTACTCAATGAACGGGGTCTTTGTATTTTATTTACATTCACTACAATAGTATGACTCACTCTATTATCCAACTATACAGAGTTGGGCATGTTGGAAAATTAGTTCCGTGAGTTGATTAAAAAAATTTTCTCTACTGATGCCTGGAATTTTTTGAATTTTCAAAGCTTATTATCATTGCTGAAATGCCAAGTCTCACAATGACGAGCGCACACAGATTTCACTGCAGTGTAATTAATTTGCCTTCAATCGTTCAACATCTCTGCTCGGTCAAATATGAGCATGTAAAACATGATAGCAGGTGATGTGAAGGTCATGATATCTGAACTTCATGCATGGGCGATTCCTGGTTCAAAAAGACATAATGACTGACTGATTTACTGACGTACTGACTAATTGACTGACTTACTGACTGACTGACTGACTCACTGACTCCCTGACTGCAAGGCATAGAACATAACGAATAGAACAGTATGCAGATGTCAGTCATCCCACACAACGACATACGTTGATCTCATAAACAGGCACGCGATCATATTCTTATATAACATAGAACACTGGTGCCCTATTGGTACTAGAATATGTACGTATGTATTATATGTATGTGAAGATGAAGAATATGTAAGATAAGATATTTCAAGATTGATTGATTAAAATAAATGATAAAAAAATTTCGTCTGAGAACGAAGTAAATGAAACAAGAAGCAAATGACGGTCACATTCCACTATGCGAAAACATAACCGTATTGTCCATGACGATTCACGACGTCGTGTTTTGTTCGCGGGTGTCAAGGTACATACATAATAATGTCCCGATCAAGAGATCTGATTTTCAGGAGTTTCAGATTTTTTAATCAATCCTGTGTGATGGAAACAGTATAGGCAAAGTTGACTCTTGTTCAAGACATAAACATGCCCAATTATTATAAAAAATGTTTTGTTTAATATCTGTAATAATACGGTAAATCTAGCTGTGCATTGGTACGATTTCTGTTCCATGGTCCAAGCTGCCACCTACAAGCCATATAATGTTTTATGGTACTCGCCGCTGAGTCTGACAGACCGAGACCGTAACCATTCGAACTTATGGTCATGACAGGTTGAGAGCCAGAGGCATTCAGGTGCGTCATCGTTCCGATCAGGTGATTCGTGGCACAAAGATGCCAAAAATAGAATCAGGTAGCAGCTGGTTATAAGAAAAAAACGAATCCGGTTTACGATTATTATATTGCGCTGAATAGGAATCTTCACAATCATGATCCATGTGAGAAAGTTGAAAACTTGGTTCAGACTATTCCGAAACTTGTGAACAACACTTGAGAAAGTGGTTTCGGCTATGCCAGAGCTCGATTCTTAACTTCTTCGGTATTTATAAATATGAAACCATAACGGTATCGATATTTTGTATGTAAAACTAAGAGGAAGTTATTTTAGATTCTGAAGCAAAAACAGGAACGCGCCGGCCATTCTTCAGCCTCAATGTCAACGTCAAGTTGAGTGTCAACGATTGTCTGCCACGAATACGCCCAAAAAAGGTCACTCATTTTCGGCCCGGAATGTGCCACAAACGGAGACCACAAATTGGTGTATTCCAATAATAGGATGAATGACAAACGCAGACGATTTACTGGTGTGAATGGATTATTTTGAGATTTCAGTTAGGTATTAAAGTCAAAAGTCTGTCAGATTTCAGAACTAAGTTCCTAGCTCTTTTGTATTTCTTTCTATCTATGAAACAGAACTATGCGTGATTCTGATGTGTGGGAGAGAAAGAAAATAAAAAAGGCTATGAGCATTTCGGAACAAACTCTCCTGAATCATAACCTTTGCCCATATATTTTATGAGTGTTCACCGACAAAGAAATAGATACAGATTTCCCCATAGTTACCAACCAACAGAGTGTCTACCGACCAAAAGAAATGTCCTACTTTGTTTTTGTTAGAATCTCGAAATGTTATTTTTATGGCATAGCCGATAATCCGATCTGAATTTAGGCGACCGAAAACGTTAAGTGATGTACATAGTTTTCGGATAGAAGATAAAAAAACAAATAATGGTTAAACAATTTGCATTAACAAGTCTAAACAACGAATAGGCAGCGGCGACATAGCTGTACTTCAACGTACTTCTCAAAACACATGTGACTAAGTTTCGAACTTTAGAGCTGTTGTCCCTTGCGAACACTACTCAAACCACTTGGTCATGTAATGAAAGACTATAAATCCACAGAAATGGTGCACGTTGACAGCGCCCAAGGTTATTGATGACTGACAGGATAAGTTGCGGATGCATACATAGAACATGATAAATATATATGTAAGTACATACGATATGCCAGGTTGCCAGTTCCGACGATTTCCGGGAACTGTACATTCAGGTATTATGATACTGATAATGGTTCCAGGTGGCCCGGTTCAGCAAGTTCCGTAACCGCATTTACGGGATACTTGTATCATGGTCAAAGTGACGTAAACCAAATATTTAATCCATTAATCTTATCTTAAACCAAAATGCAACTCTAAATTGCAGAACAGTCATTATCCTGATAAAATTTCGTCTACAACTCAATCTGAATCTCAAGTTTTGGTTAAAAAAATTCTATGCTACAAAGTTCAACTAAAGCACGTTTGCTGTTTCTGCAAGCCAAATGATTGTCCAAAACTTCTGATAATGAAACATCATTAGCCTCAACTCAACTCGGTTGACACCATAGTTTAACACAGTACAGCATGGGATGATGATGATTGATGTGCGTGTTAACACTGATTGTCTGATGTTTCATTATCAGATGTTTTGGGCACTATTTTTGCATGCAGAAACAACATACGGGCTTTATGTAATGTCTTACACCAGTATTATACGTATCGTCATTTAATGCTGAAACTTTCACCGCTAGAAACTCTGGCTACTTTTAATGCAACGGAATTCTTCCATTAGATTTGATTCGTCTTCGTAAAGTTTCGGAACGTCGGTGGTGAGGGCGGCACTATAACGGAAAAGGGGGGGGGGGGGTTAACGGGTGTTACACGTGGGGGAGGTGGGGGTGTTTCACGGAACCAAATGATGATGATGTAATAAAATATGGCGGTTACCACTTCTTTCATTGCCGCATTACTTCAGTTTCAGCCAAGCAGTCACTCATTTAACAGCTCAACCCATACATTGGCGAGCTCAATATATGGTCTGACTATGAACTTTTCCACTGTATCTTATTTTGAAAATTGCATTTGACATTCATATCAGCTCCCTAATCTCACTCACTCACTCACTCACTCACTCACTCACTCACTCACTCACTCACTCACTCACTCACTCACTCACTCACTCACTCACTCACTCACTCACTCACTCACTCACTCACTCACTCACTCACTCACTCACTCACTCACTCACTCACTCACTCACTCACTCACTCACTCACTCACTCACTCACTCACTCACTCACTCACTCACTCACTCACTCACTCACTCACTCCCTCACTCGCTCACTCACTCACTCACTCACTCACTCACTCACTCCCTCACTCGCTCACTCACTCACTCACTCACGCACTCACTCACTCAATCATTCACTCACTCACTCACTCACTCACTCACTCACTCACTCACTCACTCACTCACTCACTCACTCACTCACTCACTCACTCACTCACTCACTCACTTGCTCACTCACTCACTCACTCGCTCACTCACTCACTCACTCACTCACTCACTCACTAATTTTCTGATTTCGTCAAGTCCTCCATAATGAGGATTATGGAATGACTAGTGAAATGAATAGTGGAATGAAAGGTGGATGAAATGGAAGTTGTAACAATCTACATACGCCAAGTGCCGGCAAATGGCCAGCCATTGCCGTCACTTATTAAGCAAATGATCTGGCAGAGTGTTCACATCAATTAGTGCCATTATTCCTAATGTATAATGTGACTTGGGTTTCCAGTTACACTTACACCGAATATGATGAATAACTCGGATATCACATTCCGGATAAAAGAATACATATTTATGGAAAAGTTTTCTGTGTATAGAGAAAGGAACAATGGTAAACTTTACGTTTATTAAAAAGTTAGGGTCTTTCCCATATGGGAAACAAGTTGGTAGTAGGCTTTTAAGAGCGGGTGCATTTACCGTTCGGCCAAAACCGTGGAAAAACTCGGTCAACAAAAAAATTCGAAATTGAAGTTAATGGCTTAAATCGAATGTCCCTGAGTCTCTGAGAACGCCCAAAAAGTTGTTTGTCAGTCTGATTCGTAAATTCCGAATAAGGCGCCAAAAGGCGCAAAAATACTGAAAAACCGATCAACTTTGAGCCGAAATGCAGGCTGCAATGTTAACGACCTGATATCGAAGTTAGTTTAGCTGGATTCTACGCTTCAAAAGCTATCTGTATCGTCAATTAATCACTGCACTATTCAGGTTTTCGAACAGGAGACGCTGCCAAACATTTCTGAAAAACGAAAATCGTTCGACTTTAATGCATGCGTTTCAGACGACCTTTGGGCTGAAATATTGATAAATTGGCTGACGACCGACCATCGTCGTTAGTATACCTGAAATCTACGGTTAAAATTACCACTGAAAATCGTATTTTAAAACAATGCAACAATGTGGTTGTCGAAGGGAGAGGCGCCAACCTTTTCTCGAAACAAAAATATTTTTCGACGCACAGTTGATAAGAATAGTTCTGAGCTGAAAATTTTGCTTGAGATGAACGAGCTGATAAAGCCGTTAGCATAGCTGAAATCTACGTCTAAAATAGTATGGATTAGTCTCGATTAAGTCGATTTACTATTTGTTTTTCCCCTTAAGATCGGCCGACAAACATTACCTCGAATGCATGTCCCTCATCAGACCATCGTGTACTGCACAGCACGCGCGTTCGGCGTTCGTATACAGCCTGTTATGTCATGCTAACCAATAACAGCAACTTGGTATAGTGGTTAACGCGTTAGACTTTCATGCGGTAGGTTGCGGGTTCGAATCTCAATAATCTTTTTGCTCATTTTAGCGGTTAACTAATCAGCGAGAACAAGTATATCAGCAAAACATCCTATTTCAATCTTTGAAGAAGCTATTTTTCAAACACGTGTAAACGTCATTAACGTTTTTTCTTGAAAACTTGAATGGATTTGGAAGTAAAATTTATTAACGCATTAGTATAACGCTCCCTTGGGAAAATGCTATTTTAATTGAAATTTATAAACCACGATTGCCTGTTGTTCTACATATGTATTATTCTAATTAAATTCATTTCGACTACTTTTGATAGTCGATTTTAGTTCGAAAAACACAAATAATCGGTTGGTTTGAAAGACGATTTCAAACTGTTAAACTACAAATGTTTTCTACGTCAAAGATTCTTTAGCAAACAATATAGCACAATTATATTCTTCTCAAATGATAATAAGATCAATTTTGAAATCCGGTATTTATTGGACCCTATTAATACAGATGCAATGGGATCTGTGGACACTCCTATTCTTTCTACACCGAGAAAACATTCATTCTTCTAACCAGTTGAGAGTTCTATGCCGGTGTCAGTTTCACAAAAAGTTAAGGAGCTTTCCTTTTTCGAAAAAAAACTCTTAGTGCATAAATTTGATTTTTTTAGCAATCGAGGCGTTTTTTTAGCAATTGAGGCGTAGATTCCAGCTGCACTGATTTCGGCGATAATAAGTTGCGAACTCAACCGTCTGTATTTAGCTCATACATACATATGTAACTCGTCCGATGCATAAATGTGTAATGTTATGTACAAAATGCATTTGCGAAAAAATAGATCAGGTTCAAGGGTCGCTGTTAAACAACCCTCCTGTTTATGAAAACCCAATGGCCTTCGTAGCGGCCTTCCTGTTTATAAAACCCAAATTCAATAAGGAAAACGACAGCCAATCGGGGTTTACAAATTTCATTTACAAGGCTTTTGTTGCAATTGAGCAACATAATGCGTTAAAATACTTTCACATAATTAACTCCAATCAAATTTCCAAGAATGAATAAAATTACTTCGTGTCGGCACTAGTTTTTATCGGGGCGCAAATTTACAGCTACTCTAAACCTCCCATTCTATTTCACAATTCTGGAAAGTGACTTTCACAAGATTTCATTTCTACATGAAGTTCAGAATGTAGGAAAGATAATAGGATAAAATTCAAATGTTTTTAATCAAAAAGGGCTGTTTTGTTGATACACTTGTTCTCGCTGATTAGTTAACCGTTGAAATGAGCAAAAATATTTATTGAGATTCGAACCCGCGACCTGTCGCATGAAAGTCTAACGCGTTAACCACTATACCAAGTTGCTGTTATAGATTAGCATGACATAACAGGCTGTATACGAACGCCGAACGCGCGTGCTGTGCAGTACACGTTGGTCTGATGAGGGACATGCATTCGAGGTAATGTTTGTCGGCCGATCTTAAGGGGAAAAACAAATAGTAAATCGACTTAATCGAGACTAACCCATTCTATTTTAGACGTAGATTCCAGCTATGCTAACGGCTTTATCAGCTCGTTCATCTCAAGCAAAATTTTCAGCTCAGAACTATTCTTATCAACTGTGCGTCGAAAAATATTTTTGTTTCGAGAAAAGGTTGGCGCCTCTCCCTTCGACAACCACATTTTTGCATTGTTTTAAAATACGATTTTCAGTGGTAATTTTAACCGTAGATTTCAGGTATACTAACGACGATGGTCGGTCGTCAGCCAATTTATCAATATTTCAGCCCGAAGGTCGTCTGAAACGCATGCAGAAAAGTCGAACGATTTTCGTTTTTCAGAAATGTTTGGCAGCGTCTCCTGTTAGAAAACCTGAATAGTGCAGTGATTAATTGACGATACAGATAGCTTTTGAAGCGTAGAATCCAGCTAAACTAACGTCGATATCAGGTCGTTAACATTGCAGCCTGCAGTTCGGCTCAAAGTTGATCGGTTTTTCAGTAATTTTGCGCCTTTTGGCGCCTTATTCAGAAATTACGAATCAGATTGAAAAAAAAATTTTTTGGGCGGTCTCAGGGACTCAGGGACATTTGTTTTAAACCCATTAACTTCAATTTAGAATTTTTTTTGTTGACCTAGTTTTTGGCCTATTTTTATTAGTTTTCACTCTTAAAAACTGAGATTACGCTAAATCAATTATAAAATGTTTATCTTGTTTTTGGCTTCATCCTAGTCATTTGAGAAAATACATGAAGACCAAAAAGGACTAAACAAAAAGTGCTGTTTGTACCACGTGTCCGTGGATCCAATATGCCGTTGTGTGACATGTGTTCGCAATTAGGACACCAAACGAAACATCTATTTTTGGAACAGGCAAACATGCGATAATATTGAAACAAACAGACGAGTTTTTCACTTTCTACGTGTACGGCAAGAATAGTGGAGCGGGGAGAGAAGAACGCGAAAAATAAAAAAGGAAAGAAGCTGAGAACCCTGAATTTTAGAGGGCTGACATTACCTTGATTCTTGATACATTTAAGATAAGAACATGAGGAACGGCAACTGGCGGACGAGCCAAACCTCTAAAAGAAAGATAATTTCACCAAAGAGGGGGGAATGGGCAGTTTTCAGGTCATTTTTTCTACACCTTAGGGAGCAAATGCTGTTTTTTACGCCAAAGAGGGGGAATTCCACTTTTCTTCCCCTTCTTGTCCGCTAGCGCGGAAGTCGTCATTGCAGGATGATTGCATCTTTTGTGTCGGTTTACACTCAAACTCAACCAATTTGGACGAACGTGAGTATTGTAATCAATTTGGCTAATGGGTACAATGATTGTTGTTGTTTGGAAGCTAAAAAGCAATAAGAAGAATGCACAAACAAACAGCAACCTGTTCAGTTTCAGAGTGGGTAACAAACAGTTCGCTCAAAATAATTTTCCGTAAAATAGGACAGATGTTGTTTTCATTATGTATATCCAGAGGTTATCCGGTGACAAATATTGAACCTCTGAGTTCTTTTTTCTAATTTCAGAGCATCGTTGAAAAACTAGAAAAAAAAGAAAATCAAGAAATGTTCTCATAACATATTAATCATGCTGGTTTGAATTTTGAACGAGCGTAGCGAGTAGACTCAACTATTTTGGGATTAGTTAGTGTGTGCATGCTACGGGCATGCGATGACTGCCCACAAGTTGTGCATAGCTATACACGTTTCATTGTTCTCAACTCTGCTACATGTCTGAATGAGGACAAATACTTGATGCACTGGTTCATATAGCTTAACTTAGACAGATAAACAGAGGCAAGAGGGCGCTTTGCCGACTCTTCCCCTGGAATAATGATGAAAAGATAGGTATCATATGGATTTATCGCACAGAATCAATTAGACGATATCGATCGAACGGTTGCGGCCTTCGTCGAAACATCATCATGCACTCTGAGAACCATAGATTTACACAATTTATACTTTTCTAAACTGTCTATATTTAATTGAGACCATCTGTTTAACTCAATATTACAACCTGGTGATAAACTACTACCTGTGTCTTTTTACATCGATGCTGAAAGGCTGAAAATACACGCCACCCTTTCCTCCCCCATGCAAAGAGGGTTTACAAGGAAAGTTTATCAGCACAGTAATTACACAGAAATCGATCATTACACTATATAGAAAAGTTAATGTTGTACATTTCATACATACACCATTTCATACCAATAACCTGATTGCCGCTAACCATATTTTACCGGTGTCGGAGTTCTCCATCGATCACCTTTCCATTGGTTCGGCCAATCATCAGCACATCATCTTCGGTGCATTTATTCGGTGCTTTCCATAGCACAAATTCAATTTCAGTGCGTTCCATTGCACAATTTAATTCAATATTAGTGCTTTCCATTGCACAATTCAATATTATTCAAATATATTTTCACAACTTTACAATGCTAATCTACGAACCTTTTATCGGTATTTCAAGAGAAAAGCAAGGGAAACAGAACATTACCAAGAGTGCGAAACAAAGTTTTTATAGAGTAGTTTATGAACAAATTTTCCTTCTATAGATCCATTGGGACTCACGATAAAATAACAGGTGAACATTACAAGTCACCAGGTGAACAATACAAGTCACCTCCGCCTTCAATGTGTCATACAAGCACATAATTTAGGCTTTTCATTGTTCTCAACTCTGCTACATGTCTGAATCTTATATACTAAAACACTAGGGTAGGTATGTTTGTTTGTTTGTATGTCCGCAAGTCAATAGGTATAAATATCAGAAGTGCAACGCTGATAAACTCATTTATTAATTTCTTTCCGCAAGTGTAATCATCATCACCTTCTTTCATAAAAGTTGAGGAGAGATGGTCATCGACACCCTCGAAGGTTGTTCCCAATATGCAGATCTGGAAATACCAACCTCAACTAAACTGACCTCAACTGAAGGTGCCGTAAAATTTGTGCTACGAGTGCCAATCTTTCTAATTTGTTCATCTACATCGAGAATTATTAACCACCATGGAAAAAATATGCTGAACTGCTGAACGGGATTATATTTTTCAACTGAAAATCTGTGTTCAAATCAATTCATTTATAACGGGTCGGGTCAAGTTATTTGAGCTACTACGATTAAACAAGCTTAACTTAACAACAGATTTTCATATTATGTAATGAAAAAAATCATTAATTCATTTTTAACGGGTCGGGTCATGTTATTCAAACTAATACTACTCTTCACTGCTGATTAGAGGTCGGGTAATGAGATAAAAATAGGCTATGGTTTTCAACGGGATAACGGAACTGACCTCAACTGAAGGTGCCGTAAATTTTGTGGCACGGGTACAGATCTATCTAATTTGTTCTTCTACATCGGGAATCATTAACCACCATGGAAAAAATATGCTGAACTGCTGAACGGGATTATATTTTTCAACTGAAAATCTGTGTTCAAATCAATTTATTAATAACGGGTCGGGTCAAGTTATTTTAGCTACTAAGATTAAACAAGCTTAACTTAACAACAGATTTTCATATTATGTAATGAAAAAAATCATTAATTCATTTTTAACGGGTCGGGTCATGTTATTCAAGCTAATACTACTCTTCACTACTGATTAGAGGTCGGGTAATGAGATAAAAATAGGCTATGGTTTTCAACGGGACAAGTGAAAAGATTTTAGTTTATTGACGAAAAATAGGTGCTCAAAAGTTGTTACTTTCATGGTTGGCCGTAAGTTTTTTCCACGGGTTATTATTACTGTAATTGTGTATTTGAACTCATCTTAAGACAATTCAAATTATTCAACCTTATCTTCATTACAGATAATCATGTCAGGTCATGAATTAAAAATATGTTAGGCGTTACCAACGAGAATGTTAAAAACGGTATTCCATGAAAAACAAGTGGTGGCATGTTTTAAATTGGTGGCTTTAAAATATTCCACGGGTTTTCTCACTGTAATTTTCTAATTTGAACTAATATCAAAATGAAAACGTTAACAATTAAGTCAGATTTCAATGGATCGGGTAAGTTTAACGTATTTAAACAACGGGTTATATCGGCGGGTTTGTTCGAATAATAATCTTTGTAAACTTAATAGACAGTTGCGTAGCAACGGGTTTACCCTAGTGAGGACAAATACTTGATGCACTGGTTCATATAGCTTAACTTAGACAGATAAACAGAGGCAAGAGGGCGCTTTGCCGACTGTAGCGACTGAATAGAATGCTCCCCAAACGCGGCTGCACAGGACACATTACGCTTACAAGCACATTTCATTGTGTCTTGTTAAATCGAGAAATTGAAGGATGGATTTATGAGGAATTGCAAAAAATGTAATTATTGGCTTTCTATTAGAAGGAGCGCAGCGACTGATTGCTCCCCTTCCCCCGGCTCCGGCTGACGCCCAATATATTATATGTTGATAGCTCATTTTATTATGTTTGCACCCTTCTGAAACGTGAGTGTTGAAGTGGATACTCCCAACCTGGCTGTCGTTACCCCGTCAAATGGCCAGAGTTTCCCCTCACCTTATCGTTGAGGGCATTGTTTCACTATTAATCAAGACATGAAACGTGAGAACTATATGAGCAACCAATGAATTGGTTGTCGTTACCCGGTTAAATGACTATAACTTAGCGTCGCATTCGCCTGTCAGAAAGGTAAAGCGCTAGTTATCGTAGAAAGAATGAAACGTGAACGAGAAAGTAGATTTGTGTGCTGAGAGACTGACTGGGTGGTTATCGCTGGTTTGCACACACGGCAAAGTTTTTTTGCGGTACTACTACTGCACTTCTAAAGCAAAGTCAATATTAAAGTAGAACAATATGCGTAAAGAAGGTAACCCAAAATGTACTAACTTGGATTGCTAGCTATTCATGCAATTTCACATGGTAAAAAAAAAAACAACAACAACAACAACAACAACAACAACAACAACAACAACAACAACAACAACAACAACAACAACAACAACAACAACAACAACAACAACAACAACAACAACAACAACAGCGTGACCGAAAATTTGAGTACAGGTCCGCTCCACGATATTTTGTTTATACAATATATTTCAATCCGGCGCATCCAGATGTTTTCCGGTCAGAAATATTAGACCCTCAGCTGTTGAAAAGTGAATTCCGGCCGTCGATAGTGTGACGCACGTGGGTAGAAAAATAAAGTTGGCAACCATTGAAATATCAGGAACATTAATCGATGTTTGGTGCAAGAACATGGTTTCTCACACTTTCGAACAATATGAAAACAAACCAACTCCATATTTCTACTTTTGAGATACAAATTGAAAGATGGAACACTGAGGCGATGCTTCCTATGCTTCCTTATCCATCTACTTTCGAGCATAAAAACGCATCAAATCGAATCAATATATTTATGTAACTATAAAATTCTTCATGAATTAATGTTCAATCTTTTTCCAGAAAAAACAAAGCTTTCCTCTTCATCGGTTCCAAAATGGCAACAAAATGCAAACCGGTGTGTGGGTGTCATGCATATATGTATAAGCAAACAGATGGGTGTGTCTGCACTCGGGTATAATGGCTGGGAACACCGGGACTTACGGGACTCAACAAGACCACCGGTATTGTTTACTGAACCCAACCATTATAATCGCTGATTACGTCTGCCATATCTGTCTAAGCCTAAGCCTAAGCCTGAACTCAAGCCTCGGATATGACTTTTCACAATCATGTTGAGAACCCGGTTTTGACCATGCCTGACTATGGCAGAATAAGATTATGGTTATGGCTGAACTTGATTCTTAACTTCATTAGTTTTTGTAGTTTGAATTATTTTTTATAATTTAAGGACGAGGCCTAAGTACGTTCCAACATATGAAAGATGTCATGTTAAAGTCGGAAAATCAACAAGCTACATATGTATGACGCAGTTCTGTTTATACATATGTATCTTGAAATCTTGTATACACTTTGTATTGTTGAAACACAGTCTACCGGCTGGTTTAAACTATTATTTACCCACTTGAAGTAAAAATGGATAAAAAATTAATTCAGTATTAACAGTATAAATGACGTCAACTATAATATACTTCAAGCCATATGTGCATGGTTTCTAAAACATAGTTGTTTTCATTGCAGACATATGGGGCGAAAACTATTGAACTTACCGAAAAACAGACGGCAAATCTGTTTAATTTTTACCAATGAGTTTTCTTAAATGAGGCATGGTTAACTGGTGATTTTAGCCAACTGAGCAACGGGTTTTGTTAACGATGGTTACATAGTAGGGGTATATAATTATATACCATGATTATAGCCGTTCTCGTTTTAGTACATTTTTGTAAAAACGACGATTACGCGGACCTCCCAGTACCGCTAGCGATTGACGTTGCAGGTTGATTATGATGGAGTTTAGAAATATGTAAAATATGTAGGATTGTCATTTAGGATAGTTACGAGTTTGAATAGTTGGGGTTGATTCCGAATGAGTTGTTTTCACTTTTTATGTTTCACAACAGCTGACGTTTAGTTAAATACGAGATTTAAATCCGTCTGAAATCTACACTTATGTAAGTATGTAGGATAACTCTAGGTTACTAACGGTTAGGTTCACATAAAACTGGGAAAAAATTTTTTCTAGCGACCTGCGAATTCTGTTTGTCTCCAGTTTATGTTTCCGGAAAAGATTGGACAGATCACTCGAAGAGTTCTACATAATTCAGTTCTCAGACAATGTTAATGATGAAAAACTAAACATACTCCAGAGTACAGATGCGGTGCGAAGCGCATCCATGCGTCCCTATCTGATATGAACCGCATCCAAGATATATCATTTTCATAAAATATCGGCGCACATTTCCAAAGAACGTGGGAACGGCTTTTGTTTTTTAGAGTGCAGCTCAATTGCGAACGAAGTTTCCACTTACGATGACGCTTTCGAAGAGCTTTTCGCATGACATACCGAAATCTTCCGGAACTCAGAAACAGAAGAAAACGTGAATATGAAACATTGCGAAATGTATTGTAAAAATCTGCAACACGACTTTGAATGTACCGTTACCACCGCCTAACGAATGCCGTGAGATAAGTCTACTGTACATACATATGGCACCCATGAGTCTAATCAAATGGCTCGTTAAGTTCCTTATTGTTCACACGCAGAGTCCATGCCACCTATCTGAACGCATTTTATGGTCTTAGGCGGACTGTAAACCGGTTTTGTTGGACGGCCATTGAAAGCTTTGGGACTTTACAAAAAGTGGTTACATGACGAACGACGATGATATGCTGGTGATGATTTTATGGCTGGTGATGATTTTACCTGTTATTCGAGCCAGATAATTTTGTCCACGATCCAGCATCACTGGCGGACGAGTTATGTACCCTCCAAAAGGGAGGGAAATTTTCCAAAGAGGGGGGCATTGGCAAAATTTTGTTATTTTTACCAACACCTTACGGAACAAACTCTACTTTTTGAGAGTTCAACCAAACGCTGGGTCATCATCAGCCATGAAATATGTACAGGGTGTCCCATCCTTAACCGCCGATGTTGACGGCTTCGCATTTGAGTTTTACTCGATCTATATAATTGAAACTTCATTTTCTGATAGAGAAGTCTTTGGCAATTTGTTTGACACCTACCAGAAGTTAATTGGACGTCTGTAGGGGTGGGGGGACTGAGATTTCAAAATTCTACCCCCCCCCCCACCCCCTGCAAAACGCCAAAAACCCGGCCCACCCCTGAAGAGACGTGAATGGATTCTCGCAACTTCTCGGATATACGCGATCCTTCAAATCATCAAATAGGAGCCTGAATCCAGATGGGTAAAGTCTGGCGACCTGGCCGGACACACAAACTTTCCTGGTTCCAGAGTCTCTGCTGGTCCAGGAACCAGGAAAGGTCTCATTGAACCGATCCCAGGTGATACTGATACAATGAGCTGGAGCACCGTATTATTGGAACAACAAGTCACCTTCCCAAACTCCTATACCTGCTTTAGACGAGGCAACAGCCACTTTTGCAAGAAAGCCAGGACGTTTCGGTATGTCAGCTTCACCCGAGATTGGCTCAATGACAACTTTCCTGGTTCCTGGCTGATTCCTCAGCGGAGAACATTTTCTGTGGCCTACCAGGTCGCATATTTGTAAACTGCACCCACTTTTTGTCAGAATTCGTGCAACCCAACGACAGCTAATAACCATTGGATTGTTTGTACGGCTTAGGCTTAGTTCCGAGCATAGACTGTACGTTAGTGAAGAAGATAGCCTAGTTTAGCCTGTCCGTGAATCCAAAATGAAAAAGTCGAATTTGGGATTTTGACAAAAAGTGGGTGCAGTTTCCAAATATGCTACCAGGTTGCCAGAGCTGATCCACTTGGACTCCTGGCTCAAGGGTGATTTGAAAGAGCACGTATATCCGAAAAGTTCCGTAGATACGGGGCAGACACGTCTCTGTATCCTTGAAAAGAAGGGTGCCATTCCCATGGTCTCAGGTTATGCAGCAGTGAAAGATGTGCATCGCCGCTGGAAACGATGTCTGAGTCGAAAAGTGGAGTGAATCTCTTCCGGATCTTGTTCTGTTCCATTTTGGGTTGTGCTATGTACTTCATGTGATTTTCTGCTCTTGTGTTTCATTTTTATTAAATTTCTTGACAAAAATGTCTACTTAAGGATAAAAAAATAGTCCAAAAGTGGACCTTTTTTCGATTGCTTGTAAATTAAGCTAGAGACGTCCTATTAACTTCTGGTAGGTGTCAAACAAATTGCCAAAGACTTCTCTATCAGAAAATGAAGTTTTAATTATATAGACCCAGTACAACTGAAACACGGAGCTGTCAACATCGGCGGTTAAGGATGGGACACCCTGTACATATGTATCTAGAGCCAAACATAATGAGAATTTGACAATCATTTCGGTTGTCTGAAAAAATCACATCCGGTCAGTAGCTTAAATGTAATTTATAATTTTGCATAAAAAGTTACAGAAAACACTTTCCGACTGACGAAATACTGCAGTGAACGGTGCAAACATAAATTTCCAGTGTTCGTATTACATACATACGTATCTTTAAGAAACATACATATTATTATTCAAAATACTGCATCAATCATGTACATGATTATAAATAATGTATCAATGACTCTACAGTAAATATATATGTATATGTGTGTCTGTCTGTGCCAGAGAAGTGCACTTTGTTTTTTCCATGTACGACAACATTCATCAAAGATTCACAAAGTTGCCAAGTACCATATATGTACATAGTAGGTGATGAGTTTTTGCAGAGGGAAAATCTCATTCACAGATTTATTTACACCATTCGGTTTTATGATTTCTTCAATGAAAATTGTGGCTTTGAAATGAAAGCAATCTTTTTTACAAGTATGAAAAGATGAACCTGATGGCAGAGATTATAGGGAATATTAAAATTAAAGATGATTCCATTTCAAGAATGCAGACGCTGAAACAAACCAAATGTTTATACGCGCAAAATTCACCGGAATGCGTTCTGCAGTATCTCAATATATGGTGTGTAGACTTTACCATGATGATTGAGTCATGAATATGCATGAGAACAGATATTCAATATCATTGAACTCTAGAACACAATGGAACAGTAAAAATAGAAAAAAGGACATTGAGGATGAGTTTGTAGCACTTGATAAGAAGACACAAATGACAACGTTGACTTTTCAGACCACAAGAATTGAGCGTGAATTGGAAGAATCATAATAAAATTGTTTTGAGTTCAGGCTCCTTCCATTTCCTCCCCGATGGGTTTTCAGTTCTTTTCTAATGCATCAATGTTACTAATCTGATGTGGAATACTTTCAACTTCCTACACGGAATGCCATTACGAATCATCCTGACTGCTTCGTAAGTTGTCCATCCAAAACGCTTGACCACGGCCAAAGTCAGTCAGACGCCCATCCCAAAAAGGCCTCGGGGCCCCACCAAACTTGTTGGTTTGTCGTCGGCATGTGACTGTGGGGGAGGGGGGAATCTTTGCACAGGGGGGCAAAGACCATCGAATCTTTACACCCCCCCCCCCTACTTGCTCTATACCCCCATAAGTTTTGGATGGATGGGGAGAGGGGTGTCAGACCCTCGCATCGATGGTACCAAACTTTGTGGCATTTGGCGGAGGGGAGGGGGTGTAGGACGGGGGACGGGAAACCGTGAGGGAGAGGCGATAACATGAAGACATTTTTGCATATAAGTGGGATCCACACCGGCGGACGAGTAGGTATTATATGTAATAATCATTGTGAGATTTCATCTGATTTGAAGATTTCCAAATATGACATGTGTTTCTTCCATATAAAAAAAATCTCCAATGTCTCTCACTTGGGTAAAATTCCGTCATGGTGGGAGGATCTGCCTTCCCGTCAATGGTGGTCAGATCGCAGTGGGTCGACGACACAAAGTCTGTAAATTGGTTGGTACAGAGAGAATGACGTGGGTGTTCTAAGTGTTTCGAGGATTCAGTGAATCTGTTGCGTAAGTGATCCAGAAAAATATAACTTGTTGTAAATCCAGAACATTCTTGTCAGTCACTAAGTCGTTGTTGATAATACATATATGTAACCGAGATCCGGATGAACGGATAAATGAGGTGCAGTTTTGTCAACAATGTTAACCCGGGAATATGAAATATGAAATATGAAATAAGATTGACAACTTGGTTTTGAAATGAGCGACACATAAAAACAAGCCGATCACTTGTGTTTATCATATATGTTCAGTTTATTTGTTTATTCAATAAATATTACAGGAGTAACAGGACATCGTGATTGACTATTAAAAATGAAAATCAGTTAGACGATCTGAAATGAATATAACTTTTTCAATCATTAGTAGCTCAATCCCAAACATAACATTATTTCCTTTCAAGTCTATGCAGTTCACGTGATGTATCAGTCTGGTCAATAGGATATGTTCGGATCTGTTCACATTCTGGGTTTATTCCACGGAGAATGATTTTTCTTCCAATTACTGATCTGAAGCTGACAGTCATCTGGACATCCACATCAGAATTGGTCTGAATGTCTCGGCTGATTGCATTGGACGACTGACTTGGGAATACATCCAAGTCTGCTGGGTTACGGTCAGTTGGTTTGATGAACGTCTGATCTGCACTTACAGTAGTGTGTTTTCTGACTTACATATTTCATGGCTAACTGACTGACTGACTGACTGACTGACTGACTGACTGACTGACTGACTGACTGACTGACTGACTGACTGACTGACTGACTGACTGACTGACTGACTGACTGACTGAATGACTGACCGACTGCCTTAACTGGCGGAAACACATCAGAACTCAGTAAAACTTCAAAAGGAGCGATCAAGCTGAGGCTACATCATTATATACTACTACAAACTACTTTTTGTCGGGTAACATGTACAGTTATTATTTATTTTTGTATGATAATTTAAATTAATTTTACTATTAAATTTACTTATGCAATGGTTGTCAGGATCACGAATCAGAAAGAAACTCGAGAAAATAACCCGAATCCAGCACGTACATACAGTATTTCTAGGTAACCAGTTTCAGCGGTTCTGACATTGAAATTGAATTTCAGTAGATTACATTGAAATTTACAAAACTGTATTTTATGCGGTGGGAAGATTTACAGCTGTTTCCCATCCGAGTTCCAATATCAGTTTGTTGATGCGACCTTCATTGAGGACAGTGTACATAATATACAGTGGTAAGTAATCTGAACTCCTTAGGATACTTAATTCAAATACGCGCTGCTTTTTCGGTTTGAAATGTCGCAGTATCTAGATTAACTCGGACTATGTAGTAATGTGACTAATGTTACATTTTTGTTGGCCATTGACAAAATGAGAAAGTAAGCTGAGTCAGTCTCAAAAAGATAAACTGCAGTTTCCACATCAACGTTTCCTCGGAAAGTCCGGATATCTGCTGGCCTTCCTACCAGTTCTGGGTTCCGATTCCGCTCCAAAACAACCATTCCACGGAATATAAAATTTTTACATGTGGGTTTTTGAGTGAGAAATGCGAACTTTGAACTATTCGTTATTCAATGTATTTTATATTGTAAATTGAAATGTAACAAATAAAAGCAAATCTTTGGAGAATATACCTACATATATGTAGGAACTGGAGTAGGTGTTACGATAAATTACGCCGATCTGAGATACAACTTGATTCCAATGCAACCATCTGAAAGTGAGATGTTTACGATACAGCCAGCAACAGCATGAAACCAATATGTTACCCGACAACAAATGTATCTTCTGATCGTAGGCGGGCTTGCTGGATTCCCTTCTCTTCTCCCGATATTCTTTTTCGTGAATTTGCACAATCTTGCTACATAACTGGGTCAAACTCAAACAATTCTCCAAAACCAGCTTTATTCAGAACTTCGAATTTCGAACGTTTCCGATACACTGGCAAACATGAAAGAAGAAACGCATTTATGACATATTCGTGGATTCTCAGTTGGAGGATCAAATGAATCCTGGTTTCTAGGATGAAACTCTAAATCTCTCTACTAACTTCACCTGATACAAATGCCATCCACACGCTGATGATAAATTATAAAGAAAAATTGGTTCTAATAAATATGATTCACCCAAATCTCAAAAATGCTTGGCATCTTTATAACTATTCGAATCGGTGGCACAACTGGTCTTGCCATGCCGATACCATCCTCCATTCAACATTGAGTCCGTTATTTTGACGCCTCATGCATGATTTCATGTGCTGATTTGTTGGCAGTCCATCCATCGGACGACCACTGTCTTCCAGCCAGAATAAACATCTCACCCTTGGGGGGCAAGGGGGCATGGACCCATGGTCGGGCCATCTATTAGCGAACGAGGGAACCACGGAAAAGTTTGATTTCCCCTTTCCGCCGCTCTAAAAAATTGCATTTGTTTTCAAGATGTGCTCAAAATGGCCTAAAAATTTTGAATTCCCCTGCCTTTGGAAGATTTGTTGATCCGCCAGTGGGGCCATCCCAACCAGAACCCACAAACGAATGGTACTGACTGACGGACCTGCAGTTCGCTGGCGAGTGCAAATCAGCGGCACATATTATGTTACGGGAAGATACAAAGGCTGGGATGTTGCCACTGGGTTGTTAGGTTCTTTTAATTTATGGTAAATAGCACACAAAAAACAATAACAATAGCAAAAAACGTGGAGACTACGTCATTGAGATGTTGGAGCTCTTGATTGGTCGCTTGTACATACATACAGTATGTACGAACAGGCCTATTTCAGTCAGCTGGTATCATCATAACTGGATTGTTATGAGAATGTAATTGAATCCGATGCCAGTCTAACAAGCATGTTCAATCAAGTTTTATGATTGCAGTGAAGGAACCCATATTGAAACAAAAATAGAATTAATAAATCTATCTGACAAGTACATAGGTGGACTGGATGGGATATGTTGGTATTTACATAACAAAATTTGCCTACAACATCTCCAACTTTTTATCGTTTATTTCATTTTCTTTTTATTATCGTTTATTTCATTTTCTTTTTATAATTTACAAGTTTAGTTTACGGCTACTGAGTCGAGGTTATATTGATAAAATCACAGATACAGTTTTGTCATCCCCAACTTTTTGAGGTTATTTTGCGCGACTTCAGAACTTGTATGAGTTGTATCGCTTACTGTTATCAGGCTCATAAAACAAAACGACATCATCATTGACAAATAATTTTATTATTTCATTACACCACATCATACACAGAAAAGTTAAAAATCACAATATAAATGAAGAGACCTCTTAGCTTCGAAGTGGATGAATCATAATTAGAGGAATTATTTTTCAATGAAAAGGTAACTTCTCAGATGATTCAGCCACTCCTACTGACACACGGCGCCACGGGAAGGCGGGTCTCAGGTAGCAGTGCAAATGTGGTTTGGTGTCCCCGCCCGAAGGCAGGGTTAAGTCCGCCAGGACACACCAGTACGGCAGAAAATAGTAGATAAAAGTAGATTAAAGTAGGTTATGATAATAGCATACCAAAGATCAGAATAAAGATAGCGAAAATGGCAGAATAGTGAAGAGTAAATACAGTAATAAAAATTTATAGCAAGGTTATGTTATGGAATAGTTGTCAAGCAAGGTCATAAATGAAAGTAGATAAAAAAATAGAGTTTTTAATGAAATGATGTAACGCAAACTATAGAGTTCATAGAACAAATTATATAGTTCAAAATAAGGTATAATAAATTATAGACTTCATAAATAAACTGAAGTAGAGCAGGTTTAGAGAGAATAAAAAAAATTAAGTTAATGAAATATTAAAAGTAATCAGAATGAAACAATCAGAGTTGATATCAGAATGTTAGGAGTCCAAGTTGAAGTCAGAAGAGACAGTGCCGCTCTGGTGTGTATGGGACAACCCGAGTACGCCAGTGAGCAGCCCGAATCATCAGTCCGAGTGCTGATGGAGTCGCCAGAGACAAGACCAATCTACAATGTACATAATTGGTACGCTTTGTTTCATGGAACTCAGGCATTCAAGGTAAAACATTCATACATATACCAAACGCTGAAAACCTGAGAAATTTCATTAGTGAGTAACAGTTTTGATAAAGTGAAACAAGCAAGCAATCAATACCGACAGCCAACCAGTGTGATCCAATCCAGGAAGAGGCAGCGAGCAGCCCGAGTACGCCAGTGAGCAGCCCTCGTCAGCAGTGAGTGGTCCATGTCACCAGTGAGCAGCCCGAGTCGCCAGTGAGCAGCCCGAGTACGCCAGTGAGCAGCCCGAATGATCAGTCCGACTAGAGCGCTGATGGAGTCCCCAGAGACAAGACCAATCTACAATAAACATATTTGGTGAGCTTTGTACAATGGAGTTAAGTCATTCAAAGTAAAACATTCATACATTGACCAACCGCTGAAAACCTGAGAAATTAAATTAGTGAGTAACTGAAGTGAAACAAGCACGCAATAAATAACGACAACCAACCAGTATGTTCGAATACAGGAAGACGCAGTGAGCAGCCCGAATACGCCAGTGAGAAGCCCGTGCACGCCAGTGAACAGCTTGAGTACGCCAGTGAGCAGCCCGAGTACGCCAGTGAGCAGCCCGAGTACGCCAGTGAGCAGCCCGAGTACGTCAGTGAGCAGCCTGAGTGCCCCAGTGAGCAGCCTGAGTGCCCCAGTGAGCAGCCCGAGTACGCCAGTGAGCAGCCTGAGTCGCCAGTGAGCATCCCAAGTGCGCTAGTGAGCAGCCCGAATACGCCAGTGAGCAGCTTGAGTACGCCAGTGAGCCGCCCGAATACGCCAGTGAGCAGCCCGAGTACGCCAGTGAGCCGCCCGAATACGCCAGTGAGCAGCTTGAGTACGCCAGTGAGCAGCCTGAGTCGCCAGTGAGCAGCCCGAGTGCGCTAGTGAGCAGCCCGAATACGCCAGTGAGCAGCTTGAGTACGCCAGTGAGCCGCCCGAATACGCCAGTGAGCAGCCCGAGTACGCCAGTGAGCAGCCTGAGTCGCCAGTGAGCAGCCCGAGTGCGCTAGTGAGCAGCCCGAATACGCCAGTGAGCAGCTTGAGTACGCCAGTGAGCCGCCCGAATACGCCAGTGAGCAGCTTGAGTACGCCAGTGAGCCGCCCGAATACGCCAGTGAGCAGCTTGAGTACGCCAGTGAGCAGCCCGAGTGTGCCAGTGAGCAGCCCTAATACGCCAGTGAGCAGCCCGAATACGCCAGTGAGCAGCCCGAGTACGCCAGTGAGCAGCCCGAGTACGCCAGTGAGCAGCCCGAGTACGCCAGTGAACAGCCCGAGTACGCGAGTGCACAGTTCGAGTACGCCAGTGAGCAGCCCGTTTAGAACAGTCTACAATATACATATTTAGTAAGCTTTGTTCTTTGGAGTTCAGTCATTCAAGGAAAAAACACAGGCAAATTGACCAACCACTAAAAACCTGGGAAGTTTCATTAGTGAGTCAGTGTTCATACAGTGAAACAAGCACGAAAAAAATTACGACAACCAACCAGTAGGTTCCACTTCTGGAGTATGCCAGTGAGCAGCACGAGTACGCCAGTGAGCAGTACGAGTACGCCAGTGAGCAGCCCGAGTCACCAGTGAGCAGCACGAGTCACCAGTGAGCAGCCCAAGTCACCAGTGAGCAGCCCGAGTCGCCAGTGAGCAGCACGAGTCAGTGAGCAGCACGAGTCACCAGTGAGCAGCACGAGTCAGTGAGCAGCACGAGTCACCAGTGAGCAGCACGAGTCAGTGAGCAGCACGAGTCACCAGTGAGCAGCACAAGTCAGTGAGCAGCACGAGTCACCAGTGAGCAGCACGAGTCACCAGTGAGCAACACGAGTCACCAGTGAGCAGCACGAGTCAGTGAGCAGCACGAGTCACCAGTGAGCAGCACGAGTCACCAGTGAGCAGCCCGAGTCACCAGTGAGCAGCACGAGTCACAAGTGAGTAGCATGACCCGAGTCACCAGTGAGCAGCCCGACTCACCAGTGAGCAGCCCGACTCACCAGTGAGCAGCACGAGTCACCAGTGAGCAGCCCGAGTCACCAGTGAGCAGCACGAGTCAGTGAGCAGCACGAGTCACCAGTGAGCAGCACGAGTCAGTGAGCAGCACGAGTCACCAGTGAGCAGCACGAGTCACCAGTGAGCAGCACGAGTCAGTGAGCAGCACGAGTCACCAGTGAGCAGCACGAGTCAGTGAGCAGCACGAGTCACCAGTGAGCAGCACGAGTCAGTGAGCAGCACGAGTCACCAGTGAGCAGCCCGAGTCACCAGTGAGCAGCACGAGTCAGTGAGCAGCACGAGTCACCAGTGAGCAGCACGAGTCACCAGTGAGCAGCCCGAGTCACCAGTGAGCAGCACGATTCACAAGTGAGTAGCATGACCCGAGTCACTAGTGAGCAGCCCGAGTCACCAGTGAGCAGCCCGAGTCACCAGTGAGCAGCACGAGTCACCAGTGAACAGCACGAGTCACCAGTGAGCATCACGAGTCACCAGTGAGCAGCACGAGTCACCAGTGAGCAGCACGAGTCACCAGTGAACAGCACGAGTCACCAGTGAGCAGCACGAGTCACCAGTGAGCATCACGAGTCACCAGTGAGCAGCACGAGTCACCAGTGAGCATCACGAGTCACCAGTGAGCATCACGAGTCACCAGTGAGCATCACGAGTCACCAGTGAACAGCACGAGTCACCAGTGAACAGCACGAGTCACCAGTGAGCAGCACGAGTCACCAGTGAGCAGCACGAGTCACCAGTGAGCAGCACGAGTCACCAGTGAGCAGCACGAGTCACCAGTGAGCAGCCCGAGGCAGCCCGAGTACGCCAGTGAGCAGCTCGAGTACACCAGTTAGCAGCACGAGTCACCAGTGAGCAGCACGAGTCACCAGTGAGCATCACGAGTCACCAGTGAGCATCACGAGTCACCAGTGAGCATCACGAGTCACCAGTGAACAGCACGAGTCAGTGAGCAGCACGAGTCACCAGTGAGCATCACGAGTCACCAGTGAGCAGCACGAGTCACCAGTGAGCAGCACGAGTCACCAGTGAGCAGCCCGAGTACGCCAGTGAGCAGCTCGAGTACACCAGTTAGCAGCCCGTTCAGAGCAGTCTACAATATACATATTTATTATGCTTTGTTCCATGTAGTTCAGTCATTCAAGGTAAAAAACACAGGCAAATTGACCAACCGCTGAAAACCTGCGAAATATCATTAGTGAGTGACAGTATTCATACAGTGAAACACGCACGCAATCAATAACGACAACCAACCAGTATGTTCCACTCCAGGAGTATGCCAGTGAGCAGCCCGAGTACGCCAGTGAGCAGCCGGAGTACGCCAGTGAGCAGCCGGAGTACGCCAGTGAGCAGCCGGAGTACGCCAGTGAGCAGCCCGAGTACGCCAAAGAGCAGCCCGAGTACGCCAAAGAGCAGCCCGAGTACGCCAGTGAGCAGCCTGAGTACGCCAGTAAGAAGCCCGTTCAGAACAGGCTACAATATACAAATTGAGTAAGCTTTGTTCTATAGAGTTAAGACATTCGAGGTATAAAAATACAGACAAATTGACCAACCGCTAAAAACCTGAGAAATTTTGTTAGTGAGTCACAGTGTTCATACAGTGAAAAAAGCACGCAATCTGTAACGACAACCAACCAGTATGTTCCAGTCCAGGAGTACACGAGTGAGCAGCCCAGAATGCCAGTGAGCAGCAAAAGTACGTCAGTAAGCAGCCCGAGTACGCCAGTGAGCAGCCCGTTTGGAACATTCTACAATAAACATATTTATTAAGCTTTGTTCCATGGAGTTCAGTCATTCAAGGAAAAAAAAGACAGACCAACCGCTGAACCTGGGAAATTTCATTAGTGAATCACAGTGAAACAAGCACGCAATTAATCACGACAACCAACCAGTGTCTTCCATTCCAGGAGTACGCCAGTGAGCAGCTCCAGTACGCCAGTGAGCAGCTCCAGTACGCCAGTGAGCAGCTCCAGTACGCCAGTGAGCAGCTCCAGTACGCCAGTGAGCAGCTCCAGTACGCCAGTGAGCAGCTCCAGTGCGCCAGTGAGCAGCCCCAGTACGCCAGTGAGCAGCTCCAGTGCGCCAGTGAGCAGCCCCAGTACGCCAGTGAGCAGCTCCAGTACGCCAGTGAGCAGCCCGAGTATGCCAGTGAGAAGTCCCAGTACACCACTCCACTGAGCAGCCCGTTCAGAACAGTCTACAATATACATATTTAGTAAGCTTTGTTCTATGGAGTTCAAAAAAAGACGACAAATTGACCAACCGGTAAAAACCTAAGAAGTTTCATTAGTGAGTCACAGTGTTCATACAGTGAAACAAGCACGCAGTAAATCACGACAACCAACCAGTATTTTCCACTCCAGGAGTACACGAGTGAGCAGTCCGATTACGCCAGTGAGCAGCCAGAGCACGCCAGTGAGCAGCTCCAGTACGCCAGTGAGCAGCTAGAGCACGCCAGTGAGCAGCCAGAGCACGCCAGTGAGCAGCTCCAGTACGCCAGTGAGCAGCTCCAGTACGCCAGTGAGCAGCTCCAGTACGCCAGTGAGCAGCTCCAGTACGCCAGTGAGCAGCTCCAGTACGCCAGTGAGCAGCTCCAGTACGCCAGTGAGCAGCCCGAGTACGCCAGTGAGAAGTCCCAGTACACCACTCCACTGAGCAGCCCGTTCAGAACAGTCTACAATATACATATTTAGTAAGCTTTGTTCTATGGAGTTCAGTCATTCAAGGTAAAGACAGACAAATTGACCAACCGGTAAAAACCTGGGAGGTTTCATTAGTGAGTCACAGTGTTCATACAGTGAAACAAGCACGCAATAAATCACAACAACCAACCAGTATTTTCCACTCCAGGAGTACACGAGTGAGCAGTCCGAGTACGCCAGTGAGCAGCCAGAGTACGCCAGTGAGCAGCCAGAGCACGCCAGTGAGCAGCTCCAGTGCGCCAGTGAGCAGCCCCAGTACGCCAGTGAGCAGCTCCAGTGCGCCAGTGAGCAGCCCCAGTACGCCAGTGAGCAGCTCCAGTACGCCAGTGAGCAGCCCGAGTACGCCAGTGAGAAGTCCCAGTACACCACTCCACTGAGCAGCCCGTTCAGAACAGTCTACAATATACATATTTAGTAAGCTTTGTTCTATGGAGTTCAAAAAAAGACGACAAATTGACCAACCGGTAAAAACCTAAGAAGTTTCATTAGTGAGTCACAGTGTTCATACAGTGAAACAAGCACGCAGTAAATCACGACAACCAACCAGTATTTTCCACTCCAGGAGTACACGAGTGAGCAGTCCGATTACGCCAGTGAGCAGCCAGAGCACGCCAGTGAGCAGCTCCAGTACGCCAGTGAGCAGCTAGAGCACGCCAGTGAGCAGCCAGAGCACGCCAGTGAGCAGCCAGAGCACGCCAGTGAGCAGCTCCAGTACGCCAGTGAGCAGCTCCAGTACGCCAGTGAGCAGCTCCAGTACGCCAGTGAGCAGCTCCAGTACGCCAGTGAGCAGCTCCAGTACGCCAGTGAGCAGCTCCAGTACGCCAGTGAGCAGCCCGAGTACGCCAGTGAGAAGTCCCAGTACACCACTCCACTGAGCAGCCCGTTCAGAGCAGTCTACAATATACATATTTAGTAAGCTTTGTTCTATGGAGTTCAGTCATTCAAGGTAAAAAAAGACAGACAAATTGACCAACCGGTAAAAACCTGGGAGGTTTCATTAGTGAGTCACAGTGTTCATACAGTGAAACAAGCACGCAATAAATCACAACAACCAACCAGTATTTTCCACTCCAGGAGTACACGAGTGAGCAGTCCGAGTACGCCAGTGAGCAGCCAGAGTACGCCAGTGAGCAGCCAGAGCACGCCAGTGAGCAGCTCCAGTACGCCAGTGAGCAGCCAGAGCACGCCAGTGAGCAGCCAGACCACGCCAGTGAGCAGCACGAGTCACCAGTGAGCAGCCAGAGCACGCCAGTGAGCAGCTCCAGTACGCCAGTGAGCAGCTCCAGTACGCCAGTGAGCAGCTCCAGTACGACAGTGAGCAGCTCCAGTACGCCAGTGAGCAGCTCCAGTACCCCAGTGAACAGCTCCAGTACGCCAGTCGGAATGTCAATCTACAGTAGTAATAATCAGTTACGACTGTTCTCTACAGTTCAGTCCAACACTCACGCATTGACCAACCGCTGAAAACCTGAGAAATTTTGTTATTGAGTCACAGTGTTCATGAGTGTAACAAGCCCACCATCAACGACAACCAACCATTTTGTTCAGCTCCTGGAGTGCTTCTATTTGAGTACGCCCTTAAGTACGCCCGTGTCACCGTAACAGCTGATCCATCGACATGAAACACAAACGTGATGTTACATTATTTGTAGATGAAAATTAGTTTGTTTGCTATCTGAACTGGTTAATGCTCATCTGACCGTCAAACTCACGCCAATCATACAAATTATAAAACCATGACGAACCTGTTGTTTGCCAAAACTGAAAACCAACAAACTGACTGGTCCGCACCACGTTGACTCTCCAAGTTCTCAGTAGTGTTCATCGCCATATCTCGTGGTTGGTAGAATACATGAAAATGAGTGAATGAAGTATTGGTTTTGTATTTCAGAGTTGTAAGTCATTATACTGTCTGAACTGTCTAAACTCAACTGACATGCATTCACACCAGTCACATCAAATAATAAACTGTAACGAACCTGAAGTCCAAAACATTTTTGGACTAACAAACACATGAGTCAAGTCACCTTGAAATCGCCATGTTGCCTAAAATTCCCCACCAGAAACGCCTTTTCGCCAGAGTCGTGGTATATGAAAAATAGGAAAAACGAAAATCGCAATACAAAACATTACGATATTACACAACTACCTAAGCTGGCTAACACTCAACTAATAATCAGACCTATCAGTCATACAAAATAAAACAGACAACAAACCTGATACAACTACCTAAGCTGGCTAACACTCAACTAATAATCAGACCTATCAGTCATACAAAATAAAACAGACAACAAACCTGATGTCCACAAGATATAAACCCATTAACCAACAGCAATATTCACAAACGACAGCCAACCAGTCGCAAGTTATCGTACCCATCATTGCGTTCGTTTCGTGGTATATGAAAAAAATGTTATTGCAATATAAAAAAAACAATTTTTTATAGTTAACTAGCTAAACTGGCTAACACGTTACTAATAATCACAGACACACCAGTCACACAAAATAAAAAAGGAAACAAACCTGATGTCCATAAAGTATAAACCATGAACCAACAGCCCTATTAACCAATGACAGCCAACCAGCTACCACGCCCGGAAAAGTGCAGTTTGCTGCGATTTCGCTTCCAACGGTGCCTAGCGTTGCGTCCGTTTTGTGGCATATGAAAAACAGGAAATAACAATACAAAGACAGTAAAATTTTACACAACTAGCTGAACTGGCTAACACTCAACTAATAATCACAGTCACACCAATCATACAAAAGAAAAAAAGAGAAAACAAATCCGATGTCCACAAAATAAAAACCCATGAACCAACAGCCCTTTTTCACGACGACAGCCAACCAGTAACCCGAAGAGAGAAGTTATCGTACCCATCATTGCACCCGTTTCGTGTTATATGAAAAACAAATTAATATAATCCAAAACAAACTCAATTTTTGAATAACTAGCTAAACTGGCTAACACTCAACTAATAATCAGTCACACCAATCATACAAAATAAAAAAACTACATATACAAACCTGATGTCCACAGAATAATAACCCATGAACCAACAGCCAACCAGCCACCAACGACAGCCAACCCGGGGCAAGTCAGTAAAATGAGTCGACTTGGTTGCCAAACGTGCCCGTAATGCGCCCAATTCGTGGTATATGGAAAACAAAAAATTGCAATACGAAAACATCAACTTTTTACACAAACAACAAACCTGATGTCCACAAAATATAAACCCATGAACCAACAGCCAGAGACACGAGCCACCAGCGACAGCCAACCAGCCACCGCGCCCGAGTGAGTCGGTAAATGAGTGAGTCAGTGAATGAGGAGTCCGTAAATGAGTGAGTAAGTGAATGACTGAAGTCATCGGTCCTTCACGTTGCGTCCTGCAAATAAAAAGTGTTAGGCAAAGAAATAAACAAACGCCTAATGACTGTCTAAACTCATCTAAATATTACAAAACCCCATCATTCACGCCAGACACACAAAAATGAGAAAAATAAAACTCGCTAAACTTTGGCATCAGGAGTCGCCGTTGCGCCAATCGATTGGTTGCCTTCGCCATTGGTTCGACCTCGCCATTTGTCGCCTTCGCCATTGGTTCGACCTCGCCATTTGTCGCCTTCGCCATTGGTTCGCCAGCATCGGATACGGGGGTGGGGGGTTTTTTTTAGAAGAGAACGCGTCCGTTTTTTACATTTCTGATTTTCCGATTTTGTATACGAGAAAGTCCCAGATAAATATAAATTTGTTGTAATCAAACAAGTATGAAACATGAAAACACTGGGACTGCATTGGACGCGTTCGCGATTTGGAATGGGATGACTGGTTCAGTCATATTTGTTTGATTGGTTGTCGTTTAGAAGACTCGATGTTAGAGAGCGTTGAGATTCAAATTCCAGAAACGTTACAGAAAACAGATAATAAACCTTCCATATCAGAGACATTTTGGGAATTAATATGACTGAACCAGAAAGGTCGGGGAATGAATTCTTATTTTCAAAATTATGGTATTGTTTTGTGATTAGAATGTTTTGAGTCCCAAAATCAAGAAAACGAAACTTAGAAGCGAAGAAAAAGATTTTGGGACTTTTTTGCTGATTGTTACAAATTACATGTTTTATGGACCGACCTTTAAGTTGTATTTCAGAGAAACTTTTTTGGTTTTTTAACACTAGAGATATGTAGCATTCAGTCTGTCAGTTTTTTTCATAGTTTTGAGTTTACAGTTTTTCACAGTTTTGAGTTTCAATAAACTCAAACAGCTTAAGTAAGTAAAGGATTATTTGGTGGGTGCGCGTTCAGTCAGTCTTTTCCGTGGTTGCCGTGTAGAAGTGTTTCTCCAAAATTTTTCCCAAGTCCCACTTTAGAGCAAGACAAATTCTGTAGAAAAGATACATAAAATTCATGGGACTTGTACCTGACTGAACGCTGGACTGGGGCGAAAGGTATTTCCATAGTAGGCTCCAACGATTTTTACTTTAGAGTATATTGTTAACCAGAAGAACCGATTTTTTATCATGAAACAAATTGTGAAGATGAAAGATTTTTTATGAATGAAGAACTTGAATTTTATTGCGAAGAGTTGGAGCCTATCAGGTTCTGAAAACAGGACGCGCATTAATTTTTGTATTTTCTGAATGACTGTAATTTTTTCAAGTCCCAGATATAAATGATTGAGAATAGGAAAACAAGACATGATAAGAGAAGAATATCTGGGACAGCGCGTTCATGGAGGGACTGGGTGTCTGTCGCTTTTTGGTTTTCCAATTATTGAAGTAGATTGCAGTTTTATGCAAAACTCAAGTCCCAGACAAAAACAATCGAACATACCGAAGAACAATTTGAGAGTAGAATCAAACATACCAAGAGTTTCTGGGACCTTGCGACAGCCACCCGAAATGGGATAACCGACCAAAAAAAAGAAAACCCTTTTATAATATTGTATTTATAATTGAAATAGTTTGAGTTATATTTAAAGTAGTTAGGTATGCTATAAAAAATAGTTGGGATTAGTTTGTGGGTGCGCGTTCAGTCAGTCATTTCAGTGGTTGTCATTTAGAAGTTTTTATCAAAGTTTTTTTCAGCAAAAAATTGAGGCAAGTCCCATTATATATCAAAACAAATTCGGAAGATAAGAAACATGGGACTTGTGCCTGACTGAACGCTGGGCTGGGGAGAAACGTCTTCCATTGAAACAGGAGTAGGCTCCAACTATGATTATATTTACTTTAGAGTAGAGTAAGTTTGGAACAGAAGAGCCGACTTTGAATCATGAAACGAATTGCAGTGAAGATAATTTTTTTATATAATGAAGAACTTGTAGCTTGTAAATAGTTGGAGCCTATTAGATTGTGAACAAAACAGGACGCGCTTCAATTTTTTGTATTTTCTGAGTGATTGTAATTTTTTCCAAGTCCCAGATATAAATGATAGAGAATAGGAAAACAAGACATAAGAAGAGAAGAATATCTGGGACAGCGCGTTCATGGAGGGACTGGGTGTCTGTCGCTTTTTTAGTTTTTCAATTATTGAAGTAGATTGCAGTTTTCCACAAAACTCAAGACTGAGACAAAGACAATCGATTATACCGAAGAACAATTTGAGAGCTCAAGAGTTTCTGCGGCGTTGCGACAGCCACCCGAAATGGGATAACCGACCAAAAAAACTTACGGGATTATAGAAAACCCTTTTTATAATATTGTATTTATATGTAGTTGAAACAGTTAAGTTATATTAAACTTACAATCTAGAACATTTTGAGTTAAGTTCAAGACAGACTGAATGCTAGTTAGGGATTAGTTTGTGGGTGCGCGTTCAGTCAGTCATTTCAGTGGTTGTCATTTAGAAGTTTTTTATCAGTTTTTTTGAACAAAAAAATTTAGGCAAGTCCCATTATATATCAAAACAAATTCTGAAGATGAGAAACATGGGACTTGTGCCTGACTGAACGCTGGGCTGGGGAGAAACGTCTACCATTGAAACAGGAGTAGGCTCCAACTTTACTTTAGAGTAGAATATGTTGACCCGACTTTGAATCATGAAACGAATTGCAGTGAAGATATTTTTTTTTATATAATGAAGAACTTGTAGCTTGTAAATAGTTGGAGCCTATTAGGTTGTGAACAAAACAGGACGCGCTTAAATTTTTTGTATTTTCTGAGTGACTGTAATTTTTTTAAGTCCCAGATATAAAGGATTGAGAATAGGAAAACAAGATATAAGAAGAGAAGAATATCTGGGACAGCGCGTTCAGGAAGGGACTGGATGTCTGTCGCTTTTTGAGTTTCCAATTATTGCAGTTTTCCGCAAAACTTAAGTCCCAGACAAAAACAATCGAAGATATAATACCGAAGAACAATTTGAGAGCTCAAGAGTTTCTGGGACCTTGCGACAGCCACCCGAAATGGGACAACCGACCGAAAAACTTACAGACTATAGAAATCCCTTTTTATAATATTGTATTTCTATTACGGACTATAAAAACCCCGTTTTATAATATCGTATTTCTATTTTCTTTTTGATAAGAATTCATGCAGGGATTTGTTTCAATGAAACAAAACGTGGGGATGTGGGGCCATTGAGATATTCGGAAATATCTGGAATGATAACTATCATATGTAGATTTCAGTACTTTGCAATGAAAACAACCATCAGAATAACAAAATGATTGCTGACAGATGGAACCAGACTCTCAATGTAAAATGAATCAAACAAAAGTATCAACAGGATTTGCTCAACTTAAACTGAAAGCAACAAATTGTACCTGACTGTAAAGAGTCAGTGGGCAAGCCAGTACAGTTTGCCACAACGATGTTATTTGACCACAGAGGAAAACTACTGAGATTTTTCAAGCAAAATCAGAAGGTGGAAAAAATTATAAATGAATGATTTGATTAGGAATCTAGATATTTATGCAGTTTTGGAGGGCAGTCAACTCCGCCTACAAAGAGGCTGCTTAGAGGGATTATCGCGCCTGCAAGTGAGGGTCACTTAGGGGAGGGGTCTAGCTGGAGTGACCAACTAACTGGTTCAAACTGGTTGTAAATCAAGATAACGGTTTGAATCAAAGTAAAAAAACACAGGAAACTTTTCCCAAAGACGGGAAATATGCACTTTTGAAGAATCATCAAGAATGAACAACATAACTCTTACACGACAACTCAATATTTTTTCATACACAAAAACAAGTACGGAAACAGAAAACGCTTTTAGAAGTCAAATCGGCGAAATTAAGCTATTTATATTAGAATCGAATGGTAGTTATCTAATTATCTAATCAAAAATTATTGTAAACTCTGCATCTACATAAAAATCTAATATTTTTCTTCAGAATGGCACAAGCTTTCTAGAAAACTAGACCTTCTTATTTTAACACACTTTCAAATAACAGTACAACTCTTTGACCTCCTCATGTAGGAAGCAAATGCGAAAATGTCAGGAAAAAACGGTGACTAAAAACAGTCAAAATCTAGTCGATATTACAATTCACATCAAAGTTGGTTCAGATCAATGCAACGTTCCCGTCTGAAACAATTGTTTTTGTATTTGATTAGGAGACTGAACTTGAAAGTGGGCCATTTGCAGCTTGTAAAAATGTATAAAAGTATTAATGCAAGGCGTGCTTCATTCAATAAGTGTATGCTTAAGTGTCACATCAATAACGGTGAAAACACAGTTTTAGATATACTACAGAAAATTTTAATCGATATTACAATTGACCTAAAAGTTTATTTAGCCCAATGCAACGCTCACATTAGAATATAAAGTTTTCGTATTTAATTAGGAGATTGAATTGAACAGCGCGCCATTTATGTGTTCCCAGTTTGCTTAAAAAATTAAACAGTAAAAGTTAATATTGGATTTTAGAATTTACATAAGGTTGATTAATGAGTGAGTGAGTGAGTTAGTGAGTGAGTGAGTGAGTGAGTGAGTGAGTGAGTGAGTGAGTGAGTGAGTGAGTGAGTGAGTGAGTGAGTGAGTGAGTGAGTGAGTGAGTGAGTGAGTGAGTGAGTGAGTGAGTGAGTGAGTGAGTGAGTGAGTGAGTGAGTGAGTGAGTGAGTGAGTCAGTGAGTGAGTGAGTGAGTGAGTGAGTGAGTGAGTGAGTGAGTGAGTGAGTGAGTGAGTGAGTGAGTGAGTGAGTGAGTGAGTGAGTGAGTGAGTGAGTGAGTGAGTGAGTGAGTGAGTGAGTGAGTGAGTGAGTGAGTGAGTGAGTGAGTGAGTGAGTGAGTGAGTGAGTGAGTGAGTGAGTGAGTGAGTGAGTGAGTGAGTGAGTGAGTGAGTGAGTGAGTGAGTGAGTGAGTGAGTGAGTGAGTGAGTGAGTGAGTGAGTGAGTGAGTGAGTGAGTGAGTGAGTGAGTGAGTGAGTGAGTGAGTGAGTGAGTGAGTGAGTGAGTGAGTGAGTGAGTGAGTGAGTGAGTGAGTGAGTGAGTGAGTGAGTAAGTGAGTGAGTGAGTGAGTGAGTGAGTGAGTGAGTGAGTGAGTGAGTGAGTGAGTGAGTGAGTGAGTGAGAGAAAAACTGGCGTATGGTTTTTCAGATCCACAATTAGAAGCTTTTGTTTTGGATTTCTGTGGAAAGCTTGTTGATCGTAAAAAAGTTTTGAAGTAATTATAAAATTTTATTTCAAGTACAGTTTTACAAAATAAATGTAAAAAATTTGTAGGTTAGCGACAGTGAGTTAAGTTTATTCGAATTGAAACCGAATCTATACATAATTTTAGTTTCGTTCATTCAATTCTCTATTTCTTTTCAGAGACAACAACAATGTAATTATTGAGCTGAAAAGGAATACGATACGAAACATCTAATGTGCATCATTCTTAGGTGGTTGAATGTTTGAAGGCGTGAATTGTCGGCACAAGTGGTTCTGAAGTTATAGAGTTACGAGAGGATAGAACTTAGGTTGGCTGAAAAGTTATATTTTGCTTGTATGACGTATTGATGGTAATTGCCAGTTATTGTGACCCGACCCATCGACACTCGACCGAGGATTTTTTTATTTAGAAAGGTTTGGCTCTGTTCTTGGCTTAGAATCGAGTGAACAAAGGTTGTTTTAAAGCTCCTTAAACAGGCATGAGCATCAAACTTGTGTTTCTATGTAGGCGTAGACTTGGGGAGGGCTCAGCCAAGTATGATACTTCTCATGCCCTTGTTGATATAAGAAATAAACTAAACTACCAATGAGCTGTATTTGCTTATTAGTCGTATTCTTGAGTAGTAATGGACAACGATGCTTAATGTGGTGTGAGGGAAAGGCTCAGGTTGATAGTTAAGGTTCATACTACATGATTTCAGATAATACAGGTTACTTCAGGTGATATTATGTTATATTTAAGGTGATATTATGTTATATTAAGGTGATGTTGTTATATTTAAGGTGATGTACCAACCGTCCGGTCAGACGGATGCCCTCGGGCAGCCGCCCGCCGGTTCGCGTTTGTTCAACGTTTACATGAACAAACCACCCACCCAACCGCCGATGGTTTGTGCCGCTGTTTCTGTTTCAGTATTATAATTACTTATGACTTTCAGGATTAGACTTGATCTATTTAACTGTTAACTCATGTCACATGAGATGAGTTATTAGTTTGATGAAGGAACTTTTGCAGCTGTTGTTTATTTCACTGGTGGAGTAATTGAAATAAAAAAAACAGACACTAACCGAGAACCACATATTTAGATGTCAACTGCGAATAATATGCAGTCGTCACCGCGGTCTTTCGTCCCAGCCGAATCGCAGCATTCGCCGCAGCAGAATTTCATGTCGCAAGGGCAAGGTTATATATCATGCATAACTTGTTGATTGTTTTGCATGTTGCAAGGCAAGCTTGATCACTTGAAATCTTCGAATACAACTGAATTAGTTGATGTATTGTCTATCTAATTTGTGCAATTGTAGATTGCGGTGGTTATGTGTTTCTCTGCCTGTTTCCGAATCTAATACTCACCTAGTCACCTCAACCTGACAAGTTTCAAAATGTATTTAATCTCATAATATGCTAAGTGTAAGTATTATGGTAATTGTAATAAGTTCATGATAATACTACATGAAATCAATCTTATTTCAATTAGAGCTAGATCAAGTACCAAATTTATTTCAATTTAACTAATCTTTCAGCTCCATCTTACGTCCCCACCTCGTCCAGTATGTTAAATGCCAATGCGGCCCCGTTTCAAATGGCATCGCCAGTTTCGAGTCAGCAAAACAACTACGGGATGGCACAGGCGCAGATGCAAATGTCGAACATGAACTTTTACCAGGTTGGGCATGGGGCATCCATTTATTGTTTGAACTAGAAACTGATTGCTCTACCTATTTAGTTTTATAATTTCTTTCCCTATAATTCACGATTTATTATGCCTATAATTTCTGATAATTTTTTTGTTGCAGCAGCAGGATTTTCAAGAATCGATCGTTGGTGGGACAACGTATTTTGGGTACGATGAAGCTACCGGACAGATGATGACCGATCAACAGCGTCAGGTAGGCAGCAGCAAGTTTTTATTCCTGCTTTTCAAGAATTCCCGGGTTGTTCACAAATTTTCGGATATGGTTCACCGTGTCCTAAAACCACCGCCAAATGGCCAGTGGTTGGTTCATGTACTTTTTCATTTGGACGGTACATTAATATCATTTTCAATCCAACATGTCGGCGTAATCACTTCGTACCCATTTTTTAATCTAATTAACATGTTTGTTGTGTAACTCAGTATCGAGTCGAGAGATGTTTTTATATTGTAGTAACTTTTAACAGGAGTACATGAGTGGTTCGATGGACATGAACCAGGTGCCGATGGCATCGGCCGAATCGCTAGGCATTCCCGTGGTGCCCGATTTCTACATGTTCTCTGCCACACCGCCGCATCTGGCCCGACTTCGTCCTAAGGCATCCGCCATGAACACTTATTTCACGCCCAGTGAGAACAAAAATGTTGGTTTTGTTTTGGGGTTGGTGACAATGATGAGAGAAGTAATTTACTCAAGATTTCCGAGCTGAACACTAATTCGGTTATTGTGCTGTCTGAGCTAAAATATCAAAGTTGATTAAAAATACTTTTTTGACACCAAGACAGAAAATAATTAACATGAATTGCAGGAGGTGTTGAATCGTCAGCTGGTGACACTCGGCCAGCCCGATCCACAGCGTCTGGACATCCCACATGATGTGGAATCGTACCGGCAGTTGTGCCCACTCGAGGCACGTCATCCTGATGCCGAGACGCCCGGGTATTTCCTGGCACATCGAAGCTCCGTTTACAAAACGCAGTACGCCAAAGACGGACTTTACTACTGTCTGAGACGTTTGCATGGTCGGTCAGGTTTCTTGTCATTATAGTCGTATCATGATTCATGAATCTGGTCAACTTTTACTATAATTTTTGTTGTCTCCTCGCGATTGATGTATCAAGTCTGATAATTGACCAATCACGTGATGATGATGATGAGATCGACCGGTTGGTTGTAAACTGAAATAAGGTCTCTGCTTCACTGGCTGTCCTTAATCCAATTCGATCTGGTGTCGTGGTCGACTGACAGTGTTACATATGTTAAACCATAACGATTTTTAGGGTGCCGATTGGGCACGACGAAATCGCTGACCGTTTGTGACATGTGGAAGAAGTTGGTGCACTCGAACGTGGTGCAGTTGAGAGACGTGTTCACTACCAAAGCCTTCAACGATATTTGTTGGTTTGCATTCATGTTATGATGTTATCGTTCTACTTAAGTAGTCTAAGTCTATGTCGTTTACGTATGATATAGTTCGCGGTTTGTAGCTGTAATAATTGAATTTTCATTTGTATGCGAATGAATGATCAATTAATAAATTGCTTGCTCCTAACCTTCTTATGCTCCGTAATTACTTGCGATTGATGTAACTAAGTCGAATTTGCGATGCATTTTGGTTGTTGGTTGTATCAATGTATGAATATCGTTGTCTGTTCACTTATTTTGTATGTGGTTTTCATTTCAGCGCTGGTGTTTATCTACGACTATCATCCGATGGCGGAGACACTGCGCGCCCGTCACTTCAACGCGCAGGGCTCCTTGCAGACCAGTCGGGTCAACGGCATGCATGACGCACGTTAGTTTGCACTGAAATTATCACCATATTTAGTTTTCCATGCAAATCTGTATTGGTACAAAAAAAGCCGAACATCTGGTCATTATTTTTGAAGTAGAAACATAGAATACTTATTATTTGCCTAAATATGCTTCGGAGAATGAAAAAAATTGGCTTAATATGAGGTCCATTCTTTTATTTATTTCAATCAAAAAGAATCAATCTCATTATTTTCTATCGATACTAATTCATGTTGTTGTTTTCATAATTTCGTGAGTTTTCTTATATAAAGGTTTGTTTTTCAGCCACCCTAAACAAGTTTGCGAGTGCCAACGGTCTATCCGGTCTGCCCGAGTCGATCATCTGGTCGTATATAATTCAGCTGAGCTCAGCACTTCGTGCCATTCATTCGGCCGGACTCGCTGCTCGCGTTGTCGATCCCACTAAAATACTCATGGTCGGCAAGTCGAAGTTGGTTTCCGTGAGAAAAAAGCCAAAGCTTAAATAAAAAATTTGTCTGATATTTTTATCTGTTGAGTCGAAAATTTCGGGTTCCGTGCAAAGTCACTTATCGTTATATAATAATACAACTTAAGGTGGTAATAGCATATACAATAAAAGACGATATGTAATCTCATAACTTGGTTTGTCTGTAGATTGATGCTAAATGGTGCGGGTATCATGGATCTGCTCACGTTCGAATCAACCCAGTCCAGTATGTCGCAGGCTGTGCAGATGTGGCAGGTTAATTTGTTTACTGTAGCTTGTTTTTGTGATCACATGCGATTGAGATTTCTCATCCCTAGTGACAGATAGTATAGTTGTTTTCAGAGTCACGGGATGTCTGTGTTGTCTCAGGGTCGCCTTCGTAGTTCAAGTTGCAATTTTTATTTGAAATTTTCTGTAAATCTTTTCCTGCTTCATTTCGAAGTTTTTTCTCCTTTCGATGTTGAAACGGTTTCGAAAAATTTGCACTGCAAAATTTATTTGAGATTGAAATATTAATAATAATATGAGTTTCAGAACGAAGATCTGTACGGTCTGGGTCGTCTGATCGTGGCGCTGGCTTGCGGCAGTCTGCATTCGGCCACGCGTGATGCACTCCAGTCCAGTATTATGTCGATCGCACAGAACTACTCAACCGATTTGAAGAATATTGTCACGTTGGTTTGCTTCCATCCGTTTAAAGTACTGCTGAAAAAGTTATCCATTTGATGGAGATTCTCTCTAGGATTTGGTATTAACCTCGTTTAAAGATCGCTAATGCGTCAAAGACATGCTCAAACTGATTCTAGTAAGTATGAATGGAATTTTCAGAGACCAGATGTGTGATGTGATGCGGCTTATTATTAGCGCCAATTTATTATTATTTGCAGATACCTGTTGTCGCCGAACCCACCCGGTCGCAGCAAATCGATCAACGAAGTGATGCCCATGATTGGTGCTCGGTTTTATGCTCAACTCGAATCGGCGCAGATGCGTAATGATCTGCTCGAAAACGAGTTATCTAAGGTAGGGTTGGTTTGTTTTCAAAAAAGTTTAGATTTGTTTTTGAACTAGTCACAAATCCCGTAAACGAATAGTTTGTTACTTAGTAACAGGATCTTGGATTTATCAGTTTAGGATAATTGGTGTAGTAACAGACTAGAAGCTCATAGTGATCTCCTCACTCAATCAAATCTGTCTCTGTACAATGTCGAGAACGTGGTGGCAAGTCACTTCCAATTTTAACAAGCTACCAAAATCAGTGTGCTTACGATTTCATTTATTTATACCATACACATTTCCGTCTCGAATATAACTTAATCTCGTTGAACAAAATTAATAATGATAATCTTGGGAAAATTACACAATTAGTGATATTCAAGGAAGTCGAGAACGGCCGGCTATTTCGGCTGATCAGCAAACTGGCTATAATCTGCGATCGACCGGACGGCGGCAGTCGTCAGAGCTGGTCGGAAACGGGCGATCGGTATCTGCTCAAGTTGTTCAGGGGCTACGTGTTCCATGCCGTGACGGCCGAGGGCATACCCTGGGTCGATATGGCACACATCATGCAGTGCCTCAATAAGGTACGTCACATACCTCTATGTTACAAAATAAGGACGTTGATTTAGGATCATAACGGTAGTAAATTGAAAATCGAAAAACCCCAGCTCCAGTTAGAATGTTGGATAATGGAATGATTGGAGTGGGGAATAAATTACGTATGAACTTGAAGAATGCGCAAATTTTTCTTTGTAACTTAACATTCAGTCGTTTGATCATTGCTGTAGATTAGCGATAGATCGAATCATTACGTAAATAGGGTGGACGTTATTTCACTAAATTGTGATTTGGTATCTAACTCTACTCCTATGGATAAGTCATAACAACTGGATAAAATTGAATTTTGTATTTCAATTTGAATCATCGGTGTGGCGAGAATCTAAATCTAACTGTGAAATATAAAAATTTTGTAGTATGTATTCTTTTTTCAGTTGGATGCGGGCGTGCCGGAGAAACTGCAGCTGATGTCGCCCGACGGCAAGAACGTGCTGATCGTGTCGTATGCGGATCTGCGTCGGTGCGTACAGCAGGCCTGGATCGAGCTCACTCAGACCAATACGATGCCGATGCACTGAGTTGTTGCATCTCATTGATGCTGCAAAGCCCGTTATTACAAGTCGAGATTCATTTTGAGATCAGTTGCCAATGAATGTTGAGATCCCGGATTGAGATTGAGTGGTGATTTATTTTGTTCTACCCAACTTAAAAATGACTAGGGGTGCATAGTGGGACTTTAAAGGATCTAAAATTTTGAGTACAGAGGGTCGAAAATACCTATTATAGATATATGGTTCTCTGAAATAAATCTCAATCTCTGGCTAAATATTGAATGGGCTTCTGAGTTCATTTTTACCTAGGCAAAACATAATTCGGTCTCCGAATTCTGTTTAAAATTCAGATTCAGTATTCATATTCCTAGTTCTAGATCATTTGCAATGCGCACCAAAAATGATAGGTTGTTTAATCAGTGTTGCATTTTTTGTATCCGATCAAATATGCTGTGTTTTTAGTTGTGTTCATTGGGCTGGTTTCATCACATATTCCTAATTAATCTAGGAAGTTTTGCGAGAATAACCTGAGATTTTGTATTGATACAATTGTCCAAAATACCTGCCAATAATGTGATGATCACAGCAGTGTTTAGATGCTTTTAATTGACCCATCCATCCCAGTTGTTGTTCGTACCTCACGGTGTGTCCATTTGTCTATAGGTTTTGATGCCGGTAAACACGCACACACGGTTTCTGTTTTTTCATATTGTCTCAATAAAATCGAAAATATATATCTCAATCATTTTTTGGCTCTGCCCTACGTGGTAGTCAATATTATTATACGATTATTTTTTTGTCTCATGTTGTTGCGGATATGGTGAATTGTATTTCATTTCTCTCTGTGATTCATACCTCTGGTTCAGGACCGCAAACAAACGTTTCCCGTGAGATATTCGACTTGCTTCGGCACACAATGTTTTGCATAAAAAAACGGTTAGACCTAATTGAAATGATTTTCATATTTTGAAATATTGAATATCCTTTTTGTCGGATATATGTGACGTTGTATTGTATCATGTATATGGTGGCCCGGTTTCTTCATTTCGTATATGGAATGGCGGGGCTCCGTCAATTGCTCTGTCGGAAGTCGTTTGCTAGAAAAGCATTTGAAAACTTTTAGGGGGGGGCATGAAATTTATTCTCGCCAAGCCAGCGTGGTTACTCAATAATTTTTCGTCCCCCATTTGATTTTTCTTGTGAGGTCAGTTCGTGACCCGGCCCATCCCTGGAGTAGGAGGCTCCAACAGGTCACCAAGTGTTTATTCTATATCGTGTTACTTGATTGCTGGTTTCAAAGATTCCAATGGATTTTACAGGACATTGTAAGTCTTTCAAAAATGCTACAGCAGGCAATTAACACGAATATGTAAAGCTATCGTACATTGTTCTGTTGTATTAATTTGTAACTGTATAGTTCGTTTCTGGCCGCGTTAAAAGCTGTTAATTTCTGTTATAACACTTAATTTTGTTTTGTTTCTGTTATGAGAACTGTTTCTTTTTATGAGAGCGGTAACTACTATTATTGTAAACATCTTTTATATGTTTATTTTCACACTTACAAAATCACACATAATCGACCATAAACAATGAAAAAAGCGAAATATAATAGAATGTTGGTGGGATTCAGTTGACTATGAAGCACGCGTTTTGTTCGCTTATACCTAACTATTGTGTCTTGTCGAAGATAACTATATTTATTTATTTGCGTATCGTTTATTTTGTAATGAAGTTGAATTTTGTTCAGGACCATGGATTCATTGGGACTGACAGACACCGAGTTGAAACCGCAAATACTAGAAGCGCTCAGCGGTGCTCTAAACATTAAGCAGTTCAGCAAAGTGCAGGTTGGAATTTGAGAACGGTGATTCAAATTTTTTTCCACATACTGTCTTCACATATTCTACTTGTTTATCGATAACCAGTCTGACCTCGCGGCTATGTTGTTGATTTTGAACGAATCGTTATCCATAAAGCGAATTGGTTTCAGTTTCAGAACTAAGAATATATAATTTTGATGAATTATTTATAAGGATAACAGTTTAACATTGTTTTAGCTGGAAAGCATACCCGAGTTCATACGTCGTAAGGATGTAACCGTGCAGGCACCGACGGGCAGTGGAAAGACGTTGGCTTATCTGGTGCCCATCTACGAATGCATGATGCGAGTCTCAGCCACTTGGGAGAAACACAAGGTGCCCGAAATTAACTTTTTTTTTCTTCATTTTTCAGATCTTTTTGTGCGAAAGTAGATACGCTGTGTTTTTAGTTCTGACGACCGATCAGTCGGGTATTATCGAGTTGCTTTTGCCGCTGCAAAGTTTTTCATTGTTTCCAGTAAGAATACTATGTGAAACCCCCCATGATCGTTGACAAGGAACGAAGTTCACAAAAAGATTTTCTAAAAGCACGTTTATGATGCAAATAGGTCATCTATACGTATTTTATTTCAAGATCGGTGCCCTGGTAGTGGTACCTAACCGCGAACTGTGTCGTCAGGTGTACTCGATCGCCAAACCCATCGACGCCGCCACCGGCATCCGAGTCTGCAGCTTCACCGGTGGACGATCGGTGGATCTGGATGTGGCCGAATTCGTTAACGAAGGGTTGGTAATTGATTATTTGGGATCAGTTGGGATTTAATTCATTTTTTTGGTTGTTGAATCTTTGCTTTTTTATGGGAATTTATGGTGGTTTCGTTTTCGTATCGTAGTTGCCACAGAGGTTGAGTAAACTGACCCTGTCAGAAACCAAGGCGCAACGCGTTTCCGATGTTGACGCCTTAATGCAATGTTGTTTACGCACACTGCACTTGACGCTCTGTTTGTTTATTGAAAAATGATCACGCTGAATATTGTTCACAAGACAAAATCGCACATTGTCGTACATAGTTTCGTTAAATCGAATTCCATTTTATTCCAGCGGCAACGTGTTGGTTGGCACACCGGGTCGTCTGGCGCAACTGATGGATAATCCGACTAGTCTGCTCTGTAAGGGACTCAAATCACTGGAAATTCTCGTGTTTGACGAAGCAGATCGCCTGACCGATATGACCTTTACAACCCAACTCAGCACCATTCTGTCCCGATTGCCCAAACAACGCACGACTGCGCTGTTCTCTGCCACTCAGTGTCAGGTTCGACTGGTTATCATCTCGATTTAAATGAGTGTACTTTTTAGGACACCCTGTTTTACTTTTGCTTTGCCTTGGATGGAATTTTTTCTTTGTGTGCAAATGGGAAGGAGCAATTAAATGCTCCGCTGACGGTCTAACAGATTGGTTGAGCGCATAATTTTTTTATATTCGGTAACCGAGTTACTGGTGGTATTTGAAACAGTGAATGAGCATGAGCAACTTTTTGGATGGATAAGTACAGAAGGTAAATCGGTGACTACGTTGAAGACTGATAGCCTTTTTAACGTGTTCATTTCAAGTTAACGTTAAGCGACAGCTGATTATTATTGTGAGTTATATTTCAACTACAAATAAAAGAAAGGTTAACCCTTCAACGTTGTGGTTTTTTAGTCCCTCGAAGACACCCTCAAGTTTGGGCAGCGTAATCTGTGCCGCATTACGGTGGATTCTGTTGACACGCTGCTCTGCACCAACGAGTTCGGATCGGTGACACCGCAGTCGTTGACCAACTACTATCAGGTCAGGTCGCTTATTTGATACTGCTTTTACGTGTTTTGCGTTTACTTTTTACCACCATGTCGCATGTTGCACTTAATTTCGGATCGTAAGCAGTGTTTGTTGCATTCATAATATCTGGCTTAACATATCGGACTTTCATGCGACTTTTCATTTTGGTATTTTGGCAGGTGATGTAAATTAGTAAGAAAAACTCACCCACACGGTTAAATGAGGACGCTTTTTCATTTTTTGTTCATTACTTGGCGTTGGCGAGTTGAAGTCGTCAATCATAAAACCTTCCGACTAATCATCATCACATTTCTTGTGTCTCGATAATATCCGTTTATTTCAGATCATTCCGGCCGACGAGAAGATGGCTCATCTAATCGGCTTCCTCCGTAACCACCGCAACAGCAAGATACTGGTGTTTGCGAGCACTTGCGCCAGTGTTGAGTACCTGACCCAGATTGTCACCAAACTGTGGAAGAAGAATCCGCCACCTCTGGTGTCGTTGCACGGCAAGAAACGGGTACTTTTCCAGCTGTTTTTTTCATTCTTAGTGGAAATCAGGTGATTGAGTTTGAAAATGTTTGACGAATGTTTTTTCGACATCTTTTACGACACGACTCCCTAAGAAGTTTGATTATCCGCAGGCGTGATAGTTTCAAGCAGTGTTTGAGAAAATGAGTGCGTATTTGAACAGCTGATTTTTGTTAAGCCAACTTCCGTACTGATTTTTGTTAACATTTGTTCTCAATTCAGATGAAACGTGAGAAAGTGCTGGATCGTTATCGTGCCCTGCCCAACGGCATCATGATCAGTACGGATGTGATGGCCAGAGGCATCGATGTGGCCGACATTGACTGGGTCATACAGCTCGATCCGCCACGACAGTCAAGGTTATTCATCGAACATATAGCTTGGTCCAGTTACTGAAATTTATTTTTCTAAACTGGTTTTGGTTAGCAAGTGTGCAATAAATTTGAAGCACGGTTCGTATGTCCAAGTTTCTTGTGAAACTAATTATTCCTCGAAATTGTTTCTCGAGCCGATTTTAGTTTTGAATTTAAATTAGCCGCCATAAAATTCGACATCAAACCCTTACAATAATCAACAAGGGCCCTGATCACTAACAAACAACAATCACTTCATACAAACATTGTTCTTCATTCAAACAATCTTGTTCAGTTGGTTCGTGCATCGAGCGGGTCGTGCCGGTCGTCAGGGTCGTCTCGGCTGCTGTCTTCTCTTCGTCTTGCCTTCTGAAACGGGTTACGTTGATTTTCTGACCAAACACGAACGCGTACAGATGATGCCGTATCCGCAGCCGATAAAGACACCCGAACAAGAGAAACTACGCGAGAAGCTCGTGAAACTCTCATCGACGGATCGGTTGGTTGTGTTGATAAAGGATCAGTTGTTTGTTGTCGTTCACAAGCCCCGTATGGTTTTCACCGTGTTACATGTGTCTGTTTTGATAGACGTGGTGGTTGTTGATGATAGCGATGTTTTGGTTTTGCTTGCAGACTGTCAACTTGAGAAACCGTTTCGATTGATTACATGATTTCTTTTGGTTAGTTTCATTGGTTACTTCCTTTTCATTTCAGTGATCAACTACTACGCGGCACCCGTGCCTATGTATCGTACATTCAATCGTATGCCAAACACGACTGTCACATGCTGTGCCCCATGAAAGGTTGTTCCATTTACATGAGCAGACCCAGTCTTCAGTTTTCAATTAGCTTCCCCAAGAACATATGAAGTTTTTATACCTTTATTTCTATTGATATATGTTTTTTGTTTGGTACAGATTTTACAATATATAAATATGGTATTTATATTTCAGAAAATCATGTATTTTTAGATTTGGACGTGGTGGGTGTGGCGCATGACTACGGTCTGTTGCGACTGCCTAAAATGCCCGAGCTATGCAACCGTGATCTGTCGACATTCCAACGGGTTGACATCAACACGGCCGATATCGAGTTTGCTGATAAAACGAGAGAGATCGCCCGCAAAGAACATGTGAAGACAAGAAGGTGCATTATTATTTCTAAGAGGAACTCCATTCACTGTTTATATCACAATTGTTTATGAGACCTGGTAAATTATGGATATCACAGCACTATTTACACCAAAAATAAAGAAAAAACTAGAATAAAAATAACTAAATGTTGAGTCAAACATGAAGAAGTATATTTATTTTCCCCACGTTTACAGAGAAGAAACGGCCAAGCGTAAGGAACAACGGCAGCAACGTTATGAGCAGTCACAATCACAAGAGCGACCCAACCAGTCCAAGGGTCGGAAACGACGACGTGCCATCCAACGTACTGATATTGATGATATTGATGATGATTATAAATTGATCAGGAAATTGAAACGTGGAAAGATTTCTAAGACTGAATTTGATGACCAGTTTGAATGAAATAAAGTTCTATGAGACGATTGGCTGTCGGTGGTGAATTTGGAGATTTGTTTTGATCAGTTTATTCTGACAGCGTGTTAAACATGCTTTATTTACATGAATGCCGTATTCAATTATGATGCTATATTTCAATATCCAATGAAAGCCTGCCGACGCAATTTCAAAACTGACGCTCATTTATAAATTTCGATAACTGTCTCTGGCATATCGGAATTTCGAATCTAAAATATAGCTGGTGAAATCTGTAATGCCGCATTCCAGAATTCCTTATTGCTCTCGCGTTTTCCGTTGTCGTTGTCGATCAATTTTATTCGCTTTGACGTCACATATCCGGTTATTGTTGTTTACCTTTTCTGGATAATGTAGAAAAAGTTTGTCTTCAAACTATTTGACTATGCCCGAATGTTTGTGACGTTTTAATTTGTTTCTTTACTGCCGAAATCTTCACTATTTTGATTGTCATGTTTGTTGTTATTCATTTAATTGACGTTCTTGTTTCCTTAACAATATTTTTAAAGTATTTTCAGAGGGCGGCAACGTTGATCCGGTGAGGTGGTTGTATTAGTTGAATCAATCAGGGAGATTCAGGATTGGAGAATTACATCAGTGTGCGGGTGTGTGACGTTATTGAGAGGCCGCGCGTCACTTCACCCGATCCTTTTCTTCAAACTTCTATTATTCCTTCGGCGGCTCCTCTCCATTCTGCGTGATGAATGTTTTGATTTCAAGAACGGTTAGCTTCGTAATTGATTCTTTTCGAGTTTTAATTGTTATTTTTCAAGTCGTATTACTTATTCTTAAGGAACGTATGTAACCCTAGAGTTGATGTGTTAGTTGTGAATTGTTTTATTTATCTTCAGGGTTTGGCGGTGCGTGCCGTTGTCGCCGGCATACACTCGCGGTCAACGGCCATTTTGGAGGAGAGTTGTTCGACGGCGCATCAGCGACAGTCCTGCGCTCATTACAGTAATACAACGGCTTTTGAATTAAAGGTAATGTCATACTTTCTTCTCCTTTTTGATCTATTGTATGTTTTTCTAATGAAATAATCAACCACTTTTTAAGGGCGATGACGCTTCACTGCGTAATGACCGTCAATATGCGAAACGGCATCAACAAGAGCACGCCAGGTCGTTCAAGAAGTTCGATACCTCGGACTCGTCCGGCCATTCCACCGACGGCTCGACCAGCGGCAGTTTCGAAGTTAATGTTGGTGGTAGTAACTAGTAATGAACATTTGGCAGAGACCTCATTTCTCATAAAATTGTTTCATGACATAGAAACTCTTCTGTCCTACCCATTATAATTTTTAAGTTTGTGAAAAATTTACCGTCTTGTATGCCGAACACTGCTGCCAGAGTCAGATATTAACCCATGTTAGTGGAGTTTTTCATGTTGCAGTTGCATGCATAAGGTAAATTCTCTCAATTTTTTAGGCCAGCACATCCAGCTCAGACGACAGAAAGCACCAGTGTACCTCTCAATGCAAACGGCATTATCTGGCCGTCCGATGCGGGTTCGCCAAAGACATGCTCTTCCGGGCTTCATGTGTGAACGATCAGGATTCGTATGGTGATGATGCATGTTTTGTGGCCAGGAGTCGACTGGCTGACGTCGTTGGTTGGTGTCATAAAAAACGGTTTCTGGTGAACTGTTGTTTTTTTCATCCATTTGCTTCAGTTTAATATTTGTTTTATTATGTCTTAAGTTAATTTATTTATTTATTATGTCTTATGTTTAACGGTGGTAATATCTCGCAGTGTTCGGAAATATGATCACGCGACATGAGATGAACTGAAGCCAACTGATATTCCCCAGTTGCCATTATTAAGATTTGATATGTAAAGTCTGAACTCATAAAAAAATGTTTGCCTCATCTTTAGGCGTAGCCGACGGTGTGGGTGGGTGGCGTCTGTACGGCATCGACCCTTCAGTCTTTGCCAAATCGCTAATGAAACGCTGCGAGAAGTTGGTGAACGACGGCGATTTTGAGCCGACCAAACCCGCTCAGCTTTTGGCCAGCGCTTATTCGCACATGAAATTTGTCAGGTTCGGTTTTCTGTTTGTTGCCCTGTTATTCATGTTAGTTTTAGATTTTTATCTTTTTTGCTTCTGTAATTTGGTTGCCATAATTTGTTTGTTTTTCTTCTGTTTCTCTCTATTATATTCTTAAGTACTTACTATATGTTTCAGATTATCGCAACGACAGGCCAGTGCGGACCGACTCGAAGAGGCCGAAGTATTTCCGCGACGTGAAAGCGACATTTCGGCCACCAAGTTGAAGAACGCGCAGGCGGCGGCGTTGGGTGACATTGTGATCGGGTCGTCGACTGCGTGCGTGGTCGTGCTCGATAAGGCCAACAGCAAACTCTATGCCGCTAATTTGGGCGATTCCGGATTTATTGGTTGGTTTTACTATATTTTTATCGATTTTAGAAAGTTGAACTGCTACATCAATTAAAAAAATTTAGTAGACATATTTATTTTAACCAGTAGCCCAGATACCTTTTTATATGGTGTGTGGATTCATTAAAGCATTCATAATTTTCGCTGTTTGCATTGGGAGTATGTAAATACTTTACTGTTATTTGTTCGATTTGATGGCATAGTTATTGTAATTCAGTGGTTCGTCGCGGTCGTGTTGTGCACCGCAGCGAGGAGCAGTGCCACTACTTCAATGCTCCCTACCAGCTCACGCTGCCACCGCCCGCTGAAGAGTCCAATCGATCCTTCCTGTCGGACAGGTCAGTCCCAATCCCAAATATTGTTTAATCAAATCTCAAATATTGGTTTATAATTGCTCAGCTCAGTTTTTTCCCGTCGATAAAATTGTAAATTTAGTTGTTTTCCAGTCCGGAATCGGCGCAGACGTGCAGCTTTGACGTGTGCGATGGTGATCTGATTCTGGTGGCCACCGACGGGCTGTACGACAACATGCCCACTGATCTGATTGAGGCCGAACTGCATGCGCTCGATGTTGGTTTCACTTAATTTTTTATTTACTTGCTGCTGTTGATTTGATTATTAATCAACATCGACACATACTCTCTTTCTTTGAAGTCTTTTTTCATATCCTTACTGCGATTCCAGTGGGCTAAATCACAAGCGTATATTCTATTGAGATTGACTGATCTGTCTTGGTTATTCGCAGTCTGATACTCATTGCATTTGTGTCATAAGTTATAATTATTTTAATTGCACTTAACCGGTGTCCAATTATAAACGAACGGTTTATTTGATAAATATAAATAAATCAAACTTGTTCAAATCATTTTTGATTTTAGGCTTCGTGCTCGGAGGATCAACTGCAGGCGGCCTGCAACTCGATCGCCCTGCAGGCGCGTCGACTGTCGCTCGATGAACGTTACGTGTCGCCGTTTGCACGCAAGGCACGCGAACACGGATTTGAGGTTGGTCATAGCCTAGTCAATGCAATTTATTATTATTTGTCAAATGAGAGAGTGTGTACCATGAAAATCTTTTTTGTTGGGTTTTCGTGAAGTCGGAGAAGATTTGTTGTTTTGCCTGACCTAGTCGGATATGCGTTTTTGTGTTGTTGTGAAGGTTGAGGGAGGTTGCAAAAAAATTCTCCAGATATCTACATATCTATTCAGACCTAAAATTTTCCCCACGATAATCAGATTATGAGTATGATTAATCATGTTCTACTAATGTTTACAGGCAATCGGAGGCAAGCCGGATGATATCACGATTGTGCTGGTGGCTGTCACACGTGAACATAACGACTAGAACACATAACGATTGCAACTGTGCTTTTTCAGCTTTACTGTAGAATAGACTCGATTCGTTCGGCTGTTTATACAGTGAATCGTTTCATGATTCCTGTGTTTATCAAGTACGGTTCGAAATGAGTGAGTCTGGTTTTTGTGGATCGACCATCTTTTATTGATGGCTGATGCTCATGATCATCATGTTTATGTAGTTGATTGTGGATATTAAAAGTAGAAAGTACATCGTTTTTATGGCCGTATGCTATCGAACGATAGAGTTTTTTGATTCACCTCCTGATCATCGCATAAACCCTCTAGTAGCACTCAAGTAGGTAGTTTCACAACCGGCATAAAACTTAACGATGCATTCGTAAGCCGTTATCTTGTTGATGTCTCCACCTCCACCCATCTCGATCCCATCCACATCCGTTTCTTGTGTTTTATTTTATTTAGCTCAGCTGCCCTCGCGTTCACGCAATGTATTATTATTATTACATGTACACACCGAATGTTTGTATTATTGCAACCGCCGTTTGATTTATTGTGCGCACTATACAAGACCGATTATTCTTCTAATAGATCAACATTCATCTACGGGGCCGTCAAGATGTCAATCAAATACCCGAATCACGAACCGCTTTTAACCGGAATTTTCATTTCATGCACTGTTTCTGTTTGATAATTGCAATAATTATATTTAACAATAATGATAAGGGACTTGCTTGATGTCATGGGCAATCCACTTTTGAATCGAAAAATGTGTTGATATTCAACGTTGTCGAATAGATTTTTTCTCGTTCAGGTATGAATCATTCAAGTGAACGCTTTTGCACACATACAATGTTTTCGATAACTGTTTTGGCATTTTGTTTTTATTTTTGTATCTTGTTGACGCGTTCAACAAGCCAAGCCGTATTTTTATTCGGTAATTGGCTGTTGTTTGCGTTGGCGAGGCTGGTTTCTATATAACTCAATAGAGGCACATTTTGGCTGCTGATAATAAAGACAAAGTCCGTATGGCAACCAGCCATTTTTTCGCACGAGTACTCAAAGTGGGTAGTCTTCTTGTATTGTTTTATTTTTACATTTGTCATTCAGTCTACAAGACTAGTCGGCTAAACAAGTGCTATGATACTTGTTGTCTTATTTAATTCGCTAGTTGATTTTACTGTTGTCCCACCGTTTTTTTATAATTATTATTACTTCTCTGTGCAAGCGAATAAAATGCTAGTAGATATCGGTAAATGATGGTATTGTTTTTGTGATAATTTGTTGTCAAATGTTGACAAGCATTGTCGTTTACGGCGATGTTATCTTGACGAATTTTGTCATATTGCAGTTTTTCGATAGATAAATCTAATGCTATGTGAGTGTACTGTTTCTGTGTCTTTTACTCCATATGATTATCAATTCTATGCGTCATTCTGTTGGGAATTGACGTGAAATTTGGGGTTGTGAATATGGCACTTATCCATCAAGAATTATTGAGATTAAGTGACGGGTTTTCCGTAAATGTGTGAATAAATTCGCGTTCCTGTGTGAGTGAGCACGTGACTGAAACATCACTAACATGTTATGTACGCTTACACGCCTGTATGCACGGCATTGTGCTGCGTTATATTCAGTCATTGTATTCGTGTACATGTGCATAATGTGCTTTACCATACTACTGGATTCAGATTTGCGTTATCCACAAAAATTTCAGAATAATTTTTCTGTTATTTTATCTGATTGTTGGAGAATTTCACCATAGCGAATTTTCAGATCCACCTTTTTATTATACACGAGTTCAACCAGAGCAGCGACTTGCTGCCACCACAATTCGTGCTGATTCGAGCCGTTCCACGCGCGCCTCGTTTTGTCGTATTTCTGAAGCAATATAACCAATTTTTCTCGACCAAAGTCATCCCACAAAGACTGTAAAGACCGCTTGGTTTGTTGAGGTTTGTTATTGTTATTCACTCACCTGTTAATCACCGTATTCATATCTGAAAATGATTCACTGACTGAAACATGACCCGTCTAATACGATGGCCGCTTAAGTTCTCTCTGAAAATGATAGTAGACTGAATCGAACTGCAGCTAAGCGTCCTGTCACCCAACGAAATGATGCTGGACAATCGCTACAGCTCTGTAAAATTTATCTTGTCAATCACAAACAATCATATGTTCTGTTTTTTTTCGCCACTAAAACTGAAAATCGTTTATCCTCTTATCACATCACAAACCGACCTTTCACCAACCAATAAGGCAATCTGAAACTATGTGTCTGAGTGAGTGAGAATGGAGTGCAAAGTCTCATGTATGTAGGTTTCATAGTTTATCTAGTTTGCATTCAGAGTGTGACTGAGACTGAAATGTGTTGGTGTTGATAAAAGATGAACCTGGAGTTCTGGAGTGTAGTGTTCTTTTAATAGTCGAGCGTTAATTATCTGGGTGACAAATTATGGCGGATGAATATAACTTGATTGATTCTGTCAGAATGAGATTTTCTTCAACCATACTTCGACTCTGAGTACTCGTTCTATCGTGTTGTTGATTTTACTCAGCAGACCCAATGTAGTATTCATTTGACCAATTAAAGCATGTTTGAACTGATAAGTTGATTGATAGATTGACTGAATGCTCCATCGTTGATTGGTTTGATGATTCTCATCGGTGAATGATTGGCTCATTGTTGTTTGATTGAATGATTGACTTGACTGATCGTTGATTGATTGGATGAGTGGCTCATATTTGGTTGATTGAATGATTGACTTGACTGATTGTTGATTGATTGAATGATTGGCTCATATTTGATTGACTTGACTGATTGTCGATTGCTTGATCGAATGACTCATCGTTGATTGATCCAATAATTGGCTCATTGATTACCAAGAGTGGACTGATGTAATTTTTACGTATGTTGATTTATCAACGGTGGAAATTCAGATCCTACACCACAACGGAGACCTGACTCACCCCTTTTCATTTGAGGTGCTATTACTCTAATAAGAATATAATATTAGAATAATAGTGCCTGAAATGCTACTTACTCACCCATTCGAATGGACCCATCCGTTGAACCGATCGAATCTATGAATCGATAGATGACCTATAATCTAATCGATTGAACCTTCGCATCTTCCCGTCTGCACAAAACCAATATAGTGAATCCATAAGTGCAAGTGCAACTATGATTGATATTAGGGTCATTTTGGAAACAAAAAAGAAAATGCCAAAATGATTTCTTCGGAGAATAAGCATTTTGTAGTTAATATTTAAAATTTGAATGAAAAGAAACGAAAGCAGAAAATATTTAAATAAGTCTACATTGAGGGTCAGACAGTTTAAGAAGGGTAATTTAATTTCAGTTGTAGTTTCTGTTAAATACCAAGATAATAAATATAAATCAAACATAATAAATATAAATAAATAAAGTTTTTCACAACGTAAACCTAACTCATATATCATACGTAGAAAGTGCATGAAACTTATTCGGTTATCCTACCTACTGGAGTAGCAAACGCTAATATCAATTTACAAAGTAAAATACCCATCATTCTAATTACATATCTTGATGATAATATTGACCAACAACAGTTTGAACAAATCAGGGACCGGAGTACGGTACCCTACTACTAGATAAGAGAAGCAAATATCAAAAGGCGAAGGATGGGCAGACAGACAAACAGAAGCACATGTGGACAGGATCCTCGATTAATACATAATAATCAAGTAACAAACACCAAATCCTAAAAATTCACTGACGAGAAAAAAATCGCCAATTACTATGTACGCATATATTTTTTATTAATCCCGACCTGAGACAGTTACCGTTATTCACATGATTTGACGCAGTAGGAATTTTATAAAATACAATTATATTTTTTTCTGGAAACTAGATCTGAAAGATCGAACAAGTAGTTTCTAATTAGTATCATCTGATCACCGTTAGTTACTGTGGTCTGATAGTGTGTTACGGAAAAACTGATGTATTTATCATGTAATAAACAATGAAAAGTTGCGAAAAACCTAACATTTCTTCCCTTAATCGACACGCCTCAATCGTGGGACTCTTCAGCTGAAGTCCAATCCAATGTGTGTGAAAGTTAGGAAATAGAAGAAAGAAGAGAACAAGTTAAACATCGTAGATAAACAGTCAGATGAACAATACGAACAGTGAATACAGCTAACGGATCAGATTCCACGTGTTATGATTCCTTATCATAAAACGAGTTATATAGAAAATGATAGAAAAAACTACTGCCCAATGCAACTAAAAAGAGGGTACATTATTTTGAAACGTTGATTTTATAATGATGCTAATATGCTGTCATTCGTCCGATAAATTGAAATAACAACTAGTTTAGAAGATACTTATAAGATAAGCATTATGAGAAATGAGACTGCTATAAATATGCATTATACAACTGCTTTTGTTTCGTTCTCTTCCTTCTAATCTATTCCAGATTTGAGCGAATTATAAAAACCTTAATCCGAGGTGAAGAGTAAAAGTTAGTATTAAATAGTGTGGTTTATTATACATAATGTAAAGGGTCTTGAAAATCGTACGTCCTTTGATTCAAAGACTATAACCAACATTTACCAATGCTGAAACTATTAACTCCACCAATGAAAATAGTTTGAACCTGAACATTAAATAAACAAATTTATAGCACACGCATGACATTGCGATAACTACATACCACCATTTTATGCTGGTATAGAAACAAAAGATGTCTAATAAGTTAGTCTCAGGTAACGCTAGTTGTCTTTAACGAGTGTTATTGCTATACCACCTTTTGTAATTCTTCTAATAAAAAAGGAACGAAGATTTAAACTTTGAATCACAGAAGAAAAACAAGAACAACATAACTCAATGAAAGGTAGCAAGTTGCGTTGGTAGCAAGAATTAGATTTGAAGCAACAGGTACTGACTCATAACCTTTTTGACCGCTACATTACATTACTTATACCAGTGAAGAAACTGTTTGAGGCATAAATGAGATGATTCAAGGTTATTTTCATTTACCCCGGATGAATGGTTGTCTCGAAGGTGAAAAACTATGTATTTTACATACATTTACATATGCCTCGATGACTGAACGTTTAATTGATTGAAAGTGTGTTGTGGTGACTTGATTGACTGAGTGATTGACAGTTTGTTCTTACTTGACTGACTGGTGGCGTGTTTTATCGACTTCGTGTCTAAACCGACTTCGTGTCTAAACCGCTCTTCGTTCGAAACAGCACCACCATGTTTGTCGTGTTGATTTCTTGCGTTATATACTTTTTTCTACATTGCCATGTTACCGTATTTTGTGAGAGTATTGTTGAGAAATACAGTAATACTGTCAACGATCACTCAGCTTTTAGAAAGATCACGTTACAAAACGAAAAGATATACCAACTCTGGCTAGTAAATGTTTCGCTTATTTGTTCGAGTCGTCCAGGCGCCAATCAGCACTGAAAATGTTTTTTCTTATACTGTACGTTGTGTTTATCAAATCATTGAATTTATTATTATACTTGTTAGTTCAAGTTCAGTGTTACACTAGCAGTTTTGTGATGTATAAAGCGCGTTGTTGTTGAAAAATACTCTCGTTATCTGCATACAGTAGATTCCAATTGAGTTACTGCACCATTTCCATCAATAGTGAGATCAAGCGGAGAAGTACCACTCAAAATATTTCAAGATCATGCATAAGCATTGAGTGAGTGACAAACTAGCCAGAACCAAAAATGAATTTAGACGCACCATACTAAAATGTACTTGACTTCGTGGATCAAGCGTTGAGTAACCTTGATACGCTTTATGAACGAACACAAACATACTTTCTATTTCAGAGCAGTTTTCATTTTGAGCGATACGATACATAGATAGTGATTTCTATTGCACGTCTCTTCACGTTAAACGTTGTTTTTATGAGAGTGAACGATAATTTAATGCGGAACAGAAATACGTTAACATCGCCCTGCACTAATTTTTTTAGAGAACTGAACTGAGAAATAAATCAAAGCGGTTAACTTTGAGAAAATTCAAATTTGTTCGTTTATCTAATATGTGCGAATTGTTGAGATATGGTGGTTACTACCATGCCAGCTCACTAAGGTATCCAAATTGGGCGTTTCAATGTCCATCACAAGTTGTCTACAAACTCTAGTTAAACATACCCAACTCATCGGTAAACATAAATTGCCAAAAAAAATTAAAAAAAAAATTGATTATTATTATTTTTTTACAAAGTTTTGAAAATGTCTCTGTAATACGTTAATAAACGTTAATAAACACCTCTAAAGTGTAATATAAAATGTCAGAAGTGTGAGAAAAGTTCTAAAAACACATTTTGCCCACTAAACGAGGAACACATTTTGTCCCCATTTCATAAATGGGGACAAAATGCCGTCTCCTCCAGTCAATATGCTAAGCCGCCAAATGAATTAATTTTTATATTCAGTCATAGCCAGCGCTCACACGTGTCACACTTACACGTGTCAGACATGATGGTGCAAGCCTCCGGTGATCTGCTCCATCGCCAGCCCGAGCTAAAGAGCTTCTTGAGATTCAAGTGAAAAAATGACACGTTAACTTGTCCAACCCGGGTGAGCATGAATGAACATTGAACATGATGATTGCATGTTATAGCATACAGCTGTTGGGTTGAGTCGCACAGTCGACTACTGTGCATCACCTTCTCTTACATTCGATGCAGCTATGTAACGATTCACAAGTTGGAGTAGTTAACACTACAACTTTTCACTTGAATTCCAGGCAGTTCTTTACCTTACGAGTTTGGGCTCAAAACTGTTATCTAAGTCATCAGAATCATTAAATAAATCTAAATGAGTACCCTACTGATGATTTGGGACATGTATGGTCGATCCTGGTTGAATACCAAAAATTTGTAAAAAAAAAAAATTAATAAAAAAAAAAAAATGTGCGAATTTTTTTTGGCAATTCATGTCGGTAAATTTACTTTTCCATAGTCGTGAAGGAACCCATCAATACATAAATGGCAGAAGCATTGCAGCGTCCAGAGAAGCACAGATACAAACTGTTTTGTTTCCGGATACAAAACTTCGAAAACGTCTACGTTTGTCGTTAGATACACTACACGTTATTATATGTACATCGTTTATGACATGAGTACATACACAACTGACCATAAGAACAACTGACGCCGTTTCGCTCAGCTTTTCTAAGACTTTTAAACTCGACTTAGTCGGCCGAACAGCGCCATGTTATAACATGCAATAATCAAGTTCAGATACTGTTGGTAAAAAAACTTCTCGCGCCAACTTTTCACCAAAAGTCGCCATGCTGGAAAAAATGGGCGCGGGTTTAAATAGTCGCAGCTCAATGGTAAAGACTATGATAACACAGATGCGTTGTTCAGAAAGATGCTCTTAATTTCAGTCAGCGACAGCCACTGAAATAAATTTTGGATTCATCTTCTGAAAGTTTGCTGTTGTCCGTTTGTCATTAGTCTTTTAAGTGGTAAAAATGTCTCGATTTTTATGTGTGGTCTGTGGTGATCTTTTTCAAGTTTTGTTTCATTGTACCATTTTTTATTCATCAGCAGTTAGGATGAATCATGGTCATCGCCGCGCAACCGTGTTCGTATATTTACATATGCATACCCTGATTCTGGGGTACCCGACTCTGGTTACAATAAAAAATTTCCGTGGTATTTTTTTTAATCAACTTGCATATCATTTGTGGATCGTTTTACTCGGAAATGACCATAACGATAACGGGATGGCCGTCGGGTGTGAGTCTCAGCATATTTGGAAGATGATAACGAGGAGGTCATCACATACCAGTCTGTGCGGAGCGACTAACCCTAGAGGTCTAGAGTGCGATGTCTTTAACGCCCCTCACCAACAGAGTAGCTTTGTAGTCACAGCTAGCGATGTGAGTTTCGAACTCACGACCTCACGCTAATTTACGAAGCGCGTAAACCAACTGAGCCACGTGGCCGGCATAGTCATGTCCACCATGGTCTCCGACCATGTCGGATTGTTATAGCATACCAATTTCTGACATTGTGACGCAACAGTTTCCGAATTCTGATCATACAAGTAAAATAACCTCTTCGGGACCTACCAAAATTCCGAAACTCCCACAATCGATAAAACACCCGGAATAAAATAGTAAAGTTTTCGACGTCCATGTATGTATGCTACTGTACTAGTTGCGGTTCGTCTACAGTATGTGATGAATTCAAAAACCGAGGGACGGATACTGAACATTCTCCTTGGTCATCCTTCACAAGTAACAGAACATAATCAACCAATGTTGATGATAAAAGTTGAAATTATGTACATATAACATAAAAATTATGATAAGTGATGATGAGGGTGTGAATAGATGAGTTAGTGAGAGTGTATGTGAATTAGTGAGTGAGTTGAGAGAGTACACATGTAGATCTGTGAGTTAGTGAGAGAGTATGTGGGTGAGTGAGAGAGTGGGTGAATGACAGAGTAAATATGATTGGGTGAGTGATTGTCCAAGTTGATGAGTGCTAACGCCTTTCACCAACCGACTTTCTACTGATTTGGGTGTTACATTTCAGGCATTTACTATTTAGTCCAGTTATAGTTTGTCTTTCAGGTATTTTGGGAATCGTCTTTCCAACGAATACTACTGTATCGTAGCAATACAAATGTAAGAGACAATTCTGTTTCAGCTCTATCAGAACAATTTCCCTATTCACCTTCGCTTAATTTTTTCTCCGTTAATACATGCATACTTGCCGTAAATAGTTACAGTAACATTGACTACAGTAATCAGTTGAATTGAAATGAATAAAAAGTTGGAATCAGTTTAAGTAAAATATACCACAGTAATCAGGTATTCTCATATACCAACGCCAGTTATTTATAATGAGTTGCAAGTACATCTTGATCTTCACGGCACGACTCACGGTTGCAGATACCTCAACATCTACAACATGGCCACATCTTCGATCATCATACGTCTGCAGAATCTGCCCTGGGAAGCAACGGCCGGTGACATCCGATCGTTCTTTGCTGGTCTGTCGATTCCCGATGGTAACGTCCATATCGTTGGAGGTAACGACGGAGATGCGTTCATCGGATTCGCCACGGATGAAGACGCACGCAAAGCCATGGCCAAGACCGGGCAGAACATACAGAGTTGGTAGTCGCTGAAATCAGTGTGGAATCGATCAGTCGTTTATGGGGATAAAAATGTTACAGTACTCATATGGGTAACATACGTTAACGTTTCTTAATATTTCACATCTCCGATAAGATTTTGAAGTCGATAACCAGTGAAATTTGGCTTTAGACTGACACTGAGTAGATGGTTTCAATACTTTTCACTGGTGCAAAAAAGGGGAATACCCTGTTCCATCCCATATCGAAACGGGCAACTCATTCAAATTGTAACATACGTGACAACGATAACCACTGAAAACCACTGACGGCTCGGAGACATTGTAAAATAAGACCGCATCAAAAGGCAATTTTCAAGAGTCGCTTTCAGAACTTTTCTCACCACAGTTGATTCATGTATTGTAAAATGAACGTAAACGGGACACTTGTGTATTGGATAAGAAATCAAACGTAATTTCATGAAGAACCATGTAACCACTCAGATACGCCAGTACGTCTGCTGCTGAGTAGTCGACTGGAGATGGCCAGTGTGATTGAGGCAGCCAGACGTGAACGGGATGACATGGGTGATGATGATGACGATCAGGTTAACATAATGTTTCAGAATACATGGAGTTACATAGTTCAGGTTTTTTATTTGATGTGATAGATGAATCTACGGACTCTGAAAGTGAGTTCAGTTGAGTTTATCAAGACTTCCCACGACAGTGAGTGAAGGCAAGTGGAACAAATAATAGGATGACAAATTTTTTTTCCGTGGTGTTCCGACCGAATTCCAAGTACATTCCACAGCATATTTGTGTTTGAAATGCTCGACATAAGTTGTAAACTGCAGAACACGCCGGACGCGTACTCCGCTGTCAAGCGCAGTCCGGAGGACGTGGAGGAGGAGGACGTCAAACCGCCGGTGGGACATGAGCAGACGCCCTATTACAGTAGTGCGCACGTGCTCCCGAATGGTTTGTTCATAAATTTTATAAAGCCCATATGTTTTTTCTGCAAGCAAAAGTATTGCCCAAAACGTCTGATAATGAAACATCACTAGCATCAACTCAGCTCGGTTGACACAGTATGATGATTTATGTGCGTGTTAACACGGATTGTCTGATGTTTCATTATCAGACGTTTTGGGCAATACTTTTGCTTGCAGAAACAACATGTGGGCTTTACTTAGTAATAATGAACGAAATTATTGTCTTTGTGTAAAGTAAATTGTAGTAAATATTTCTGCCATAACGTGATAAGTTTCGCTTTCTGTCATAAAATCAGCCAACTGTGCTTGATTGTAGACCGACCATTGGACCCGCGCGCCCATGCCGAGGCTCAACTTAACGCCTGGAGTCAACGGCCGCCTGTTGGAGGTTGATTTTACAAGTTATGATTTTTTTCCCAAATACGTTATTCATTACTCTTTTTGTAGCATTTTATCTAATAAAAAAATCTGTTGCTTATCACAACCGAAGTTTCTTGAATCATCAACGAATCATTCAAACGCAGGCAAGTCTTCCACATCAGGTGGTGGTGGTTGGATGTCGCCATTGAAGGACCAGCCGACACCGGCCAACAAATCTAACAACAACAACATCAACAACAACAACAACATCAACAAAAACAACATTAATAACAACAACAACAGTAATCAGTACCAGCAACTCGAGTCGAGTATACCTGGTCTTGGTGGTAATGTAACATCGTCCGCGAACTCGACTTTGCTCAATATACCCGCACTAGAGCAACTGAGTGTTGGTGGTGACGTCTTATTAGCGTGCATCATGATAGAGCTACCGAGAACCCGATTGATTGATTGATTGATTTACAAGATGCATGATTGATTGATTGACCGATCGATCGATTGATTGATTGATTGACCGATTGATTGGTTGATTTAGTAAATGATTAGTTGGTTGATTGACTGATTTAAGTCATGCATTTTTCCTTATTTCAGAGGGTGCTGAACAGTGCGACAGGAGGATCATTTTCGGCATTGCAACGTGAACCGCAACAACAACAATATCAACAACTACAACAGGAAGAACTACAAAAACAGAAGCAACAGACCCAGTATATGCCTGGGTTGGATCCGCGAATCGCTTCCCACTCCATGCAACAGCAACAACCACAGCTGCTGCAACAACAACAGCAACAGCAACTACGGTCAACGTCGCCCCAGAATTTGTACGATCAACAACCGGAGAACATTTATCAACAACAACAGGTTGATAACTGATTCGGTCACTCGTTAGCCATTGACTTCCATTGAAGTTTTTTTCGGATTCACAGTGTTAATTTGATTAATTATTCTTTTATATTATATTTCGTCTTTTTTACTGCGCTTGGAAATTCTCGTTATGGTGGTAAATCTGAATAAAATTTGAACGGGAAAAGTGGAAACTTGCCTACAGTAACCTTACATTTTATCTCAGATTCCTCCATTTGGCTTGAACCCGCCATCCATGCAGTCATTGGGTCAGTCACTGCCAGTCAGCAGTAGCACACCATCATCCATACAACAATGGAATCCAACCATTACCCAGTCAACTTATAGTCAGGGCCAGGGGCAACCGACACCAACCGCCACCAGGTTAGAACCAGTCAGTCAAACAATCAATTAACCAGTCAGCAAGTCAGTCATTCTATCCCTTGATCATTCTACTGAGTGATGAGTTAGTCAATCGATTAATCAATTAAGTAGTCAGTACAACTATTTATCATTTCACTATTCAGTATTTGTTCCAGTAATAGTCAGTTAAAATATGTCCATTCAGTCAGTCAATCAGTTGAGGTGTCACATGGTCAGTCAGTCGAATAGTTAGACCTTCGATCAGACATTTGGTAATAAAATTAATTACCCAGTCAAGTTAGTCGATTAATTATTAGTTAGTTACTCAATCAACCGGTCGTCCAGCTAAAAAAACAGTGAATGCTACACGGTGATGAATGGCTGACTGTTGTTTCAGTTTCAGTGAAATAAAGACTAAAGACAAAGATTATGATGAAAACAAAGTATGGCAGATCAGAAGAAGGTAACATAAGAAGAAAATTAATAGTTTTTAGAGTACAGATTATACATAAATAAAACAATGAATTATTGATAAGATCGAACATTGTATATTTTCATCAGTCAGTGTCAGTCTTTGCTAATTGTTTCAGCCAAGTAATGATCAAGCAACAAGCATGTGATAGTGACAATATATGGCAAATTGCAAGGTTGATACACAGTTTAGCGGGATTCCCTCTGTTTTTGGTGTCCAAAACTCAATAAAACGAGCATTTATTCGTTTGGCTATCTGTTTTTCAGTTCGGCTATCTATTCAATCTGTCATCTTTTTCATTGGTATAAAGTGAATTTTGCTTAATCTGCACCCGAAATTTTGTGATTTTCTATACAGAACTCCGTTGTTCGCCAACCCACCCAGTTCGTCAGGCAACGACCTGCTGCCTCCGCCACCACAACCACCACAAATTCAGCAACAACAACAACAACAACAACAGCGTTTCCCCACTGCTGGTGTGCTGCCGGACTTCCCGCCGCCTCTCAACAAATCTGATGTTAGTTCTTTGGTTTTGTTGGTTGTTAATGTTGTTTCGGTTGTTGTAGGTGTTAATGTTGTTGTTGTTGTTGTTGTTGTTGTTGTTGTTGTTGTTGTTGTCGTTGTGGGTGATGTTGATATGATAACTTCTTTTTTTGACAGGCAATGGGCAACAGCAATCGGATGACCGAGTCACCAGTTGGCGTTACTCAAGCTGCGATGCCGTCACAATCCGCGCATCAGGTTATTGAGTTAAATGAAACGTAAATTACCAACTGATTAGATTATACTGTGAATCTAAACTTAATCACTTGATTACTGTCTGATTGGTTATCGGCTGACTGACCAAGTCATGAATTCCCTGGCTATTATAGTAGGAAACTAACTTGTAAATCTGTCTGGGACAGCATGGGGGCGTCACACTTATTGATCATATTGATTGATATTTCACTGTCTATAACTCACGCATTCATGACTCATATCAATCAAATCCACTAATTCAATGTACCATATCAGCCATTAATGCGTACACCGGACATGCCACCGTCACACGAACCGTACGGTCGCACACCGCTCATCCAAACACCCGTTGCACCGGATAATCTCAACTCTCATACAAATGGAAATATCGGTCCTCCAGGTATACTCACTTTTTTCATCATATTCAATCTCTTCACGTGATCATTCTTGTTTGTAATGTTGCTGCAATGGCTATAGATTTCCATTTAACTGAATGTTGATTTTGAAAATTCTAGTACCACAAAATGGAGGTCCGCTTTCCTCGGTATCCGGACCAGTTGGGACAGGCGGAGCGCAAAGACGTCGTGGTCTACTGGCTGCACCCGCGCCTGAGGTGGCGACGGGAGGCCCAGCGGCCTTCGAGGAGGTGAGTGAGTGAGCGAATAATTTAGTTAGTTGGTGAGTGAGTGAGTAAGTGAGCGATTTATTGAGTGAGCTAGCGAGTGAGTAAATGAATGAATAAATTGATGATGTCGTGAGTTACTGAGTGAGTGACTGAGTGTATAGCAGTAGCTGATCATTGTTCAAATATGGCTTCAGCCGCCCACGGTGTCAACGCCCAGTCCGATGGATCAGGGTCCCGGCCAACCACCTGGTATCCTGTCTAAACCAGATCCTGATCTCGACTCGTTGATGGGTCCAGACTTTCACGGTCCCGATCTGGATGGTCCTCCAGGTCCGATGGGTGATGGTCCACATCATGTGCCCATGACACGCATGGGACCGATGGGCATGCCACCCGGTATGCACCATGGTCCTATGGGACCCAGAGGTCCAGGTTGGTGCCATCAAAGTTTTTTTGTTATTGCATTTGGTGATTTACTGATTAGTTATCGTTAAACCGTATGATCGAAGTTGAGTAAAAACGAACACAAAGATGTTGAGCGTTAATCTGAGGAATAACTTGAGAATTAGAAATCAATGAAAATGGGGAGTAAGAATTCCACCAAATTTAGATGCGTCACCGTTTTCCTGTCCGCCATTTCACTTGGCATATAATCAAGATTCAAGATTCCATCCAGGTAAACATGAAAACGTGTAAAATCTTCTACAGGTTCAGGGAAACGCTAATATAATACCTGTATTCTTTCTTTCTTAATTGAATGTCTTAATGTGATACATCCCCAGGCATGACTTGACTGTAACCTTTTCAGGAATGCTGCCGATGCCACCGATGGGTCGTGGTGGCCCGTTCCCGCCTCATATGGGCATGGGTCCAATGGGACCACGTGGTGCTCACTTGATGCACCCTGGCATGATGGGGCCTCGAGGCATGCGTCCACATGGTATGGGTCCGGGTGGACCAATGGGACATCCCCATTTGGGTCCGCCAAGAATGGGTGCACCACCTCATAGTATGGCACCGCATGGTTAGTTTTATACTTGTTTGTTTTCGTGCATGTGGTGGCCAGTGTGTGCGTGGGTGGGTGAGTGAATGAATGAGTGAGTGGGTGAGTGAGTGAGTGAGTGAGGGAGTGAGTGAGTGAGTGAGTGAGTGAGTGAGTGAGTGAGTGAGTGAGTGAGTGGGTGAGTGAGTGAATGAGTGGGTGAGTGAGTGAGTGAGTGAGTGAGCGATTGAGTAGGGTGAGTGAGTCAGTGAGTGATGTGGGAGGGAGTGAGTAAGTGATGGGCATGATGTGTTATCGAGTGATTGAACGTGTGAAAAAATATCGATTGGTTGATCGGAGTTACTGAACGACCCTGAAGTCCAATGCATTATGACTTCAATTTTGTTTCATTAATAAAATTTGATTGACTGTCAGGTATGTCGGGAGACCCACCGGGTCTGGCAGTGAGTGCCCCAATGCCGTTCATCAAGCCACCACCAGAGCCAGGTACGATCACGGCAAGTGCCCTCGACCGGGCCAGATACGTCAGACTCGACTTTCTGCCCGCGCAACTGCTCCATTACCGCAGGTTGGGACCATTTCAACTTGGTAATTGTTTTTATTCGTTCCATCCAACACCGAATGCTTGAATAGTTTCTTCCAGACCAGAAGTGAAGACAGTAAGTACAACGAAGTGTTTGTACATAATCAGCAACAATTAAACGTTAATTCACGTTCGAATCAATATGATATAACAAGACATCTGTGCCATAATTTATGGGCGTTCTCAATGTGCTCACTTGTCTTTTATGTATACTTACCGAATGAGCAGCAGATTGGCTGTCGTTGGGCACCCATCTACTCCACCCGAAGTGTTATCGATTTATATGATGTATATTGTGTCAAATTTGTCTTAAAACACTTCAGTAGGTTGTCGTTTTTATGCTATTCTTTATATAAACTTCATTTTCAGCCTGAAAGCCTTCCTGAAGCCTTGTACGTTGCCGGGAGACGACAACATTGTGCTCTACCGTAATCCAGAGAATAACAAACCTTTACCAGTTGGCATCGTCAAACTCAACTCGGACAAGGACTTCCATCTGGCCATGGCTCTGGATGGGAATCAAGGGGTCAGGTGCACCGAAACGGTCAGTTTGAATACTCGTTGAGAGACTGTTTTATATAATTTGTCGCCTGTCCAGCCTAGTTCGTAGGACGCCAGCCTCGGAAACTGGTCGTCCTAAGTTCGGAACCTGACTTGAGACACAGATCCTAACCTTACACGTTGCTCTGGGGTTTCTGTCAAACTCATAAGTCATATATATTATTTACTTGTGGCAGGCATACTATGCATTAGTTTTTTACTATTTGCTAAAGTACATTTCACTCACTCGTAGAGTTTTCTTTATATTTTCACTACACTAGACTTGTTCTCAAAAAATTTCAGACGCGAGAGGAATTTGAGCATGCAGTCCAGCTGTGTGCCGACCCGCTGGCTCAAACCAAACTCGGTCCCAATGCACAGAACATTAGCGGTGACTCGCCGGGTGGTCGTGGCGGTGGTCTGTTGGCGGTTGGTGTTGTTGTTGTTAATGTTATTCGTGTTGTTGTTGTTGTTGTTAATGTTATTCGTTTTATTGTTGTTGTGGTTATCTTACTTGTTTGTGTTGTTGTGATTGTTGTTGTTACTGATGCTTTTCAACTTCTTCTATCCTACAAATAAAATTGTTTCAGCGACCGAGCACGAGCGATTTGAAAGACAATCGTAATACGCTGGTACTGCAGAACGTGCCATTCAGATGTACCGGTAAAGACATTGCCGCCTGGCTCAAAACGTTAGATGTGCCCGAGCCAACCGCTATAACTATGGTACCAAAGGAAGAAGGTGGGTGTTGCAGTATTGAGATGCGGCCTGTGGATTCAGATGGAATTGGAGTCTCTCTGAGATGTAAATGAGTTTGTTCAGGTCGTTGGTCGGACACGTGGAACGTTGAGTACGAGCGTCGACGTGATGCCGACATCCTTTGGAGGGTGGGACATGGCGGCGATAGGGATTCGTTGAAGATACAGGACAGAAAGGTAATGTAATAACTGAGTCAATGAGTGAGTGAGTGGAAGAGTGAGGTGAGTGATTGAGTTAGTGGGTGAGTAGGTAAAACTTATCTTATAATCCACTAATAAACTACATTTATTAGAGTAGGTTACTGGCTCGTGTACTATTTCAACCATCTGATCCTTAATATGGTGCCACATTCAGATTCGTATTATGCGCGCCGAAGTTCCGGATGACACGGCGAAGATGGACGGCTTCGGCCATGGCGAACGCATCGAACCGAGAAGACGTGGTGGGTTCGGCGGTGGCCGATGGGGCTCGCGATCACCGCCCCGATTCCGGAGATCGCGGTCCAGAGATCGAGGTTGGCACAATAAACAGTTACCATGTGGTTCTGTCATAGTTCGATGTAACACAATTTGCTATTAGGAGCATCCACTGCAGCTACCGTAATACCGGTATACCCAGTGTGTTAAATCATGGATGTGGCTTATAACGAAGTTACACGTGTGTTGCCCATATTGTAAAGTAAAGTTGACCAGAAGAAAAATTATGTCCTGACTTTTTCATGTTGTCTGTCAACTCATGGAATATTATAAATGTCAATCTGCTATCCTATCATCATCATCATCATCACTTTACTTTATAATTTGACAGATCGTCGACGTCGCCGCTCCCGATCGCGTAGTCCATTGAGAAGACGAGGCGATCTTGATGACAGAGCAGGTGGTTCTGATTGATTGGTTGAGTGATTACTTGAATGATTGATTTATTATATGAATGTTTGTCTGTTTCACTGTCTGGTTGATTGATCGACTGACTGACTGTATGGTTGATTGATCGACTGACTGACTGACTGTATGGTTGATTGATCGACTGACTGACTGTATGGTTGATTGATCGACTGACTGTATGGTTGATTGATCAACTGACTGACTGACTGTATGGTTGATTGATCGACTGACTGTCTGGTTGATTGATCGACTGCTTTTCTGATTCAATTACTGACTGACTGACAAACCAGCAGATCGTCGAAGTCGTGACCGTACTGATCGGGACAGAGATCGGAGACGTGATCGAGACAAGACGAGCAGTGAGAGAACGCGGGATGTCGACCAAAGAAGTCGTTAGTTTTTTCATACATATATTTACTTACGTACGCTAATGGGTAAATAACAAAAAATTATTCTCTGGAAATGTAGTCTGATTTCGACTCATTTGTAGCTGAAAAGTCGTCATCAGTAAAACGGGAAACGGAGGACAGTCAGCCGGAAACCGAATCACCGCGCCACCCGAAGCCGGTGTTCACGGATACGTGCATTGAGCTCACTGGTTATTCATAATTATTTTGTTGTTTTATAGTTGGAACTGTCCAGTAAGTGCAGTGTAATCTGCAACCAGCTAAAATCCTTCCAATCTGCTGCTATCACTTGTGTTGTGACTTACCGATAGAATAGAGGCAAAATCATCAATTTCACATTATACCTTCTTGAAAACTACACATTTTTTTATTCGACACGTTCGTCTAATAAACATTGACTTTATAATTCAGGTGTTCCGCCGCTGGTCACGGAACGCGATGTTGTGGCCATATTCGGTGAAGTCAACGTGATTTCGGTGAATCTTTTACCGGCCGGTCGGGCGTTCGTTGAACTCACCGGACCGCAGATCACGCAGACCGTGTGCAGTCGGGGTGACGTGTTTCTGGGTGAGTCAGTGAGTGAATACATAAGTGATTGAGTGATTGAGTAAATCAGTAAGTGAGTGGGTAAATATATGAGTGAGTGAGTGAGTGAGTGAGTGAAGGAGTGAGTGAGTGAGTGAGTGAGTGAGTGAGTGAGTGAGTGAGTGAGTGAGTGAGTGAGTGAGTGAATCAGTGAGTAAATAAGTGTGGTGTGCGGAAGTTGAGTGATCTTCGTGACGTGAATGTGTTGATTAGTGAGTAAGGCGCGAGTAACTCAGTAAGAGTAAGTAAATGTGGGTAGGTGAGAGATGAGCATTCCCATGAGACGTCATACAGTGTGAATACTTGCGTTATTTTTAATCAATGTCTGCAGGTTCGCAACGCATCAAAATACGTTCGTCGAGCAAACCTCGGATGCAGGATATCTTACATTCACATTTCGGTGCCAAATTCGGCGGCAACATCAAACAGGAGCCGATGCAGCCGGGCTTCCCGAAAGGACCCGGTTGGTTCCACTCGGGGTTTCCGGGCTTGATTTTGCATCATGTGCGCTTTCTCGTGTGCTGTAACGAATCTGTGATTTTCTCATTCATTGCCCTTTTTCTGAAATGCAATACTGTTACTGTAGTTGACTGATTTTTTGATATTTTACACATTATGTATCACACGTGTTTTGTTCAATCAGTATTCGTTATCCAGTAAATTGCCCCATACATTATTGTTTTCCTTATTCTAATAATCTGCTCGATTATGCCGAACATGGTATCAGACTAACCGGTTGTCTGATTCTTCAGGTCTGCGACCGCCCCACCCACTCGCCCGTCATCCCGGCGGTCCCCCGGTTCCGGGCGGTGGGCCACCGCGTCCGCCCGTCGACCGCAACTTCCTCCGATCGATCGGGCCACCCGGCCTGGTGCTCCGATGTGGCGGTCTGCCACCGGATATAACGCTGGACGAAATGTCTATGCTATTCGAGCCTGTCGGCGGACTGGGTGCGTTTTTCATTGTTTTTTACTTGGGAATCTTTGCAGTTGTGGGTAACATTAGGTTATAAATTCCAATAATTGATAGATCGTATTGAAACTGCATATCCGAATGATTAACACGGGGCTGACTCGTGAGATGTACAGCTGGTTCGACTAAACCTAGAAAAAATTCGTGTGTCTTTAATAATGATCCAATGAATTCTGATTATTTTTCAGTCGAAGAATCGGTACGAATGCATTTTGATCCAACGGGCAAGGCCACCGGTGACTGTTTGTTGGCCGTACGCAATCAACAGGTTGGCAAATGAAATTCGTAGATAAACATGTTAATAACAACAAATATTTAGTCAGAGCTGATTGCTACACAAATTTATATCACACTGGCGTTTTCTTATGATAATACTCTATTTTGAAAGGAATTTCAAAACTATTTACAAAAAACTATAGGCGGCGATTCGCGCCGTGAAGGAGCTGAACGGCAAAGTGTTGCGTGGCGGACACAACATCAGCATTATAGCCGCCGAATAATCGTTACTTCACATTGACAAGAATTTAAAGAAACCTGCTGGTAAAATTATGTTATAACTTTTCACAATATGAATGAGTTGTTCGCGTAGAACTATGAAATTGTATGTAAAAGCACGATGTTGTTCACCATAAGATGTTCTATCTTTCCATGTTTCTTCGTCCAAGTCTGTTGCTCATTCCTCATGATTATATTACTGATGTATTCCTTTTTGAGAACGTTTAGTTGTTTTGTTTTATGGATACTGTGTTTTGGCTTGCAATATGAAAGTGAAGTGTAACACACTTATAAATCAAACTTATTGGCCTCGGTCGTTTTTTTTTGTCAGAAAGATGCAACGGTCGTTTCTTGGTTTCCTGAACATATGGCATACCAAATTCGAAATGGCATATTTTTATTTAAGGAATGACATTGAAAAATCTTGTTCATGACAAGTCAGCCAATCAGTGGTTTAATATGAGGACAGAGTGACATTGAGTATAGCAATCAATAAAGTGAAATAATTATCAAGATAGCTTGATGTAATAAATATTGTACATGATCAATCATACCAAAAGTCAATGCAATTTGCGTTGTTGTAATGACTGACCTTAAATAATGATGACATTTGGCATCGTTTCAACTCAAATCAGTTAGATTCTTAACAAGTTTTTCACCCATCAATATTCAAATGATGAAAAGGGTTTTGGTTCATACATACTGATAAACTAAATCAACTGGTATCCAACTGTTTCAAGATAATGAACCACGGTTTTGATTGAAGTTAACAGGACAAATTAAAAGCAAGAATCAATAGCCGTTGTTAGTTAATCATTTCGCTCGCGAGTTCTGCAAACCCTTGAGACGGTCCTTCAACTCGCCGGTTGACGTGTGCACTCGCTTCCTCAGACGATCCATCAGTTTGGCCTGAAATCGGTTAACAAATCATTAATGAAATCCACATGCGGAATTCATCCACATGCGGAATTTTTAATCTACTACTTAATATAACATCGATTTTACGTCACAAACACCTTGACGGTTTTTTACCACTTGTAAATTGGGAAATCTTTTTTACAAGTTATACTTCTTCCATGAGTCGTTCTTTTTTGATTACGTATACGTACCATAATCATCACATCGCGATGGGCGGCCACCCTGAGGAATTCTTCTACGTTGAGTTCGTCGATGGGTTTGCCAATCTGTACGAACACGCAGTCAGGACTGTGATCACGGTGCTCTGTCCTGGAATAATTGATGAAAATCAGAAAAATGGCTGGGTGAATCCAATTGAATTTCAAGTTGTAAATATCGTGCGAGTACGTCAAAATGGAATTTTTTATAAAAAAAACTATTTGTCGATATAATCGATCGAGAATTTCGGATAGACCTAATTTTCAGTCGTAAATCGAAACGGGCACATTTTTCTTTCAGCAAATTCTGCAGTGTGCAGGCAGCCGTTTTTTATGAAATGGACTCATCACCTTACCAGATGATATTTTAAGAACCCAACTTACCAGGGATCATCATCGGCATCCCATCCCTCCAGGTCTTTCAGACAACAAAAACAGCGCACTGCGTCGGGGGATTCTGCGGTCGGCGTGTGAAACCAGCCGGCTTCGGCCAGCTACAAATAGAGATAATAGCATCGTGAATCAGTGGGTTTAGACTTCGAATTTTTTTACAGACCGGCCATTCAGTCGAAATATAAGGTGTAAAATAATCCAAATCATCTAATCTAATTTAGGAGCCTAGAAATTCAGTAAAAAAGTAAGCAGACACAGCAAGATTTGAATACGGGAGTAAACTTTCTAAACCTACCACATGAGGCACACCACAAGTGACTTAAAGTTTAGTAAGTCTTATAATTTGTGTTCTTTAATCGGATAGCTCAATAGGAATCCAACGATAAAATAACACAAAAAAATTCAGTATACGATGAAAACCCAAAACCGTTCTTCTAACCCGTTTCGGGACACAGGATGCCTGCTCGTCGATCGGCCAGTTATCGTACGAATCGAACCGTTGCTGCTCCATAATCATCGACTCCGGTGATACATCGGTGTAGTCGTCACCGAGAACCTGCAAATATGAAAGTGTAATCCTATTTATTCGAAAAATAATAAAAAAACGGGGGCAGGTGTCGAATCGGGGGTTAAAAAGGCATATACGTATATGCCTGATACGCATATGCCGATACGTATATGCCGGCATATACTGTATGTATCGGCATATACGTATATGCCGATACGTATATGTATTGGCAAATACGTATATGCCAATACATGTATGCCGGCATATACGTATATGCCGATACATGTATGCCAGCCGTATATGCGGCATATACGTATATGCCGATACGTACAGTGGCAGTCAAAAGTTTAGGGACACCCTCAATTTGAGTGTTTGCTTCCTGTAAAACGGAGTTGGATGACTATATAAAACTGAAACTAACAGGAGGTGTGAAAAACATGTTGTTGAGCCTGTTGTAATTGTATTGTTGCGATTTATTCATTATAGTTGGTTTTCAGATAATATAACTGTTATATGTAAAAGCACGCGTTTGTTCCTAGGTGACACGCACCGACGGTGATTTCAAAGCAGTTACACGATTATGAGCTTTACATTGAGACTGAAAGCGGCTTGATGATACTTATTGGTATTAATCTTACCTACATACATATTTTTTATAGCATTCAACACATCCTGAAGCCACTGGGAGCAAATCTCGCAAAATGCATTGAAAGCCAAAAAGTGACTATTAGAAATAACTTCTTGAAGATCTATAAAATTGATATTTAATGCAAGGGAGTTTATTCATGACTACACCTGGCGTGTTCTTAAGCAAACACATCGTTTTCAGCGTTTCTTCATTTTGATTAAGCAACAAACCAATCTTCAAATGGTGAAAGTTTCAAAAGTATTGTTTTTCAGAGAAGGATTCCCTTTTAATAGTGCGGCGCAAGGCAACTTAACGTTGGTTCAATCCTGTTAAATGACAGCAATAGATACCATAACTATCACTTGGTTAATTCTTATGATTAAAACGCAATCGAATACTCAATATTTATCTAACGGCCCTCCAAACACCTTGGGCACATGTGAGCCACGTACAAAAGCGTGCTAGACAAAATCCGATGATAAACTTATTGGAATTTAAATGTTTTCTGCCTATGCTTAATTTTGTGACCTAACCAGACTCTAAACCACATCTCCTGAAGATTTCAGCTCAATTGATACATCCAACCTTGTTTTACAGGGAGAAAATACTCAAATTAAAAGTGTCCCTAAACTTTTGACTGCCACTGTATATGCCAAAAGTTAGTTGTTAGCTTTTTAGGCTGTTGAGAGGGTCTGTGGGTCCCACCACCCCTCATCCGCCCGTTTTGCGATTTTTTTAAAAGTTTTACTATTAAAAGTTTTACTGTTCGTTAACCCCCGATAACCTATCGCGTTAACACCGCGCGGAGCGCGGAGGTGGGATCCGTTTGAAAAAAACTGTCCTCATCCCCAATAATTGGCATATATGTATCGGCATATACGTATATGCCAGGCTACCCGATGGCATACACGTATCAGCATATACGTATATGCTGGCATATACGTATCGGCATATACGTATATGCCACCTGGCATATGCGTATCGGCATATACGTATATGCCTTTTTTACCCCCGATTCGACACCTGACCCAAAAAACGAAGGACGCTGCATTTACTCAAAATCCGAAAACTCTATGGCTCTGGAATCTCTATACTAGACTATAAATCAACCAAACCCACATTTAAAAACTAACGAAGAGTTCTTGCATCATTCTTTAGTGTGCATGGTAGATTATGAATACAAAAGAGCCCGAACCTGTTGAATCATGCTCAGCACTTCGGCCCGGACGTCACCAGCCGGCTGATCGTTTTCGTTGTTTTCTTCTCGGCCCGATGGCGTGTTTTTACTGGTAGCCGCCATCTGAAACAACAGTGAGTATAAACATAAAACAAATAAACATCAAGACAAATTAAAGTGTTCCAATCCGTGTAAAAAAACAAATTTCCTGAACTTTGCATTCGAGCAAGCATCAAATTTTGGGGCAAAATTCAAATTGGCGCCAAAATATACTGCCAACCACGCAATCACTCACTCACCCCTTCACTCATTAGATGATGACTTATGTAAAGATAAAAAAAGTCAGTAAGATTCTTCTGCTTGATGTCATGAACCTGATCATAGACAAAGACAGCCACTGATAATTTGGTCAGCACCAGTTTTTACGGCTAGTTATTCTCCCTTCAATAACACAGACAAAACTTCGTTGTTTCACTGAATGAAATGAAAGATGGCTGTTTCATCAAAAAAGTATCTGTTGGTTTGCATAACTACTCTGGATTACTTGAACCAATTTATGGAATAACAGTAACAAATACGTAAAATTTTGTTGACATAACATTGAGATACGTTGATAATATGACAAGGACTCCACGAGTTTTTATCGCAGTGTTTATTCATTTATTGTATGATATGCAAACGTAAATCAGTATTTAGTACGCATAATAGGCCTAATAATCAGTATCGGATAGCATATTTAATAAATTAAAACATAAAATTCAGTTAACAAGATCATTGCTAATATCTAATAATTGACTGGAGAAGTACGCGTAGGGTCATATTGATGGAGCCAATGAACATGTGTTCAATAAAACAACACAAGAACATCAGCGAATTATGTTTACAAATACATAAAAGAACATATTAAACCTGTAAATCAGTTGAAATAAGAAAAATAAATAATCGCTTAACTAACTAGGCTTATCACGTTTCACGATCAAGCAAACGGATAGTGCATAAAATCTGCACATGAAACATGAACGAACACATAAGATCCATATTTTTATGTTTGGTCGGTTTCAGGAATCCATGTTCTCCTATAATATCATAATTAATAATCGAAAAGTGTATTATCATACAAATTCATCGATCCATCCCTGATCGTCCTGGTCCGTGTCGACACCATCAAACAGTTTGTTATAGCATTTGGTGTTGTTGCCGGTGTTGGTGTTGAAGTGGCTGTACGGGTTGTTGTGGTTGAGTTTGGCCATACACAACCAGCAGAACGATGTGCCACACCTGGCGCAGTGCATCTTGTTGCAGCCGTGATTCTTCTGCAACAGAAGATTTCCAAGTTATATTCAGGTCCACCACCATAATGGCAGCGATATATTCAAATTGCGATACGCAACACAACCACACTCATTGAGAGACCGTGAGGCTTGCTTAGTCATTCAAATTTATCAGGCAACTGCTGCAATTTAGTAACAACAACAACAATAACAACAACCTCAATATTGACCCGACAAGCGGGACACGGTTTGCACGTGTCATTAATCCACTCGTTATTTCGCTGTTCGTCAATCAGTCGCCTCAACTGTCCCTTCCCGAATCTCATTTCCATCAACTGACGCAAATCCGAGTCGCCGTGCTCGTAGTCCGTAAGGATCTGCTTTTTGTCCGCTGAAATTTTTACACTTTGATTTAGATTCTGAAATACGTCAACATTTGTGCGAACCTAATCACAAAGTTTCACTACAAAATCATTGAGAAACCATACATGGTTGTTGAAACATTAGCATTTCAAAGGATTTTCATACGAACAACGCAGCTTGATCTTGACTCCTTGAGAGTTGAAGACAGATGAATATAAACGGAATCGGTAAGTTAGAAAACGAGTAAAGCAACATATGATAATAAAATAAAAGTCGAAACTGACCACTGGTGAACTGACAGGGCTGCAATCCATGGTAGGCTTTACGGCAGTACGTGCAGAACGAGAACGAACAGGCGGCACAATTGGCTGAACCCCTGTAGTTGGGTATGTCAACGTTGTCCAGCAGTACGGGCTGTTCTGAAACATTAGGAAACTTGAACCACAACAACAACAACAGAAACAACGTCAACAACAACAAGAACAATGACAACAAAAACAACGACAACAACAACAACAACAAGAACAACAACAACAAAAACAGCGACAACAACAGCAACCATATCAACAACAACAATGTTATCAACAACAACCACAATAACAACAACAACATACCACATGTCGGTCTGGGACAACGGACAACATCGGACATCAGATCCAGACTACTGGACAATGTGGCAGACTCGTATTTGTCGTATCTAAAACAGAAAAATAAATAAAAAACATCAGTAAATCATAGAAAAAATCTGTTGAACCGGCTCACATATTAATAAGTATTTTGTACAGATATGGAGGCTAAGATATAAAACTCATGGCCCATGAGCCATGGATAACGAACATGGTTTTGAGGGCATCGGTGGTATCGTGGCAGTCGATGAAGACCCGACGCACCAGATGCTGCTCAGCCGGAGATTTGCACTCCAGGCAACCGAGTTTGTACGTCTGCAAATGATGAATCGAGAACCAGTTAATCAATCAATTAATCAACCAAGTCTCATCAGATAATAAGTTTTATCTATTAAGCCATACGACTAAACTAGTCAAAAACCGATTGGTTATAGAGACAATCAACCGTAGTCATTCAAAATCAGCTGATGCGTCAAGCAACTAATCAATCATGTCAGTACATCAACCGGTTACATAAACAGCTGAACTATTTATTAAGCAGTGATTGGGTCAATAATGTTCACTAAATGTCAACAATTTACAAACAATATACTCGCCAGTTTCACAATCCATTAAAAGTACATCTTTGTATCTTTAAACTAGAGAAAAACGTAATCACTCTATTTGTCATTCAGTGACCAACCGCTCCTTCATTGATAATGCCAATGAAGTGTTGTCGTGCACATTCGTTGCAGAACACATGTGAACAGGGATTGAACTGCACACAATCCACACCGGGCAGCACTTGATAACACACCTTGAGTAACTTACTCATTCATTTATTCGTTAACTATTTAACTCATTAATTTATTCCTTTACTCACTGACTGACTCGTTTACTCACCTACGCACTCACTCACTCACTCACTCACTCACTCACTCACTCACTCACTCACTCACTCACACGCTCACTCACTCACTCATTCTCACTCTCTCATTCTCACTCACTCTCTCATTCTCACACACTCACTCACTCACTCAGACTCACTCACTCACTCACTCACTCACTCACTCACTCACTCACTCACTCACTCACTCACTCACTCACTCACTCACTCACTCACTCACTCACTCACTCACTCATGCTCACTCACTTACCCGGCACTCATGCTCACTCCGCGTGAACACATGCTGAAGATGGTTGACGTTGAATTCGACCAGCGAGTGAAACATTTGTACAGGGGTAAACGACCACGGTTGACTGACTTGTTTGGAGCTGCAATTTGAGATACTATAAATTGTCGTCGAACAAACGTATTCTTCGATGTTTTGGGCTATTACAGTAGTTCTCTCAGTAGTATACGATTACCATAACAGAATGATGTTTTTGTAGTGGCCATATAGATTTGAAATAAACTGACGGGCAGAAATCTCAAAGCAACGCGTCAGTGTCTAAAGTCAGGTTTTGAAACCAGCACCACCAGTCTCGAGGTGGGCGCCCTACGCACCAAATTAGACAGTTGATCAATCAATAACCCAAACCAACAGCGCATCCAGATCAAAGGTCTTTAACGAATTAACGTGATCCAACACGGCTTCACCCAACGCGTGCATCAGCGCGAATATTGCTGGACACCCTTGGTTGTCGTTCAACGTTGTTTCCAATGTGGATTCCAGGATTTGAACCTGAGAAAGTAGAGTTAAATTCCTCAATTTCAGTAGATTTCGATGAAAAACCCGTGATTGATACATTTGAACAACCACTAAAACAAAATTGTAACTTTGAAAGCAGTTTCTAAATCAATACACCGAAACATTTGACAGTTTCATTTCAGTGGAACAAAAAACATGCCGATGACACAAAACGTAACTGGATGAACACAACCAACCAGATCATTGGAGCACCACGAAGCGGGTTTTATGGTGCATTTGGGCGGTTTTTCACTGGGATATCCGATGCACAATGTGAAGAAAACCGTGATCGAAGGCAACGCATTAAGTTGAGCAGTTAATGGCCCTTAAGTGGTATAAAAACACAATAAAAGATCAATATAACTAGCCCTGAAAATACTATTTTCAAGATCTGTAGAATAACAAAACGAATCTGACCTCATCTCCGAGTGCCTATTAGTAATAGAAAATCTGATCGGTACCGACATGTACTCGCTGTTCCACTGATTGTAACCGCCTTCATAATCCATCTCTCAATTAGCTGCAATTTTTTCTACCTTTTCGTGGCGTTCCGACATTTCCTTATGTTTGTGTTCCAAAAATCACTTACACCTGAACTTTGACGACACACCATTAACATCACTAACCTTTCTTGCTAATGACAGTGATGGTAATGGGTTGATCGAGGTGTACGGGTATCATGAAGTGACCCTCATAGTTGATACCCGCCTCCTGACTGGTCACCGCCGTGAACACATCATCATCCGCCGCATAAATACTGTTCAGGGCCAGCAGCTCATCATCCTGTTGCTCCTTATTATCCTCCATCTATGCGTAGAATTCTACCATTTTAATTATTGTAAAACTATTATTCACATGAAAATATTGTCGATAGTTTTTTTACCCAACTCGAGACCCTCGAGCGATTCAGTGTTAAGAGTCCATGTCTGAAACAATGTAATCATGAGGTAGGCAACGGAAGGACGGGGCATAACCCACAGCACGAAAGAATAAATACGACGTTATCTAGAAGTTATACTTTTATTGAATCTCAAAATATTAATGAATGAATACATATTGATTATTGATCAACAAGGATACTGAATGGTACACAGGAGGAGATTTTTATTTTTAATAAATGAATAGAAACATGAGTTTGCTGTATTCTCAATGGATTATAAAAAAATGAAAGCATAATTAAATTTTCAGTCAAAGATAAAGTACATCTGTACAAAAAAATAATCACAAATAACTAACATACTGAATGTGAGCGTGACTGGATCACAACTGTGAAAAGAACCGTCGGTGACACAAGGATCAACTTGAAAATTCGGGCGATGAAGACTTTACTCTACCAAAATACAAACAATAAATATAAAAACTTGCCGACCAACAACGACTTGCATTGCCATGTTAATTCATAGATAACCAGACTGCTATGCATTGCGCAATCTCAGGCAAACACTTGCAAGGATATCGACTTCATGATCATCTATCCGTAATATTCTTAGTAGAAATTACTACGTTAGTGTCAAACTTCAGATTTTGCGGCTATATTAAAAACAAAAGAGAATAAAGCAGTAAATACTGATATCACGAACTGATGATGACTCAGCGATAACTTTTGCACTATATGCAAGCCATACAGTAATGTACTTTATACAAACAGCTGTTGGTTACGTTCTGCACTTCTAGCTAGCGGAATGTTCCCCATAACTACACCATATAATCCATAATACCCTATTAACCAGTTAATCCATTGAACCGCATTAATAAAAAATGATATAATAGTCACGAAAATGTACGAAACTTTTTTTATCAAAGCACTTGGTCGACCCAAATAGGAACGAAGGAGATTTTTTTACTACACTAGATATGAAGAATGTGATAATGTACAATTAACTATAATATGTACAAGTAATCAATCAATAGTTCAATAATGCAGATAACCGGAACGAAATGACGATGTGGTAATAATGGTGCATTGTATGATAAGAGCAAAAAACTCTCACATAAATACCATTTTTGTTTCATAACTTAATTCTACTTTAGAAATTATATTTAATTTATTTTTACCTTACAACAGCACCACAACAACCATATTCAACCACCCAAAGCAAAACAACAGATAATTTCAGAATAAACAATATTAATAATGATGACAATAAAATTTTAAGTCAATATTTAAGTAATTCAAACCGCATATGGTTATACACGCTTCGCACGACATTGACGCTTTTGGCGAAAAGGCTATCACAATAGAGAAGTTAAAGTTTGGACAAGAAATAGTGACACGATGATATAAAAAATACTCCAACGAAAATAATAATTGCTCTCTCAGCAATAAGAACAGTTTCAAGTGTTTCTTAAATTTAAAGTTGCTTCCAGGCCAGTTAAACATCTTCTCACGTTTAATTGAAACTGAACGTAGAGAAACGCAAAGTGTCTCTACAAACTACTTTATCATACATCAAATCCAAGATCAGCATTTCATCCAATCTTGACGGGCGAAGAGCTGTGACTCGAATGGTTGGTGCTGGGTGCTTCGGAACTGGCGAATCCGAGGATGGTGCAGACATGCGACGGCAGTTTGTCCTGGGTGGCAGCCAGTTGATGATATATTGCCTCGGCTTGGCACAGCGTCTCTTCCAGTGGAATCTGCATGGCCAGGTCGTTGATGTGCTACAATATTATTTCAATAATGTTAATAAATTGTTGAAAAAAACGGAAATTTATTAAGAGATTTTTTTCGTGGAAAAGATTCTCCGAACATGTTGACTCTATTTATATTTTTCCATTAAAAATGTGTCATCGAAAAGCCTTCTATGAATAAGACACTTTGATTCTGTCTGATTAATTCGAATTAGATTAGTCTGGTCGGTGCATATAAATTTGTATCAACGAAACAAATTTCAAACCGAACAAAATAATGAGAAGTTCCAAAATATCACTCACCTTCAGCGTTTCACTGAGCCCGAATTTGTTCTCAATGATTACGGTCATCTGCCTGTCAAGGATTGCCACACAGACCAACAGGTGGAAGTTGCGACACAGAACATCCGTCCAAAGCACCTTCAGAAAAAAAAACAGTTTCAAATTACATCCAACAAGCTTAACAGTTCATGAACTGTCGTTTGAACAAAATTATAAATAGGTAGCGTTTAAATAAACAAACAACTTAATAAAACCAACCTCCCAGAGTCGCATCACGTCGCGAAATTTGAACTCGCGCTTGAACAGCACCAACAGCCAGCGGAACGTAAAGTACATGTTGTCGCAGTTGTGCGATTCTGAAACAAATAATTGTTACATATAATCGGATTCGTTGCAACAGTCGCTGAACCATTTACTCAAAATATATGCCAAATCACAGTAGTCAGTGGAGCAGAACTCTACATAAAGAATCCAAACCAAAGCTACAAGAAAAAACATGATAACAATTCGAGTACATCGGCATAAGTCATTTGGGCGTAGGATAAACAAGGTCTTAACAAAAAAAACTAAGCCAACCAAGATAATTGGCGAGTTTTGGGTTGACGACCATGAGAAGATCTCTTAGCTGCATCAGCTGGACGCGTATGTGCGACTGATCCATCTCGAAGTTGCGATGCTGCAAGTCAAACAATCGAAATTTATAAAAAAATTACTCGACTTTCTTTATTACTGAAGTTAGCAAGGCACACTAATGCCATATCAGCACAGAGTGGTGTTGGCCAGTAAAAATCTCTTGATCACAGTCCTTAAATTCAAGTGAAAGATACCAACCATCATATTCATTAGTCCCACAAATGTCCAGAACGCGTCCACTTCGTTCTCCATGACCACAAGTATGGGCGACAGAAAATCACTCATGCCCTGGACGTAACCTAAAAATGGAAAAGTACTTTAATCAATGTAATCAAGTCAGACATTGCCTGAACTACTCAGTAATTCGCTATTTGAAAACTGATCATTATCAAAGGAACAAAAAACACTACACATTCGAGCACTTCAAAAACGCACTCAATAGAATTACAGCAACTACTCTACAGATTGTGTGATAGGGTGGTTTCGCCTAATTCTGACAAATTTCAATCATGACAGACATGGTTGAAATTTTTCTCGTGAATGTTTGTCAATGAAACATAGTTGGGCCAGAGGATTAACTAACCGAGATCAAAATCGTACATGACATAGGTCATAAGTATATCGTTAAGCATGGTCAGATTCACGTTGCCATCACCCGCAAAGTCCTTGATCGTTCGGTCCGTGCGCGCCACGTCTTTTTCTGAAATACAAGAATTTTTTGAGAAATATAAATTTTTTGCTTAATAAGTTCAAAAATCTCTTTGTACTTCATTTTCTATTCGTTAAATCATGGCGATGCATTCAGCCATAGAACCAACCAATAAGCGCTTTGAAGTCCCTGAACAGCGTGAATCGATTCTCCTGCTCCTCATCAACACTCTTCCACTGCAACTTGATCCTGTAGTAGTCGTCAACGAGTTTCTTCCTTCGTTCAGTGATCTGATCGGTGGTCATCTCCCATGGGAAATACCCCAGCAGATACTTCCAAGCCTCTTTGCGCAGGTTATGGATAACGCCCTGGATTTTAAAATCATTTCATTCAGTGAGTTTAAAACAAAATTAATCAAAAGAAGCATTGTTACCTATTATTGAGATCAATGCATGAAACGCATCGACTGTATAACCAGATTATGTTGATACATTCAACTTTTAGACAGTGTATTTTCACCACAAAAACAACAATGGTTAACTTTAAAACAAAAACATTATTGTCTATTATGCGTGCACAGAAATAATAAAAAATCCGTGAAACATGAACCAACTCCTCTAAAAATAGTCGCCCGCAAATCACAAGTGTTGCGAAATGAGCCGTCCGGGTTTTTATATGAATTCCAGACTTCGGGCGAAATGGGCGGATCGCGCTGCACCGTTGGTCGATCGGGGAAATCCACCTTGGTGCTGACCAGCTCAAATCCGGCATCGTCATGTCTGCAAATTCAAATAATACAAATAATAACTATTAACAAAAGTCATAAAATAATAGTTTGTTTTGTTACTTAAGGCTTCTATTCTAGTTGATACATTATTGGAATGTTCCTTTAAGTACTTACTTACTACGATTTGCCAGTACGGTAGAGCAAGAAAGAAGCTACGGTAGAGCAAGAAAGAAGTATGTAAAGCACCCAAAATGTCACATACAAATTTCAACAACAGTTCGTTTGTTAATTTTCTTACAACAAAAATAACAGAAAGTTACAGGATTTCCGCCTTTTAGAAAAATTACAAATACTTTAAGGTCAACAAGTTGAGAGGCATCTTTAGATCATAATGCAATGCTTTTCAATTGTTATGTTACGTTGTTATTTGTTTACTTTATATTTATTACACATTGATATCACCAACCGTAACGTGAGATCATCGCTCTCATCTTTAGGCTCGATGTTGATCAAACTTTCGAGTAGTTCCCGGCTGTCGGCCGCGTCAATGCCTCCCTCGTCCACAAACGTATTGAACATTTGATCCTGCAGTGCGTTGCCGACTTTGCCCAAGGCGTTCAGGGCCGTCGAGTACGGGTCGCTGACCAGTTTCTGAATCATATCATAACAAATTATAATTCATTTTAAAATAATATAATATTAAAAAAAACAGAACTAAAACTGGATGAGTAGATGGGCAGCAATGACAACTGGTTTAATGACTGAATCAGCACTCGCAACATGTACAAAAGAGACGACAGAAAACGCATGAACCGAGAAAAATCGTTGTTGGCCCTTATCCTTGTTGAACAAGAGCATCATCGACTGCTGTAGCTCTTCCGTCTTATCGTCCGTAAACACGATCAGGTTGCGCTCTTTGGCCGACCGTTTGATCATGGCGTAACTAAAATAGAATACACCAATCAATCCATTGACACAAGTCATCACATAAACCTCTTCTGATTGTATACTCACACAGAACTAAAATGATAAATTGTTTGATTCTAACCGCTGAAGAACTTCGATGAACTCTGTATTGCCGCCACATGTGAAATACAGCGGCGTATAATTGCTACCATCGCGCGAGATAAACTTCAGCCATGAGACAGGCACCTAATAATGTACGTGGAGTGGTAACTTTAATTCGTTAATTTTATGAATGATTGGGTCGAGTTTCAATAAAATCGTTGATACTGAAGGGTGTAATGAGTGAATATTTTGAAATTGTTTATGTAAATTTGAGTGGAAACTTTAATAACCTTTTTACCCTTTTCATAGAGATAAAAACTGGCTAAATCCTTGATGTCGACCGAAAATGATAATCCATTCGAACGTGAGCTCATTGACTTGGGACTCGACTGTTCACCTGAAACGTCACGATTGATTCTTTCACATACATTATGACAAAAAAATATGATAAGTCGAATCTGCCAAATCAGATTTCTTAACTACATTTACGTTACGTTAGATATGAGATCACATTGATCGGAGATAATTGGCATTTGCTCATTCTCATTATACAGGGTGTCCCAGCGAGGGGTTCACGATTTGTTTTTTGAATAACTTTAGTATGCGTTAGACAATAATCTTAAAAATTGATATTATAAATACCAATACCTTAAGAATTTTTTGCCTTTTTAAAATTTTAAAATTCCTTGATTACAGCTCGAATTATAATCGAATGAAAAAAACCTAATTTTTTTTACGAATTTTCAGAAGAATCTCATTTTGAAACATATTCAAAATTAATTCAATGGTGATTATATGACATATATACTAGCTAATTATGCGGGAAACAATATAAAAGAAAAGCTTCATTTAATATGACCACCGAATTTTATCGATACAACTATCTTTACGAGTTTTGAGATCGAGTAATGCGTTTGGTTGCGATTCTGCAGTGATGTTTGCCATTTTCAATAAGATCATTTCTGTGAGTTCTTCCACTGTAATCATTTTCTGGGAATAAACTAGTTCCTTGAAATGTCTTCAAAACCAGTAATTAGTAGCTGTTTAATCATGAGTTCCTCCACGTTCGACCCATTCAGTGAAGTGATCGTGCACGCAGGAACCGCGTGCCCTCCTTTGTGGTGGGGCACCGTCAGCTTGCATGATAATCGGTCCATGAACGAGTTTTCTAATAGTTTCGAGATACTGCAGTAAAAAATTATTGAGCCTATTCAGTTACTTGTCATAAGCTACAACTCCATCAAACTTCAAAGAGAAACGGTCCGATCAAACCGCCGTACAAATTGGCACACCAATCGTTGATTTGGGGGCGTGCCTGGGTTGAGTGATTTCAGGATATGGTGCAAATATTGAATAAGACATTTCTTTTGCATCGTTTATAGCATAATCTGTGATTATATTTGTAGTATAACACAATTGAATTAGTTTTGAATATGTTTCAAAATGAAAATTCTTCTGAAAATTCGTAAAAAACGGATGTTTTTTTCACTCGATTATAATTCAAGCTGTAATGAACGAATTTCAAAAATTTAAAAAAGCAAAAAATTCTTAAGGATTTGGTATTTACAGTATGAATTTTTAAGGTTATTGCTCGACGCATACAAAAGTTATTCAAAAAACAAATCGTGAACCCCTCGCTGGGACACCCTGTATTTAACGCTGCTATTGTTAAATACAAATAGGTTAATGTGATTACGAAACAAACTGTTTTATTTCAAACAAGGTTTATACTAACTTCCTGATCCTGAAGCGCCAGAAGTCACAACCCAGTCACTTGAAGTATCGTTATCAGCGTTCGTCTCTGGACTCCATTCAACGAAAATACCATGTGGCTGAAACTAAGTGACTTCATTGTTTTAGCAGAAAATACCAAATTACTGGTGTATGTTTATTGTTGTTTATTCAAAAATGACAATTAAATCAAATCCAAACGACAACTAAAACTTGTATCAATTAAACCTATTATGTCAAACCTTCTCAACAACGCACAGCACACCGGATACACCTGACGATTGGGCATCATCCTCTTCGGATAATTTGGCGATCACATTCCACTTGGAAAACGTTATCTGAAAGTTCCAACAGATAAACCCATCATGCTTATTTAGTGGCTTATAACTACCAACAACAACAAAAGCTACCAAACCAAATGAACTAACCGCTTGAATCCCGTTGAGCGACATCACTTTTGCACTTCACAGACCAGTACACTCTGATGAAGATCTTTTCTTCAGTCTTTCAGTTGACAGGGTACACTTTAGCCGTTTAATAAATTAATTTCCTATGATGAATCATGCATGCAAATTGCAAAGTTTGAAATTATAAAACACGTGAGTGACTTGACTTGAGTGAATCAAATCCAAAATAAAAGCTTCTGAATCCAAAATTCACATATTGAGTTTAGGATCTGTAGAAATATAATGTTGATTGGATTGGGAGTGAATGGTATGCGTTCAGTTGTCAATAAAGCGACTGATTCCATCTCAATATTGACCACCCCGGCATCGTGCAGTCGACGAAGGAAGACGAATTTGTCTTCTTCGGTGTAATCGCAGACCAGACCATCAAGTCGGGCTTGGCCTGTGGGTAAGTGAGTGAGTGAATGAGTGAGTGAGTGAGTGAGTGAGTGAGTGAGTGAGTGAGTGAGTGAGTGAGTGAGTGAGTGAGTGAATGAATGTGTGAGTGCGTGAGTGAGTGAGTGAATGAATGTGTGAGTGCGTGAGTGAGTGAGTGAGTGAGTGAGTGAGTGAGTGAGTGAGTGCGTGAGTGAGTGAGGAAGTGAGTGAGTGAGTGAGTAAGTGAGTGAGTGAGTGAGTGAGTGAGTGAGTGAGTGAGTGAGTGAGTGAGTGAGTGAGTGCGTGAGTGAGGGAGTGAGTGAGTGAGTGAGCTATTGAGTATGCGTGAATGAGTGAGTGAGTGAGTAAGTGAGTGAGTGAGTGAGTGAGTGAGTGAGTAAGTGAGTGAGTGAGTGAGTGGGTGAGTGAGTGAGTGAGAGAGCGAGTGTGTGAGTGAGTGAGTGAGTGAGTGAGTGAGTGAGTGAGTGAGTGAGTGAGTGAGTGAGTGAGTGGGTGAGTGAGTGAGTGAGTGAGTGAGTAAGTGACCGAGTGAGTGAGTGAGTGAGTGAGTGAGCTAGCGAGCGAGTGAGTGAGTGAGTGAGGTTCAGGTAACTGATATTAAAAGGTAATGCATTTGGCAACGAGCCTGTACATTTTATGAATATACAGGGTGGTCCAAAAAAATGACAACACTTTGAAGCTGAATAACTCTTGGCACAGAGATCAGATTTGATTGAAATTTTCAGGTATTATCATCAACATACTAACTTAAAATAATGTATAAAACCAAGATGATCGGACAATCACAGCGGCCACCACGCATTAATGTTTGCAAAAACGCGTGTGGGTCAAAAACCGAGCGATTCATACAAGAACATTTAGGGCATGGTTTACCCGTGACTTGTGAAACTATAAACTCAGTTATTTTAGCCTGTAATCAATCAAGACTTTTTTTATTCATTCTGAATCATTTGTAGCTTAAATTTTTTGCATTTTATCTTTCATTCGATAAAATCTTGTTTCAGAGTTGAAAAATGCATGCATCTTTTTCTGACATTGAAAAAGCGGTTAGTTAGCTAATTTAAAACGAAAAAATAAAAGCCAATTGGAAAAAATGCTTAAGAACCAACAATAAAGTTTATTTAAACGTGAAATTTGTATCAATGGCTAGCAAAATCAAATGGTTCATTTGTTACGTGCATATCATCCCTTGAATATGCATGCACAATTAGACGGTTTTTGACCCATGCGCATTTTCGCAAACATTAATGCGTGGTGGCCGCTATGATTGTCCGATCGATTTGGTTTTATATATTTTTTCAAGTTAGTATGTTGATGATAATACCTGAAAATTTCAATCAAATCTGATCTTATGCCAATAGTTATTCAGCTTCAAAGTGTTGTCATTTTTTTGGACCACCCTGTACATTCGTTGAATTTGTGCGTAAATGCACAGTACTTGAAGGCACATGAAGGCCTTTAAAAAAACTTGAAGGCCTTACTCGTGCGTGTGGTTGTGGTTGTGAAGCTGGTGTGGTCGTGTCCTTGCATTACTGTGTCCGTGTGGTGTGTAAGCTGTAATCTTCCTTGCATTATCGGACTATTGGAGACTGAATGAGCAACTGACTAACCGAACCGAATCAATGTTTGACTTTTTGCCAGACTGACTGCTTAGGTAACTGTCTGACTGACTGACTGACTGACCAACTAACTAACCAGCTGAGTAACTGGGTTCACAACGCCCAAGACAAACATTCATGCCGTATTCCAGCTTCAGGTTGAGTAGCTGAGATAGTATCAAGTTCAGTTTCACAAATTCCCAACTCAACAGTTTACTTGAAAGTGTTCAGCCCCCAACTTGGCTTAGTGAATCGGCAAAAGGGAAGGCAGATTTTTTTTTCAAAAAAAGAAACAGCACATAACAACTAAAAAAATTAATGACAAAAAAATATAAAAACCGTGATTTTTTAGAAAGTATCAAAAACAATTTTAAGCATGAAATCCGTTTGAAGAAAGGCTGACTATGGTAATCGCTTGGCAAGAAAAGAAGCAGAATAAAAGAACAGCGAATGATTTTTTTGGTTCATCGAGTGGTGCATATAAATTCATGAAAACTATTAGAACGTGAACCGTCAGAGGTCATCCCCCCAGCTTGGCTCAGTTACTCGGCAGGAAGTAAGGCTGATTATAAATAGAAACAGTGCATGGAAATTATTTTTTTTGTTTTTTGAAGTAGTGAAGCAGTGCTCATGAACTTATGGAAACTATAGCAACGTAACAACACCGAGAAATGAGAACCGTCAGAGGTCATCCCCCCAGCTTGGCTCAGTTACTCGGCAGGAAGTAAGGCTGATTATAAATAGAAACAGAGCATGGAAATTATTTTTTTTGTTTTTTGAAATAGTGAAGCAGTGCTCATGAACTTATGAAAACTATAGCAACGTAACAACACCGAGAAATGAGAACCGTCAGAGGTCATCCCCCTAGCTTGGCTCAGTTACTCGGCAGGAAGTAAGGCTGATTATAAATATAAACAATGCATGGAAATTATTTTTTTTTGTTTTTTGAAGTAGTGAAGCAGTGCTCATGAACTTATGAAAACTATAGCAACGTAACAACACCGAGAAATGAGAACCGTCAGAGGTCATCCCCCCCACTTGGCTCTGTTACTCGGCAAGAAGTAAGGCTGATTATAAATAGAAACAGTGCATGGAAATTATTATTTTTTGTTTTTTTAAAGTAGTGAAGCAATGTTCATGAACTTATGAAAACTATAGCAACGTAACAACACCGAGAAATGAGAACCGTCAGAGGTCGTCCCCCCAGCTTGGCTCAGTTACTCGGCAGGAAGTAAGGCTGATTTTAAATAGAAACAGTGCATGGAAATTATTTTTTTTGAAGTAGTGAAGCAGTGGTTATGAACTTATGAAAACTATAGCAACGTAACAACACCGAGAAATGAGAACCGTCAGAGGTCATCCCCCCAGCTTGGCTCAGTTACTCGGCTGGAAGTAAGGCTGATTATAAATAGAAACAGTGCATGGAAAATATTTTTTTGAAGTAGTGAAGCAGTGGTTATGAACTTATGAAAACTATAGCAAGGTAACAACAACGATAAATGAGAACCGTCAGAGGTCATCCCCCCAGCTTGGTTCAGTTACTCGGCAGGAAGTAAGGCTGATTATAAATAGAAACAATGCATGGAAATTATATTTTTTTTGTTTTTTTTGAAGTAGTGAAGCAGTGCTCATGAACTTATGAAAACTATAGCAACGTAACAACACCGAGAAATGAGAACCATCAGAGGTCATCCCCCTAGCTTGGCTCAGTTACTCGGCAGGAAGTAAGGCTGATTATAAATAGAAACAGTGCATGGAATTTTTTTTTTGTTTATTGAAGTAGTGAAGCAGTGCTCATGAACTTTTGGAAACTATAGCAACGTAACAACACCGAGAAATGAGAACCGTCAGAGGTCATCCCCCCAGCTTGGCTCAGTTACTCGGCTGGAAGTAAGGCTGATTATAAATAGAAACAGTGCATGGAAAACATTTTTTTGAAGTAGTGAAGCAGTGGTTATGAACTTATGAAAACTATAGCAACGTAACAACACCGAGAAATGAGAACCGTCAGAGGTCATCCCCCCAGCTTGGCTCAGTTACTCGGCAGGAAGTAAGGCTGATTATAAATAGAAACAGTGCATGGAAATTTTTTTTTTTGTTTTTTGAAGTAGTGAAGCAGTGGTTATTAACTTATGAAAACTATAGCAACGTAACAACACCGAGAAATGAGAACCGTCAGAGGTCATCCCCCCAGCTTGGCTCAGTTACTCGGCAGGAAGTAAGGCTGATTATAAATAGAAACAGAGCATGGAAATTATTTTTTTTGTTTTTTGAAGTAGTGAAGCAGTGCTCATGAACTTATGAAAACTATAGCAACGTAACAACACCGAGAAATGAGAACCGTCAGAGGTCATCCCCCCAGCTTGGTTCAGTTACTCGGCAGGAAGTAAGGCTGATTATAAATAGAAACAGTGCATGGAAATTATTTTTTTTGTTTTTTGAAGTAGTGAAGCAGTGGTTATTAACTTATGAAAACTATAGCAACGTAACAACACCGAAAAGTGAGAACCGTCAGAGGTCATCCCCCCAGCTTGGCTCAGTTACTCGGCAGGAAGTAAGGCTGATTATAAATAGAAACAGAGCATGGAAATTATTTTTTTTGTTTTTTGAAGTAGTGAAGCAGTGCTCATGAACTTATGAAAACTATAGCAACGTAACAACACCGAGAAATGAGAACCGTCAGAGGTCATCCCCCCAGCTTGGTTCAGTTACTCGGCAGGAAGTAAGGCTGATTATAAATAGAAACAGTGCATGGAAATTATTTGTTTTTGTTTTTTTTTGAAGTAGTTAAGCAGTGCTCATGAACTTATGAAAACTATAGCAACGTAACAACACCGAGAAATGAGAACCGTCAGAGGTCATCCCCCCAGCTTGGCTCAGTTACTCGGCAGGAAGTAAGGCTGATTATGAATAGAAACAGTGCATGGGAATTATTTTTTTTGTTTTTTGAAGTAGTGAAGCAGTGCTCATGAACTTATGAAAACTATAGCAAGGTAACAACACCGAGAAATGAGAACCGTCAGAGGTCATCCCCCCAGCTTGGTTCAGTTACTCGGCAGGAAGTAAGGCTGATTATAAATAGAAACAGTGCATGGAAATTATTATTTTTTTGTTTTTTTTGAAGTAGTGAAGCAGTGCTCATGAACTTATGAAAACTATAGCAACGTAACAACACCGAGAAATGAGAACCGTCAGAGAGGTCATCCCCCCAGCTTGGCTCAGTTACTCGGCAGGAAGTAAGGCTGATTATAAATAGAAACAGTGCATGGAAATTATTTTTTTGTTTTTTGAAGTAGTGGTTATGAACTTATGAAAACTATAGCAACGTAACAACACCGAGAAATGAGAACCGTCAGAGGTCATCCCCCCAGCTTGGCTCAGTTACTCGGCTGGAAGTAAGGCTGATTATAAATAGAAACAGTGCATGGAAAATATTTTTTTGAAGTAGTGAAGCAGTGGTTATGAACTTATGAAAACTATAGCAAGGTAATTACAACGAGAAATGAGAACCGTCAGAGGTCATCCCCCCAGCTTGGTTCAGTTACTCGGCAGGAAGTAAGGCTGATTATAAATAGAAACAATGCATGGAAATTATATTTTTTTTGTTTTTTTTGAAGTAGTGAAGCAGTGCTCATGAACTTATGAAAACTATAGCAACGTAACAACACCGAGAAATGAGAACCGTCAGAGGTCATCCCCCCAGCTTGGCTCAGTTACTCGGCAGGAAGTAAGGCTGATTATAAATAGAAACAGTGCATGGAATTTTTTTTGTTTATTGAAGTAGTGAAGCAGTGCTCATGAACTTATGGAAACTATAGCAACGTAACAACACCGAGAAATGAGAACCGTCAGAGGTCATCCCCCCAGCTTGGCTCAGTTACTCGGCAGGAAGTAAGGCTGATTATAAATATAAACAATGCATGGAAATTTTTTTTTTGTTTTTTGAAGTAGTGAAGCAGTGCTCATGAACTTATGAAAACTATATTAAGGTAACAACACCGAGAAATGAGAACCGTCAGAGGTCATCCCCCCAGCTTGGTTCAGTTACTCGGCAGGAAGTAAGGCTGATTATAAATAGAAACAGTGCATGGAAAACATTTTTTTGAAGTAGTGAAGCAGTGGTTATGAACTTATGAAAACTATAGCAACGTAACAACACCGAGAAATGAGAACCGTCAGAGGTCATCCCCCCAGCTTGGCTCAGTTACTCGGCAGGAAGTAAGGCTGATTATAAATAGAAACAGTGCATGGAAATTATTTTTTTTGTTTTTTGAAGTAGTGGAGCAGTGGTTATTAACTTATGAAAACTATAGCAACGTAACAACACCGAGAAATGAGAACCGTCAGAGGTCATCCCCCCAGCTTGGCTCAGTTACTCGGCAGGAAGTAAGGCTGATTATAAATATAAACAATGCATGGAAATTATTTTTTTTGTTTTTTGAAGTAGTGAAGCAGTGCTCATGAACTTATGAAAACTATAGCAACGTAACAACACCGAGAAATGAGAACCGTCAGAGGTCATCCCCCCAGCTTGGTTCAGTTACTCGGCAGGAAGTAAGGCTGATTATAAATAGAAACAGTGCATGGAAATTATTTTTTTTTGTTTTTTTTGAAGTAGTGAAGCAGTGCTCATGAACTTATGAAAACTATAGCAACGTAACAACACCGAGAAATGAGAACCGTCAGAGGTCATCCCCCCAGCTTGGCTCAGTTACTCGGCAGGAAGTAAGGCTGATTATGAATAGAAACAGTGCATGGGAATTATTTTTTTCGTTTTTTGAAGTAGTGAAGCAGTGCTCATGAACTTATGAAAACTATAGCAAGGTAACAACACCGAGAAATGAGAACCGTCAGAGGTCATCCCCCCAGCTTGGTTCAGTTACTCGACAGGAAGTAAGGCTGATTATAAATAGAAACAGTGCATGGAAATTATTATTTTTTTGTTTTTTTTGAAGTAGTGAAGCAGTGCTCATGAACTTATGAAAACTATAGCAACGTAACAACACCGAGAAATGAGAACCGTCAGAGGTCATCCCCCCAGCTTGGCTCAGTTACTCGGCAGGAAGTAAGGCTGATTATAAATAGAAACAATGCATGGAAATTATTTTTTTTGTTTTTTGAAGTAGTGAAGCAGTGCTCATGAACTTATGGAAACTATAGCAACGTAACAACACCGAGAAATGAGAACCGTCAGAGGTCATCCCCCCAGCTTGGCTCAGTTACTCGGCAGGAAGTAAGGCTGATTATAAATAGAAACAGTGCATGGAAATTATTTTTTTTTGTTTTTTGAAGTAGTGAAGCAGTGCTCATGAACTTATGAAAACTATAGCAACGTAACAACACCGAGAAATGAGAACCGTCAGAGGTCATCCCCCCAGCTTGGCTCAGTTACTCGGCTGGAAGTAAGGCTGATTATAAATAAAAACAGTGCATGGAAAATATTTTTTTGAAGTAGTGAAGCAGTGGTTATGAACTTATGAAAACTATAGCAACGTAACAACACCGAGAAATGAGAACCGTCAGAGGTCATCCCCCTAGCTTGGCTCAGTTACTCGGCAGGAAGTAAGGCTGATTATAAATATAAACAATGCATGGAAATTATTTTTTTTTTGTTTTTTGAAGTAGTGAAGCAGTGCTCATGAACTTATGAAAACTATAGCAACGTAACAACACCGAGAAATGAGAACCGTCAGAGGTCATCCCCCCGCTTGGCTCTGTTACTCGGCAAGAAGTAAGGCTGATTATAAATAGAAACAGTGCATGGAAATTATTATTTTTTATTTTTTTAAAGTAGTGAAGCAATGTTCATGAACTTATGAAAACTATAGCAACGTAACAACACCGAGAAATGAGAACCGTCAGAGGTCATCCCCCCAGCTTGGCTCAGTTACTCGGCAGGAAGTAAGGCTGATTATAAATAGAAACAGTGCATGGAAATTATTTTTTTTTGTTTTTTGAAGTAATGAAGCAGTGCTCATGAACTTATGAAAACTATAGCAACGTAACAACACCGAGAAATGAGAACCGTCAGAGGTCATCCCCCCGCTTGGCTCTGTTAATCGGCAAGAAGTAAGGCTGATTATAAATAGAAACAGTGCATGGAAATTATTATTTTTTATTTTTTTAAAGTAGTGAAGCAATGTTCATGAACTTATGAAAACTATAGCAACGTAACAACACCGAGAAATGAGAACCGTCAGAGGTCATCCCCCCAGCTTGGCTCAGTTACTCGGCAGGAAGTAAGGCTGATTATAAATAGAAACAGTGCATGGAAATTATTTTTTTTTGTTTTTTGAAGTAATGAAGCAGTGCTCATGAACTTATGAAAACTATAGCAACGTAACAACACCGAGAAATGAGAACCGTCAGAGGTCATCCCCCCGCTTGGCTCTGTTACTCGGCAAGAAGTAAGGCTGATTATAAATAGAAACAGTGCATGGAAATTATTATTTTTTATTTTTTTAAAGTAGTGAAGCAATGTTCATGAACTTATGAAAACTATAGCAACGTAACAACACCGAGAAATGAGAACCGTCAGAGGTCATCCCCCCAGCTTGGCTCAGTTACTCGGCAGGAAGTAAGGCTGATTATAAATAGAAACAGTGCATGGGAATTATTTTTTTTTGTTTTTTGAAGTAATGAAGCAGTGCGCATGAACTTATGAAAACTATAGCAACGTAACAACACCGAGAAATGAGAACCGTCAGAGGTCGTCCCCCCAGCTTGGCTCAGTTACTCGGCAGGAAGTAAGGCTGATTTTAAATAGAAACAGTGCATGGAAATTATTTTTTTGAAGTAGTGAAGCAGTGGTTATGAACTTATGAAAACTATAGCAACGTAACAACACCGAGAAATGAGAACCGTCAGAGGTCATCCCCCCAGCTTGGCTCAGTTACTCGGCAGGAAGTCAGGCTGATTATAAATAGAAACAGTGCATGGAAATTATTTTTTTTTGTTTTTTGAAGTAGTGAAGCAGTGCTCATGAACTTATGAAAACTATAGCAAGGTAACAACACCGAGAAATGAGAACCGTCAGAGGTCATCCCCCCAGCTTGGTTCAGTTACTCGGCAGGAAGTAAGGCTGATTATAAATAGAAACAGTGCATGGAAATTATTATTTTTTTTTTTTTGAAGTAGTGAAGCAGTGCTCATGAACTTATGAAAACTATAGCAACGTAACAACACCGAGAAATGAGAACCGTCAGAGGTCATCCCCCCAGCTTGGCTCAGTTACTCGGCAGGAAGTAAGGCTGATTATAAATAGAAACAGTGCATGGAAATTTTTTTTTGTTTATTGAAGTAGTGAAGCAGTGCTCATGAACTTATGGAAACTATAGCAACGTAACAACACCGAGAAATGAGAACCGTCAGAGGTCATCCCCCCAGCTTGGCTCAGTTACTCGGCTGGAAGTAAGGCTGATTATAAATAGAAACAGTGCATGGAAAATATTTTTTTGAAGTAGTGAAGCAGTGGTTATGAACTTATGAAAACTATAGCAACGTAACAACACCGAGAAATGAGAACCGTCAGAGGTCATCCCCCCAGCTTGGCTCAGTTACTCGGCAGGAAGTAAGGCTGATTATAAATAGAAACAGTGCATGGAAATTATTTATTTTTGTTTTTTGAAGTAGTGAAGCAGTGGTTATCAACTTATGAAAACTATAGCAACGTAACAACACCGAGAAATGAGAACCGTCAGAGGTCATCCCCCCAGCTTGGCTCAGTTACTCGGCAGGACGTAAGGCTGATTATAAATATAAACAATGCATGGAAATTATTTTTTTGTTTTTTGAAGTAGTGAAGCAGTGCTCATGAACTTATGAAAACTATAGCAACGTAACAACACCTAGAAATGAGAACCGTCAGAGGTCATCCCCCCAGCTTGGCTCAGTTACTCGGCAGGAAGTAAGGCTGATTATAAATAGAAACAGTGCACGGAAACTGTTTTTTTTTGTTTTTTGAAGTAGTGAAGCAGTGCTCATGAACTTATGAAAACTATAGCAACGTAACAACACCGAGAAATGAGAACCGTCAGTGGTTATCCCCCCAGCTTGGCTCAGTTACTCGGCAGGAAGTAAGGCTGATTATAAATAGAAACAGTGCATGGGAATAATTTTTTGTTTTGTTTTTTGAAGTAGTGAAGCAGTGGTCATGAACTTATGTTCACGAGGTTTCCTCAACATGTGGTTTCCTCAACATGAACACATGTTGAGGAAACCACGGCCAGTGAACCGGTTTAGTGTGGGTAGGGGGTGATGATGTTGGTTTCGGGTAACGATGACCGGGTCAGTGTGAGTGGAGAAGCAATGTTTAATGAATGATCAGGTTAACTCAGGTTAAACGCTGATTTACTTAGGTAAACGCTAAGGTCACTTTTTTAAATATCTTACCCTTTCGTAGAGTTGAAGTTAGTTACTCCACCTGTTCAACATACTTTACAGATCATTTCCATACTCGCTCAGGTCCAGTGGTTAAGGTGCTAGACTCTGAAACCACCTGGCCGGCCGCACACGGGTTCGAATCCCGGGGCCGTCACCAAAAAGCCTTATGGCAGTCAAACAGAAGTGTGACCTACGGGCTGATGGTCGTTAAAGAATATGCCTTGAACATCCGATGGAATGACTTGAAACTTTGTTCCATGATATGCCTATGGCAAGCACCATTCGTGATTAGTACCCGGCGAAGTCTTGATCCGAATGAGACAACCAACCAACAACAAAAAAAATGCAAATTATGACGTCAATGCGCTTTATCGCTGTTTTTTCAGTCAGTACAGCAGTTCTTCATGTCAGAAAAACAGTGATTATGTTTGAGGGTTAAATACTGAGTACAAGCTGATAATCAGTCAGTCAGTCAGTCAGTCGGTCAGTCAGTCAGTCAGTCAGTCAGTCAGTCAGTCAGTCGGTCAGTCAGGCAGTCAGTCAGTCGGTCGGTCGGTCAGCAAGTCAGTCAGTCGGTCGGTCAGTCAGTTCGTCAGTCAGTTAGTCAGTCAGTCAGTCAATCCATCGATCAGTCAGTCAGTCAACCCATCGACCAGTCAGTCAGTCAGTCGAATCACTCAGCTACATAGTCGGTCAGTCATTCCGTTAGTCAATGACGTCACCATTCAGTCAGGAAACCATATTTTTAAGCTTTATATGAGCTTATTTTTCTTACTATCTTTGTAAGTTAGATAGTCTATTATTCCACCATTATGTGCGTATATAAAAATGAAAAAATTGTCCTACTTATTTATAATTTAGGCACTGGCGGACGAGCGAAACCTCCAAAGGGAGGGGAATTTTCCCGAAGAGGGGGAATTGGCAAAACTTAGGTCAGTTTACCTACACGTTAAGGAACAAAGTATACTTTTTGAAACCGCCAAAAAGGGGGGAATTCCACTTTTCCCTCCCCTTCTCGTCCGCTAGTGAATTTAGGTACAACATCCATAATCCTAACTGTGATTTATGTCAGTCATGCCACGGAGCCGAGAAACTCAGTAACGTTGCAATTTATAAGGCATTGAACAGGAGTTGTTGTTGAATACCATGAAACAACTGTTCGTCCGTGTATTCACTGCGGTTCTTACAAATATAATATATACTTCCCAACTGCGAGGTTTGAAAAAACAAGGATATACATATGTGAGGATTCCATGGAGGCGAAATTTTCATTCAATGCCAAATCATACATTGAATTTGCACAAGTATATTTTTTATATCTGGTATAAAAAACGAATTAGTGAATAAAGATAACACATGTGGATAGAAAAACAAAGAAAACAAACATACATAGCTAGCTAGGGTATATTAAAAAGTGGTATTTTGTGTCTGGATGACGAAATAACCAGGACATTCGTTAACGATTCATCCACAGTATTTTAAGTAAAAGTTCTCATTCTGGATCACGACCACTTTTCGTAATCTGCGCATGACTAATAGACTATTTAGCGCTCACTCACTATATAACTGTTTGACTGCCTCTGGTTAACTGACTGACTGACTGACGGACTGACTTATGGTCTGATAAAATAGACTGACTGAGTGACTAGTGACGGACTGACTGACTGACTGACTGTCTGACTGAATGACTGATGGACTGAGGGACTGAATCACTGACTTACTGACTGACTGACTGCCTCTGGTTAACTGTTTGAATGTCTTTGGTTAACTGGCTGACCGACTGACTGTCTGACTGAATGACTGATTGACTGACTGACTTACTGACTGACTGCCTCTGGTTAACTGTTTGACTGTTCTGGTTAACTGACTGACTGACGGACTGACTGACGGACTGACTGACTGACTGAGTGAGTGACTGACTGACTGACTGACTGACTGATTGAATGAATGACTGACTGACGGACTAACAGGCTGACTGCCTGATTGACTGCGTGCGACTGGACTGACTGACAGAGTAACTAAATTTATAAACTATAAATTGATAAATAATTTACGGAGTGCAACGAAAACGAAAACGAAAACGACGTATTCAGTTTTAACTGTCGATGAAACAATCGTAGCAAAAATATTTCAACGGAAAAGTAATCGACACACGTTTCGCTTCGGATCAACTTGCGAAATTAAATTAAAAGTTTTTATTTTAATTAAAAAATATATTTTAGTTTGGTGAATAATAAATAAATATGTTTGTTTTTCAGATACTCGCGTTGTCTGTAACGTAATTGCGCGTTTACAAACAGCGTGTATTTCGGACGGACAAGGACGAAGAACCGGTCGCTCTGGTATAATTTCTTCGAGATATTTTGTAGTACCCAAACGTTAGTTAATTAAAAACAATAGTTATTGGTAATTTGAGTTCGACAATGATTCTTTTTTTGAGAGTTCAGTTGAGCTGAGCGATGTTACTCAGACCATCAGACAACCTGATCTGAGAAGTTGTTCATTACTATTGTAGGTAGGATTCTAAGATGAGCTGGGGTTTCGGAATGAGAAGAATTAATTTAATTGGCGGCATGAGCTGGGGTTTCGGAATGAGAAGAATTGATTTAATTGGCGGCGGATCTTTGCGTTCAGATTTGAAAATCATTTGGCTTTCGCAGTTGAAAGTTCGATTGAGGTGCCGTCAACGGCTGGCAGTTTGAGTGAAGGCAAGACAACAGTTTTCCATGTACTTTCAAACTAGTAATCTTTTATGTATAATATATCACTGCTTAACTGAAATAACAATTTATATTGTTTGCATTTTTCAGGTATCTCTTTCAGTTCAGTTCTCGTCTCGTCATTCGGATCGCTCTCAACTCAACTGTTTATGGTGTCGGAATCAACTAAACGTATTACTACTGAGTCTACAAACGTGTCTTATCGTATTCGTGTTCATAGGTGAGCGTTATTATCAAGTTATTTTCATATCATTGTCATGAAATGTGTAATTCATGTTTCAAAGTGTGTTGAAGTGGATTATGGGTGTAAATAGCGGGCTGTCAACCATACTGTCACATGTGGTCAAGCTCACGTTAACCCGACTTTCAGTGCTCCCCGATACTTGTTACTTCGGCAGAAACAGTTCGCAGCAGCAGCTTGAAGATGTACCAAACTCGGACCCGGGTATAGTGCTGCATATTATTAGGTGTTCCAGATGATTGCTTCAATGTATAACCATTGATGTGTTCCTTTCAGCCATTTGCCGACCATCTATTATCTTCTGTTCGGCCGATTTGTTATCGGGATAATCAATTCCCGGGCTCGGGTTCCCACAGAACTCGACCGCCGGATAAAAATAACCCGGGCGCTCGGGTTCAATTAATCGATTCGAAATGATATTTAGGTTTCGCTACTCATATCGTTTTTAGCACTGTAACTCTGCATGTGTGCCATTGACGTGTTAACATGTGGTGGTGTCGTATTTCAGGCATAACAGGCCACAACCTGAATGAGCCATCATGAGTTCGGAATGCCAACCAGCCGAAAGTGACCAATCGACCATGGAAGGTCTGAGTGCACTTGAAGAACTATGCGACTCGTCCCAAGATCAAATCGATCCTGATCAGATCAAAAGCGACATGTCGGCCTCTGGTTTGTTTCATCACGAACGTTCTTTTAAATTTTCAGCTTACACTGCTAAAAACTGGCTTGACTAATAATCAATTGTTGTTATCGACTTAAATAAGGGCTAAGATCTTGTTTCTTGCGTAAACTTTTTATATTCTTTCATCTGCATCAATATTCAGTTTTTATTTCAGAAGCTATGGACGCAGCTATTTCGCAGCTGAATCCCACGGCCAATGGTAATGGAATCGAGCATAGCACAGAAGGAATCGAAGCCCAAAACAGCGTGTCGGGCGACACCTATATCGGTGGTTTGTATAGTGTGATATGTCAGACATATTTTAACAACTTCTCCTTTTCAGGGATTATCTATGTTTAGGTAGATCTTAATAAGCCTATCCATTATCTTTTTTTGTTTTTGTTGTTAGAATGAGAAAGCTTTGACACCAGGCAAAAAAGTTCAATATCAATCAAACCACATCAAGGGTTTCTCATTTTATGCCCTGAGATTATGTGATAGTGATTTACTTACGTTACGTTTCTTTTGGTCTCCTAATGTGATGTATTATTATAACTTAATATTCCTCTCTGAGATCGTGATGCCTTATCGTCGTTATTGAGGTGCAACACGTGCGCAGTCTACCTGCACCCAATATGGTTATTTGTAAGAAACTGAAAATTCGACCACTGTTCTGCTGCGCATTCAGGGAGGTTTCTTTAATTCAGATGTTTAGGTTGAGACAACAACAACGTAAATATATAGATCTGTATGCTAATGCCAATATATCGTTAATAATAAATAGAATGTAATTTGTGCTTGCAGTTGTAGCAGCTGGCGCGACGTTAGCTGAAGCGGCCAACCAATCAGCGGGTCAAGCAACCATTGAAGTCGAGCCAACGGTGGATGCCAACTTTGATCAACCTAGTGACATACCACCACAACAAGTCGTTACTGCTGAAGTTGAACAACGTACGTTTTTTTGATTACTTTTGATTGTATGGAAAACAAACATAATTCAGTTAACGTGAGTCATGTGTTCGTTTGTAACCGAACGAAATAATTCAAGTAATATTTTTACCGTGAAAAATTTCCTATTGTTTAAATTTTTTTCTTTTTCAGCGTCCGATCACCCTCCTAAATCAGAGCAACAACAGTCATCGGCGGAAGTTAGCCAGCCTCAGCCACCACCGGAATCAGTGAATACAACAACAACAGAAACCGCAGCAACCAATAACAATGATGCAACAACAACAACAACAACAGAACAAAACAATGATGAAGCAACAAAATCACCCGCAACAGCCGAAACGGTTGCTGATTCGACGACGGAATTGGCTGGGACTGGGGAAGCAGAGCCGAACAAAGAGCAATCAGATACGGATAAACCAGCTGAAACAACGGAAAATGCGTCAGAAGTAGGAACGGAAACAGCAGCCGCGGAAGCTGAGGCTGTCACTGAGTCCAAGCCAGCTGCCGACTCCAAATCGCAGAAATCTGCAGCGACGGCACCTCCTCCACCCGACCCATCAACACTCGGACTCGAGAGTGAATCTGGAGGTTTTTGACTGAAGAAAAAATTCTTGTTCAACTGGTGGTTAATAATATGAAGAAATAAATATAGTATAGTAAGATCAGATTAGTGGTTTTGACTATTTTTCAATTTTCTTCAGGCTTTTCGTTCAGAAACATTCGACATAAAAGCTCAGACATTGGCTAGGTTTCGTCAATTTGAAAATCTGGTGAATTTGACGAACATTTGAGAAGCTCTGATCTTGCTTTGGAACCGTTTTGTCTGTTTTTATTCTAATATGTTGTAACGCGGAATGTTTGGTTGAAAAAACAACATTTAGGAGGTTCGGTAACAAATGTTAGAGTAATATCCACAACCTTCTGGTGGTTTATCATCAGTTTTCATTCATCACATTTATTTTTTTACTTTTAATTTGTTGCAGGCTACTCGTACTACACAACACCGGATAAGCGATGGTTCGCGCTCGATTCAGCCGGCTACTGGTACTATCAGAAGGAGAACGGAGAGTTTGACAGCTGCGATTATACCAATGTCATCGTGGAACATGCGGAGCCCGCCAAAAGTTAGCTTTTATATTTTTATTTTGTGTCCTCGGTTATTGGTTAATTTGTTGATTATCAACTTGATTCATTATCAGAAATGGTGAACACAGCAACCGAGGTTCCGTTCCGTTGAACTATGGAGGGAAATAAGCTGAAGAGCGAAATGAGATCATTGCAGATAATCCTCCGCCTAGGCCTATACCTAGACCGGTCAACTTTTGGATGCAGCGCAGACCAAGTACAGCTGCAAGTAAAAGTAATAATTTTAATTGTCAAATTGGGGTATTTCTTTCAATACATGTGCAAAGTGGATTTATGATTTTTTTCTATTGGTCGCTATTTTTTTAGGAATTTGTTTCACATCTATCATGAGAACCTCCATCATGTATATTTTTTTTGTCCCTGACTAACACAACTCCATTCATTTTACTAACAACCAGTCAACTGCAAACTCTTTCGACCCCATCTTGATTTATCCATTATTTTCTCTGATTATCATCATTCGCTTTCTTGTTGATTCTTAACGGACTACCCAAGCAAACGATGGTGGTAAAAGAACGATCTTTTAGGACACCGTCACTACTCCCAAATCACTCACGGTCTGTTTAGAGTCGTCATCCAGTTTCTTGAAGCAGATTAGAAAGAAAAGCAATTTCCAGTTCCATGATGGCTCAAGCCGCAACAATTTCTCGTGTACTAAACCACTATGAGTGGAAAATTTGTCACGACGATGAACTTGCCTCCGTTGGAAGTCCTTGTTTCACGTCACAGTTTGTGAAATGGTGAACGACAAGTTATGTTTCCTATTTTTTACAGCTGCTCCGTGGATGAAATCGGTGGTGCCGATAATGTCTGACGGATATCCGATATATCCCGAGGACGAAAAGGGCAACTTTCGTCTGCCATATAATGATCGGGACGAGGCCGTCTTCCCGCTGGGACCGGATGGCGATCCCGTTTTCCCGTATGATCGTAAACGACGAATGCCTGTTTTCCCGGTGGGTGATGACGAGAAGCCGGTATTCCCAATTGGTGGTCAGGGCAGACCATCCGCCGGCAGACCCATTGTGCCATGTGATCCTTTGGGTTGGTCATCGGGGACAGGGCGTTTTATTTTTCCATCACAGAAGTCATCAAGGCACCATTACGGCATTAGAAAATCAAGTTCCGAAAGAAAAAGCGCTCAAGTTTTCCAACGAATCTGAGAATAAAACTGGCCACGTTTAGGTGACTACTGTTTAGGTTAAGGGTTTTTGCAAATAATGAAAATTATCATTATTTGTGCGCTGAAGATGATCTAGAAGAAGTACGGTTAATTGCAAATTTCCACCGGAAATTGTCTTTTAATATATTTTATTCAAATCGGTTTTTTTCATGTCTTTAAAATGATTTAATTTTCATCAGATTTTTAGGTAACCCGGTGTTCCCTCGTACGCCCGATGGTTATGTCATCTTTCCGGTTGGTCGAGACGGCCGACCCACGGCACCGGTCACCATCAACGGAGTCGCCGTCCTGCCCATCGATGAGAATGGAAAGGCCATTGTGCCACGAGATGCCCAGGGCGGCCCGCTGATTGGTTGGTTGGGTGCATCCCATGTATTCCTCATTTATGTGTTTTGTACTTTTGTTAATCTGATAAATTAGGTTATACGAGGCTGAAAAGTAATCGTGAGTTCGGCAGTAGTTGCATAAAAAGTTTAGTAGCAAGCATTGGCGGATCGCGGCAAGGCAATCATCCGTATTTGATATCCAAGTTTGCTATATTGTCGCATAAATTCTAAAAAAACGATAATTGTTTCAGCCGTTATGCCGGACGGTGTCACACCAATCGTGATCGACCCGGACACTCAACAGGTGATACCGCCCAAGAATCCGGCGTTCGCCTCGGCGCCACCGATGCCCTACCACCATGCGGTTAGACCACTGGCGTATGAACCAAACCTCTAAATGGAGGGAAAAATCTTCAAAGGGGGAATTAGCAGTTTTTATGTCTTTTACCTTTACATTAAGGAACAATTAATACTTCTTGAAATTGCCAATGAGGGGGAATTCCACTTTTCTGTTCTTCCCTTGTCCACAGTGGGTTAGACGGATTTACAATTTCCACAATGGTTTACATTGAATTCCTGTACGATAATTTCTCCGAAGTAAAGCTCACCACTTGTAACTGAAACTGACTATATTTACAGCCGCAGACACCCGCCTACGCCCATCATCTGGCACCTCCACCTCAGTACCCGAGTCAGCCCACGGCACCGGTCGATCCATGGAACCCGTACTATAACATGCACCAACAGAGCTACCCGCATCAGCCCCAGCCTCCCTATTATCCGCCGGCCACGGTGTCCCAGGAACCTGCAGTTAGTTCTCTAATGTTTTTTTTTAATTTTTTTTGAAAATTACACGAAATTAATATAGCATTTTCGAATTTCGAGATATGCATACGTTACGTGCAGTCACAAGCACAAGTGTTTCAGATTTTTTCTAATGTGTTTCATACTTTCATGTTCTACCATCGTAATGAAAATTTATCTCAATAGTTACATGCAGCTGAAATGAGCCTCCACTTATTTGTCTAATGCCATCTATACTGCGGCGCATAAGTGAGCAGGTGAAAAGTTTGTGTGCCGTATTTAATGACCTGCCTTTTATTTTCTCTTGCCATATATTCTATTCAGCATTGCATATGTAAGAATCAATGCAGTCATGTTCAAACATGACAATAAATAAAAATAGAAAGGTGACGTTGTTGGTTGTCACATATTAATGGCCATGCAGTTCAAATATCATAATGGCCATTTACTGCAGTGGGGCACGAATAGCTGGGCAGCGCATCAGTACTCCACTGCCGCAGCGCAACACCACCAGCCGCAACCGCAACCCATGATGTACGCCGGTTACCAGCCGCCTGTCGTGGCACATGGAGAAGCCGGATATGGTGGACCCGGAGCGGCTGTACTACCCAATCGATGGAGCAAACCGGTTATTCATATATTTTTTTTTAATTCTTGAACTATAGATACTCACGTTCATTTGAGAGCCCGAATCAAATATATGCTGCTTTGTTTTATTTTCTCTTTCTCTGATAGAGATAGTATACTGTCTATTAGAGCTAGTACTTCTCTGAATTTCAGGACTATTCCTACCCATTAATTATAGATAGTTCATTCGACCACTTGGTTTAACTTTTTTTTGCCCTCCTAACACCAAAATCAAATATATGCTACTTTACTTCATTTAATTCACAGTTTTCTAAATTTTCAGGACTTCCCCAAGCCGGTGATCAAGAACTTTGAGCCGTCGCGACCGCTCGGCGATCTAAAAGGCGGTTACAACAAGTCAGAAGAGACGCCGATCGTCGGGGCCGATAAGCCAGCGACGATGGATGCCGAAGGCAGGAAACCCGGTGAAACACAGCAACAGGCCGATGAACGACGGGCCCGGGCTAAGGCTTTGTTGGCGGTTAGTTACTTTTTAGTAAACTCTATGAAGTAGAACTTTTGTTTTTCTTCAGGAAAAATCTAATTATGTAAACTTTTGAGATCAAAAGAAGAATTATATTTCATTGTCAAGAATACTTTTGAAATAAGAACTAGATTTTTTCAGAAACAATGTCTTTCACATTGCAGCAACAGCTGAAGTCCCTGAAAAAGCGCACGGACGACACCAGCTCATCGCCATCGCACCCTCCCCGCGGTGTGCCGGCCTCATCTGCCAATCTGCAGCCATTGGGCAAGTCCCGTGTATCCAGATTCGGGTCCAGCGGGTCGACGGATAGCAGCGTTAAGATCAATGCCGATACGTTGGAGGCGATCAACAAACCATCGTCGACAGCTGAAACCGTGGCCGCACAACAGGTTGGCAGTGACACTAGCGGACGAGGGAAGTATGAAAACGTGGAATTCCCTCCTCTTTTCCAGTTGCAAATAGTAAAACGTGAGCTTCAAGGTGAAATTGAAATGCTATTTCTTACTTTTTGAAAAAAACGTCCCTTTGGACTTTGGAGAATTTGCTCGTCCGCCAGTGGGCAGTGGTAAAAAATTTTTCCTTAAGAACTTTCTTCTTATTCCTGTAAAAAAGATTTATAATCGGTTAATCATGACACGATTATGAATATGCTTTTATATTGATATAGGCGGCGATCGATGCGGCATTTTCAAAAGAAAATGACACGTCATCACTCAAGGAAGTAGAAAAAGTGAGTTTGGCGGTCAGCCGAAGGTTTCGTGATTGACTCAAATATCGCACTTGTTGTTGGATGTTGAAGTGTATATATTTCTTGTCCAGTCGATTTGGGGTGAGATCACATGATTACTAAATAAAAATAGTAATGGTTTATTTTGTTCAAACTGAATGTAATTATGTTTTGTTTTAGCCGGCCGTCCCGGGTGTGGCCGAAGATTCGCCAATGCCGTTATCGATGGGCAAACGCGTCACCACCCGAGCCAAACTGCCGAAGCTGGGTGCGTTCATTTACTGGAACATTTTTTATATTGTGTTGCCAAACTTTTTGATAATTCGTTTGCTCAAAATCTGTTTCATGGATCATGCGAAAGATATTTATCATTAAGTTAAAAGTATATTTTCAGACGACAGCCCGGTGCGCGACCCGGAAGAGGACGCACCGGCAACGCGGGTCAGCCGATCGCGCAGTCGACATGTCGATGATGAAAAGAAACATCGCAAACATTCCCGACGGTTGGAGCAACACATTGTTTCTTCATTCCATATATTTTTTCTCAAAATTTAAGTTTGCTTTTTTATTTTTTATTTACTGTTTTCTCACCAACTGTATCTATCTGCAGTTCCTCGCACTCGGCGAGTCGGAGTCGCAGCCGCAGCAAAAGTCGCAGTCGGAGTCGTAGTCGTAGTAGAAGTCGCACTTACGACCGTGATCGTGACTACCATCGTCGTGATCGTGACCGAAGATCGCGCAGTGACTCGCGTGATCGTGATAGGGACGACGATTATAGGGACAATTACGGTTATAAGGATAACTATGGTTATGGTAATCGATATGGCTACGGCCATAATCAACATCGCGGTGGCGGATGGCGCGGACGTGGCGGTGGCGGATTCCGTGGTGGACAGGGGTTGGTTACTAGGAAGGAGAGACAGAGAAAGAGATTGTAAAATAGAATGAGTGAGGGAATGAAAAGTGTTGAAAATTAAAAAAAGTTACGACAAAGTTTTTACAACGACGAGAGAGAAACATACGGTTCCTGATTGTAGTTAGATACCTTACCTGTGTTGACTTAGCATTGGCTGGCTCTCATCATCAGTGATTTATAATTTCTATTATCCATTCACATAGTCTATGGTGTATCCGAGCAACCCATATAAATGTATGCATGCATTGCGTAAGTTAAACTTTTGATGAACAAGTAAACATAATAAGCCATGGGTACAAGGTATCAATGATTGTTAATGCATTTGTATTTTATAGCCACAACCGTCCGTACTACTCGAACGCACACCGACGCAAGCAGCACGGGTATCGGACCGGACGTGATTACCACAATGAAAATGACTACGATTATGGTGGCTATAATGACTACCATCGGTTTGTTAAAACCTACTTTCTACGTTTATAACTAATGAATCTAAGTTTCATTGTTACAAATTCAAATTTTTCCAGCTCTCTAATGAAATAGAAGTTGTTTGTTGCTTTGTGGTGCCCGTTTTTGTATCAAAATTTTGTTGACGGTAAAATGCACTTTTTATGAAATATCAAATCGAGACGACAAACGGATGAGTTATCAGATCATTAACCGATGTTGTTGATGTTTTAGACGTTCGTCGGGTGGTGACAGGGATCGGGAGGACAGTCGGGAACGGGACGATGACAGACGGTACAGGGATGAGGAGGTAGAGTACAAGGACAAACACAGGGAAAAGTTAGTTACAATATTTTTTATCACACACATCATTTTAGACAGGGAATCTGTATCTATCTAAATCACACATGTCTCCAACTGTGGGTTCTCTGGCACAGTCGGCTCTCCGACACAGTCTCTTTCCTATGGCTGTGAACGTAAACCCATAGATGGGGCAGGTGTGATCTCAATGTATGAATCTGTCATCATGCATCATCACATGTCATTGAAACCGGCCGTCTAGCTTAGTTGGTTGAGTGTTAGACTTTGGACCGCCAGGTCCCGGGTTCGACTCTCGGCTGCTGGGTTGGGTGGTGGCGGTCAACGTACGGGTGAAGACACACTCGATATAGCCCGGTACGCACACATACGATTACCACTGATAATCGTGCTCGAGTTTGGAGCCAACTCTGAGGCTGGAGTGGCGAGACGTATCCTGGTGAGAGCAGGACAAATCCCAAACAACCTCTCCCTCACCGTATGTGGTTCACCGATGTTGTGAATTGAGGGCCAAACAAACAAACAAACATGTCATTGATGTAATGAAAATGAAGTAATAATTTTTTTATTCTTTGATGAATAAATTATTGAAGTTAACGTTTCAGAAGTCACGATCGTCAATCGGATGATGATCAGGATCGTGTTCGTCATGAGGATCGTGAACGTGATCCCGAGGAACGACGGTCACGTTGGGACAGAGATGATGATAATGATGATGATGAGGGCAGACGGGAGGAGGGTGGTGACGATAGGAAACACAGGGAAGACAAAGAAAATGTTGATGACGGACAGGAAGAGGTTTGTCGATTTTAACTTGATCTTCTGTTCTGCATTGAAATTTTTGGTCATAAATTTATATAATTGGGCTATCTCTCAATAAATCAAATTTCTTTTACCAGCTTTTTTTCTGCAGATAAAATTATTCATTCATCTTGAATATTCATATTTGTTTTTCAGTGAGTCGAATTTCTGTTAATAAATGTTAAGATTTCAGGTGCCGGTCGAATCGGACAGCAAACAACACAAAAAACATAAGAAGACAAAGTCGAAGAAGAAGAAACACCATAAAAAGGAACACGATGAAAGCAAGGAAGAAGGAAAAGGTGAGACAACAGGTGAATGAATTAAATTCTATATTTATAAACCTTATCTTATGCCTGATCTGTGAATGTCTAACTGTTAGTTTCCGACAAAATCATCAATTAATTCACTCAAATTAACAGCCACCGAAGGAGAAACCAAGGAAAAGGATGAGCACAAGAAGGAGAAGAAAAAGAAGAAGCACAAGCGCAGCAAACATCATCACAAGGGAGAGGCCGATAATGGCGGGTTAGTCGTCGTAAATAATTTATTTATTTTTTGCACAACGTTGAACCATTTCATAAAAACTGGCTATTTTTCAATAAAATTGGCTATTTTTTCCAACATTCCCTTCTCCACCGACGTATTTGGGGGATAGGAAAAAGTGTCCGACAAAAAATCTATAAATAAATAAATATTTACCTCATTTTGCGACTGAATTTGCAGCGATGCGGCTGAAAAATCTGACGATGGTGAAGTGGTTGACGTATCGGTATCTGAGTCGAAGTCACGTAATCAAGAGGAAGATGACTACCCGATGCCTGTGCCCGCACCCCAGCCCGTAGCCGCACCTGTGGTCGAGAAACAGAGTACTTGGCCTGCTGGTTGGTCTGGATTTTATTAAATGGATAAATCTATTTGTCAACAAAGCTATTTTGTGGTGCGAATCGGCTTAATGTACCATTTATGAAGAGCACATGTATGAATAATTGTTGCATTCCAAATTCGTAAGTTAGAAGCTGGATTGTTAATAAACAGTCTAGTTATATTATTTATGCCTGACCCATTTTGTGCAAGGGAAGAACGTTGATACCACATACCAGGTCTCACACCAAAATTTTCGGGTTAAGGAATAGAACGCGTGGAACAATTTTGGCCGTTTTTGACTGAAGCCGACGAATATAGTATATGTAAAAAAAATTGTCAAGAACAAAAAAAATCGATTAAAAAATAATTTTCAGCGGGCAGCGTACTGCACATGACGAGTGTGACACCGCGTATTGCTTATACACCCGTCTCAGCCAAGTACGACTCGTTCGTGCTGCTCAAGAAGCTGTTCGAGGCCGATGACGGATTGGAGAAGATGAAGGTGGCCTTGGAGCAGATGCCTGAAAGCACGATGGTAAATTAGATTTGTTCTTTACATGGCATTATTTATCAATTATTTATATTGTATTTTTATGATAAAATGTGTATTTTCGTACATTTTATTTATAAATTTCGGAATTTTTATAAAGATATTATTCAAGTGGTGAAGTTCTTTCAGTTGAGCACTTGAAAAATGGTGATATATATATAGCTTAGAAATTTCAGATGATAAATTTCGGATGGTGGTTCTTCGCCGAGTAGGATTTCACGGGGTAAATCAAATTTACAATAGTTTATTTTTAGACAGAGGAGGACTGGGCCGAGTTGGACGCTGATGTGGAGGAACAGGCAACGTCCGACAAGGTAGAGGACGAAGATATGGAGATTGACAGCGGGGAGGAGATGGACAAACAGAATGAGGTTGGTTGGACTGAGAGAATGATTAGACCAAATGTTAAAATATCATATTGCAGATCAGATACTATAACTAGAAAATGAAGTGAACTATTATAATGCTATAAAAAGTTTGGATTAAAGTTGTTGTGTTTTTAAAAGTGCTGAAATAGTATTACATAGAAGAAGAAGACTACTGAAAAGGCGTTGTGAGCATTCAAGTTTTGGTTTTTTATACACCTACATTCGTGTAATTTATTCCACCGTTCACCTAATTTTCTTGATTTCCTCCTGCAGCCGGTACCTGGCGAGAAGGTGATCGTGGATGGTGAAGAGTGCACGCCGATCTTCAAGGTCAAGCCGAGGGACATCCAGATCACGATCAAACGCAAACTGACGCCGCCACCGCAGCCACCGACCGAGGTCTTCGAGAAACCATCGTCGGTGTCCAGTCATCCATCGGTCAAGTCACCCACGCCAACTCCAGCCAAGTCACAGCAGCAGATTAACAGCTTGGAACAGTTGAGGTGAGGGTTTTTGGATGCTCATCGGGTTTTGACTTATGATATATAAGGTGCGCAGGCAGAGAATAGTTTGAGGGTGGGGTTCTAGGATGAACAACGCTCTGGGGTTCATAGCAATTTAGATTCAATTAAGATTTGCCATATAATATATACGGACCATAGCATAATAAATGTTTTTTTCTGCAGGAATGAAGTGCTGGCCACAATGAAGAAGACACGTAAACTACTGGACAAGGCCACGTCCAACGAGGAACGCGCCGAATACGCCGAGTACTCGGATCAGCTGCAGTCCAAGTACGACGAAATCAGTCGGCAGATCAACGATAATGGTGAAGAAGAGGATGGAAATGAAGAAAGTCGAACCCACAGAGGTCGAGGTTCGGATGCGGCCAGTGACGGCGAGGTCGAGGTCATCGAACCAGTCGTGGAGAAGGAGGACAAAAAGTCGAAGAAGAAAGACAAGTCGTCGAAGAAGGAGAAGGAAAAGTCGAAAAAGAAGGTGCGTTCATGGAATTTCCGGGTGTAAGTGGGTAAAAATTTATGAAAAGCTCTATTGTTGTTGCTGGGCATATATTGAATGTAGGCCTTCAAGTTGTTGATAAGTGACTTTATCAGTATTCATCTCGGTTCGTGTGCTTGGTTGTTGATTTCGGTTTCGGACTTTGGTTTCAATTCACTGAACCTCATGTGTTTCAGAACAAGCGGCAGCAATCGAAAAAGAAGAAGCGACGGCAGTCAGATAGCTCGGACAGCAGTTCAGAGTCGGACAGTGACTCTTCCGATGGTTGGTTTTGCTCATTTATCTAATTATCTAAATTCAATAATTAATCTTTACGGTTTCTAATGGGTTTGTGCTTGTATCAATTAAACCGGATGTTATGATTCAAGACAGTAAATTCTATCTTACTGTACGTAAATAAATGTTCAGAATCGGACGAAGACGACAAGAAAAAGAAGAAGAAGAACAAAAAGCGCAAGAAGACGGAGGACAGTGAGATGTCGAAATCGGATGAAGCCGATGATGTTGATTCTGGTGGGTGAGATTTGGAACCGTGTGTTCCGGATGTTTTTTTTACTTTGAGATGATTTTGGACGAAGATGGTAAACGTTATTACGTTACTTCACTGCGTTCTCAATAAATTCAATCGAATTTTAGCTTTCAACTTTCTGTTGGGCTCTTTAAATTGTAGTCATGATGCACTGACGTTCGAATTCGTTTTCATTGTTACGTAAAATCAGTTTCAGATGATGATGACGACCGATCGAGCAAGTCGAAGAAGAAGCGCAAGGCGGCCAAAGCGAAGAAGCTCACTAAAAAGCAGAAGGCCAAAGAGCGCGCTCGGGAAAAGGCGAAGCGCAAAAAGCGAAAACACGCTGATTCAAGTGATTCAAATGAGTCGGAGGAAGAAGAAGAGGTTTGCAGTTAAAATTATGTTTTTTCTATTGAAATAACTAAGAGAATTAACTTTCGTTTTAGAACATTAAGGACTTATGGTTACGTCAGTTGAGGTAAGTACCGTTTTCCGTACCGAAACTACAGAAAGTAGTTTTTCATACCGGAACTACTGAAAGTAGTTTACCATACCATACCATAATAAGGATTATCTTTTGCATTTCTTGATATCTTGGATATAGCCAAACAACGTGTGTTATTTGCAGAAACCAAGCAAGAAGCGCAAACGACGTCGATCGGAGACGGACTCGTCAGAATCGAGCAGCGACTCATCGGATGACAGCGATGAAAGGTACTTCAGCGCTTTCTCTTTTCTCTTCACAGGCATTTTCTTTCCATTTTTGTATTGTGGATTTTCGCTTTTGTTTCAGTCATCATCGTAAGAGCAAACGCGCTCGGAAGGCTAAACAGAAGGCAAAGGAGGCCGCCAAGGCGGAGAAGAAGGCCAAGGCCAAGAAGGGCAAGGACAAGGGCAGCAAGGAGAGGGACACCGTGAGCAAGGACAAGGAAAAGTCGGGTGAACCGGTGGTGGCGGCCGATATTGAGGAAGGTGAACTGCATGAGAAGACACCCGTGGAACCTGCTGTTAAAGGTGGGAAAGGACTTATTTGGTTTGTTTAGTTATAAAGTAAGCAAATCCTAGTAGTGAAGTACCTCATGTAATAGAAAAAGAATTTTTTTATTAGTGTAGTCTACATTATTTTACCTGTCTACTTGGTTTTTATGCATGTGACTTGAATATTGACTGATTCTTTTTTTAACTGAAATTTGACCGTCCATTTACTTGCAGATACCCTCGAGCCGAGTACCTCCGAACCACCGTTCAAGTTCCCGGCCAAGCACGAAATATTCCTGCCGTCTGATGATAATCCACTTATCCGGTAAGTTATCCTTTTCATTTTACAATTGTGTGTATTACAAACTTTTGTTGCATTTGGTAGTTTCTTTTTTGTAATTCATATTATATTGTTTCATTTGTTAGATCTACATTATTTTGTTTATTTGTGTTAGTTTCGTTTTGTAATTCAGATGTTTCCTTTTATTCACAGGTCCAGTCTGGAGTACATGAACGCCAAGAAACGTCAACGTCAGGCAGCACAGGAATCGACGACCAAGACCAGTGGTGCCGCGGGCGCAGCAGAAGCCAAGCCGGCGTCCGATCCTGCCACGGCCGCAATGCTAAAGGTAGCTATCTTTTTATTATATCTTGTTTATATTTTATTCTACTTTATCATGAATTTTTCCTCACAGATTGAAAGGACTTGATGGGGAATAATACTCGTGATGGCATGGCATTAAACAGAATGTAATTATATTTTTTCATTATAATGTCGATTTTAGTATCAAAGTATCTTTATATATGTATCTGAGATCCAGAGGCGGGCCGCAGGGGGGGGGGGGAGTAGGGGGTTACCCCCCCCCCCCACTTTTCAGGGTCGGCGGGTAGCCTACCCCTCCCCCCTAGACAAAAATTTAGGTCGCCTACCCCCCTCCCCCCTACTCGAAATTTTTGAGAAAACCTCGATTTTGAGGCTCATTTTTCAAAATTTTCTGGCTGTGAGAATTTTTTTTCGAAGAAACACGTTTTCTGGGTAAATGTTCTTGGATAAAACCTGAAAAAAACCGGTATATGTGATGTTTATACCTTATAATAGAAGATTTTTTAGCAAAAACAAGCAAAAAATAAGCGTTTTATGTGAAAATTTTTTTCTCCCCCTCCCCCTACCCGACCTTACCCCCCCCCCCCCCACTTTTCGGACAGGACGGGTAAAATAGGTTTTTCTGTCGGCTACCCCCCCCCCCCCCCCCGCCCCCTGCAAAACGCCAAAAAACCCGGCCCACCCCTGCTGAGATCCTACGGCTTTTTTGTTCGCGTTATACTATTTTAGTGTTGCTTTTTGATTTATGAACGTTTTGGTTTTGGTAAATTTATAATTTACATATTAAAATTTTCCAGATGATAGAGGCACAAGGAATCAGTCCGGAGATATTGATGGCCCAGCTGGCGAGCATGGTCGGCAAGACACCAACCGCACCCAAGGTTGGTGATAAACAAATTATAGTCGATTAATTTATTGTTGACTCATTTTATGTCAGGCCAGGCCACACAATTTGCATCTAATGCTTCACACTATATTTGTCTAGGTTTAGCATAATGACTGAACCATTTACACATGATTTTTCGGATGACTCGACGGGAAAACTTTCAGTATGAATGTGCGTGCCTGTATTTACACGAAATGAGCCAAGAATAAAATAATCGACTTTGACTCTATGAGTATGCCATCACCAGTAATCATGTTAGTAGTTCACTGATAAATGAACCAGGTGGACGTTTGAACGACCTATCATTTGTTGTCACAATGCCAAGCCAAATGCATTGACGTCAGTATATTGGGTGATAACAAGCACGACAGTCGACAACCAACCATTCGGGTCACTTCCGTCACTGATAAGTATTTTTCATAAATCATAGCTCTCATGGCTGCGTTCATCCGGTAATCATACTTCATATTTCGTTCATTAAGATCATCTAGAACGTTGTTTCCTCCAGAAATATAAGATGAATTTTGATCAAACAAGTGTGTTCTTCATGTTAATCAGATTATTATTCTCAACGCTTATCTCCCATTATTCAGACACCCGGTTTTGTTCCGGTACCACCGGCGGCTGAGGACGCGATACCGCCTCCCAAGAAGACTCGTCGATGAGAGAGATGATGATATATTATGAAACATTTGTTGAAATATTATGAAACATTTGTTGAAATGACTGGCGGGCACACTAGTCTTACCTTACTTATATAGTACTGTTGTTTGTGGTTGTTAACTTGCCTGCGTATATTTTATAATGTTATGTATTGTTGTGCACACTCAGAATTCTATATGGGTGCACAAGCTTGAACAATAATATGATTGTTCCGTCGTTTTGTTTTGCAGTATAACACTGATCTGTTTTGCCTTTGCCCCTCTAACTGAATTGTAATTGAATACACTTTTCCACTGAATTTGGCCATCTCCAGGCTCCTTATACCTGGTTAGAGCTCGAATACTATTTTTAACTGCGCTTATGGTTGTCTATAAAAATGATAGTTGTTCCTCTCCATGGCAAACTTTAATTCTCCGTTTCATTTCTCTATAACACTTGTTGGTTTTCTGTTGATTTTATCTTTGATTGTGTTGGGTTTACTGGCATGGTTTTTATACGGAATTGTTTGTATCTCCTCGTTTTTTGCTTATTCATCCATGGATCAGAATTAATGAAAGATATTTATTTGTAAATTATTATGGTATTTCTACTGTGAACATTATGACTAGATAACCGCATGTTGATACTCCAATTTCGCACTATTCCGCACTGATTTATTGGATTGACTGCTTGGATTTTTTGACATCCATAAAATCATGTGATTTCAGCAAAAAACGCTCATTCATAGAATGGTTTATTGAATATTATTCATGTGTACTCAAAATAATATCGGCCTAGTTATCATTATTGCTGATCTTCAAATACACTTGATTCATTTTTTGTGCGTTCGTAAGTGGGTTTTTTTATTTGTTGGTAACCTTGCCTTGATTATTATTTGGTCGTTGTGTTCGAGGAATCAAATAAAATCTACTATCTACTGGATCTTGTCTGGTTGTATATCCGTTTGCTTCAATTAAATTAGAAAGTTGTGATTGGAAGGGTGACGCCATCCTATAGGTATCGGTATCTGTCCTGTCGCATTAATGTTAATCGATTCAAATCATCACTTAACACGTGACAAAACCGGATGTTTGTTATTTAACTACAGTGGCAAGATGGTAACCGGAAAATCAAGAATATTAGTGAACTTTTATTAGGAAATAAACGTCTACATAAAAATTCAATTGACAGTCATTTGAGTACAGTAATAGACGAGAACAATATTGAACCGTAGGTTTATCTTCCATGGAAGGTCATAAAATTTTCAAGGTGTAGGAAACCTGATCTAAAAATTGGGAGTTATCCATTTTAAAACGAAGTTGGCCGTTCTGTAAGCAGTTTGCTTTCAGCCGAAAATCGAATTGACAAAAAGAGCATGTCAGTTAATATATGGGCTGATTTTAAGTCAGTTTTACACGTTTTGGTTAGCGGCATGTATAACCGGTTAGAATTAACCGATTTGTTAAGAAACCGTCTTTTCGCAGATCATATCGTCGCATCATTAACGTTTGGTTGGCAACCGCGTGATTATAGTTAATGTAAACTATTGCGAATATCTATTTAAAAATATTACGATTTGTGTTTTTTTTCACTGATGATACGAGTTCAGTTATTCTGCATCTCTCTCTCAGGCTCGAGGCACCTGAAAATCAATTCAAATCTCACTGAAAACCTTGTATTTTCAATACACTTAAGAACTGAAGCTAAAATGTTTGATGAAGAAACGTATATCAAAGGTTAAAAGTGTGTAAATTGTTCTAGTATGTACAATAATGATTAGAATTTCTTTGAACCCCATTCTGTTGAACCTGCGTATCGTGTTGCTTTAATAACGCTGGTGCAAAAAACTTTCCATATGGAAGAGAAGAAAATGGGTTCATCATTACTATCTTTCCGATTGAATTATTCATTCAGTACTTGCTTGCACGTACTGATAACAGCGTACATATGTACTGAACAGCCGTTCGATTAACCGACTTGAAAGTTCAGCAAAGTGTTTTGTCGGCTACATATATGTACTAATAGTATTGACCTGTTAATCCTGTTACTGATGGGGTTGGTGTTGTTGTTGTTACCGTTGCTGATTTGGTTGTTGTTGTCATTGCTGTTGTTAAAGATCGTGTTGATATTGTTGCGCCCATTAACAGTGATAAGGACAACGACAGCCACTATTTGATTGATTGAGCCGACATGCAACACGTGAAACATTTCATTCTTACTTCTCCATGAGTTACTGTTATTTACGCATGCCTTTCGCTCACGTTATATAAATGTTTACTGCTCTCTCCATTGATTTCATCAGTTTGAAGATTGAGTGTGCGTCATCAACAGTCAGAAACAGGAATACATCATCATTCATCAAAGAAGTTGAAAACAAGATTCAGAGAGTTGATAACCAAAAAGCATGAATCAACTGACGCCCGCGACTTTTTACAGAATAATAAAATCTACACACCAACCAATCATGCATCATTAATTCATCAAACGGTCTCTAAAGTTTCCCCACCGCACAGCATCACCGTATTCTCTACTTTATCCATCATATTCAAAAAGCTTTTATTTAGTACTTCTGTTATTGCTATCCATCTGCTTCAGAATCACCACCAATCTATCACAAACACATTATCAATAAAATTAACATTCAGTAAAATAATTACTAATTAATTACCAATCAAACACGAAAATGAACGGAGTAACCAAGAACGGTTTTCGTACGCACTCGATCGGTAAACAGAATCCACATCTCCTCAACTTGGATACCGACTTCATGTACCACCTCGGATTCAGCCGATCCGATAATTTACCGGCCATGTTCTCCGATGTCAAGGTTTGTTGTTGTTGTTGTTGTTGTTGTTGTTTTTGTTGTTGTTGTTGTTGTTGTTGTTGTTGTTGTTGTTGTTGTTGTTGTTGTGGCTGTTATTGTTGATGTTGTTGTTGTTGTTGTTGTTGTTGTGTTGTTGTTTTTGTTGTTATCGTTGTTCTTGTTGTCGTTGTTGTTGTTGTTGTTGTTGTTGTTGTTGTTGTTGTTGTTGTTGTTGTTGTTGTTGTTGTTGTTATTGTTTTTGTTGTTGTTGTTGCTGCTGCTGCTGCTGTTATATTCACATTTCATTTAGTTTGTACTCTCTGGTGGTACCCCGTACCGGATGGCTAAGCTGGCTCTGATGCTGGAGGAGGCACTGCCCGTCCAGAAGGGCACCGCGGAGAACAACATCCTGAAAAGCGATCGTTACGTCATGTACAAAGTGGGACCTGTTTTGTGCGTCAATGTTGGTAATTATGTGTTAGACCAAAAATTTCGATTAAGACCATTTCTCTCCCAACGTTTCTTGTCTCTCAATGAGTCAGGTTTCAATTCAAGTGACCGTAAATACTTAACGTAAATACTATAAAAATGGGTCAACTTTTCCATTGGTTACTTCAGTCCTTCAGTTAGTTGTTTAGTCTAGCAGTCGGCCAGTCTGTATTTTAGTCAGTAAGTCAGAATTGGTAAGTCGGTATGAGTGTATCACATAATCATCGGTTTCCAGCACGGTATGGGTGCGCCTTCAATATCGATAATGTTGATCGAACTCATCAAACTGCTCAATTATGCCGGTGCCACCGATGTGACCTTTTTCAGAATAGGCACCAGTGGTGGTGTAGGTGAGTTATCTTGTAAATTATTTATTTTTATTTTATTTTTATTATATATTTTTATTTCTTATTTTTATTTCGTATTATAAGAGATATACATTTCTAATTACACCTTTCTTTTGTGGCACAATTATCTGAGTGTCATGTCGATTTGCAGGTGTCGCCCCAGGCACCACTGTTATTACCACCGAAGCTCTAAACGGTGAATTGGAACCGTATTACGATCAGGTAAGTACCATTTAGAATAACTGATACCTAGCTCACTGACTGACTCATTGAATGACTCAATGCTCATTGAATGACTCTTTACAGTCCAAGTCTTATTAATCGTTGACTTTTCAGTATTTATTCGGTAAACGTGTACAGCGGGGAGTGAAATTCCACAGCTCGGTCAGTGATGAATTGTTGAAATTAGCTGGTGATAACGAGGTATTTGGACACCCTTACGTTGCTGGTAAAACATTTGCTGCTGATGATTTCTATGAAGGTTGGTCTCACTCACTCACTCACCACTCACTCACTCACTCATTCACCCACTCACTCACTCAGTCTCTCACTCACTCACTCACTCACTCACTCACTCACTCACTCACTCACTCACTCACTCACTCACTCACTCACTCACTCACTCACTCACTCACTCACTCACTCACTCACTCACTCATTCACTCAGGCCAAGCCCGACTTGATGGTCTGTTCTGTGATTACACCGAAGAAGATAAATTCGCTTTCCTTCGTCGACTGCACGATGCCGGGGTGGTCAATATTGAAATGGAATCAGTCGCTTTCGGTGCCATCACACATCGCGCTGGTATTAAGGGTTGGTCATCTGTTTCGGTAGTTCGTTTTGTACCAAGGATTGTGACCATTAGCCAGTGATTCTGTCAGTCAGCTAGTTTTCTGATAAATAAAATGGATAATCGAGCAGGAGTTAGTACATTTCACGCCAAAATGACATGCAAACACGCATAACCACACTCATGAAGTACTTATGTGAAGCATTATTGAAGTAACCATATCAGTCTGTCAGCCAGTCAGTCAGTAGGTGAGTCAAAAGAGAATGTGTGACTCAGTCAGTTAGTAAAACAGTCAATCAACCAATCATTCTCCAACCAATCAGCCAAGTGACCAGTTTATCAGTCAACCAATCAATCTTCAGCCAATCAGCCAGTCAGTCAGTCAGTCATAGTCAGTCAGTCAGTCAATCAACAGTATTCATAGGAAACATCTGTTATTCAGGTGCAATGGTGACCACAGCACTTCTGAACCGAATGAACGGTGACCAGGTGACGATGACACCAGCTGAGAAGCACGACTGGGAGATGCGTCCCTGCAAGCTCGTCATTGCCTATATCACCAAGGCATTGGCACTTTGACCTTATAACACTATTGGTTACCATTAAACTCATCGAGAATTATCTCATCGAAACTCAACTCATCGAAAAGTTGACTTTCGGACGGGTGAGGGGAAAATTTACGGTGACCCACCTCAGTAAAACGGAATCGTAGTAGCTAAACAGTTTACACTGAAAAAATAGCGAAACCTTTTATTCCAATGAAATTGATCGTTTTTCTCCTGCGCTACTGGCCGATAACGTCTGAGCACTCAGATACCGAAATTCAGTATTTGCTTTCAGGTCATCGATTATCTTTGTTTTTACAGTTTGTGTACTTTTTCATATTGATCCCAAACGTGATTGATCACAAAAACTGACATTGCCATATTTATTCTGTTCTGCACCTTGAGTCCCATTTTTCTGTACAACGAACGTTTCTCAGGCACCAGGTTTCGTTAAGATGTCATTATTTTTGATAAATATCGTCGTAACCACCTCGGAAGTCGAAAACGTTAACGTCTTCCGTTTACGCACGACTATTGGGTTGCTGGGAAGTTACGTAGATTTAGAAGTTTCTTACGTAGCAAGAAAAAATGTTTGTTCTAATGTTTTCCACATTTGTACATTGTGTGTCTGTTCACTTAAAATAATCACGTTTACACTAACTAATTTCTATCAGTTCAAAAACTGGAAAACTGATTGGTTATACAGGGTGGGCCAAAAAAACGACTACACTTTGATTTAACCTAGAGGTGGCTGTGTCAAATCTTTTAGCTTGTCGTTTTCAACATATATTAACAACATAATAACTTAGTTTTCCTGAAGTTTTCAATATGATTTAATGACTTTAACAAAAGTTGTGCACGTGCATCCAAAAAAACGTCTAACGCATTTTTACAACAGCTTTTAATGGGACTTAACTAAGATTTTTACTATTGTCTCACTTTTTCATTTAAAATTTTTAACACACGTTTCAAAACTAATTTTTTTATGAAACTCATCTGTTTATGCGGGAAAAGGTTAACTGTACTGAAAATTACCCCAAAAACAACAGACGTCCTTCCTTATTTCAGTGACAAATGTCAATGACAGTTTTACAAGACATAACCCGTTGCACCGACTGTAGTATGTAAATTGCCTCGATAACCAATGACTGGACTGATTATTGTCAGGAACAAACTGGATAGTCTGTTGACGGAAAACACGTGTTTTATGGGTTCTTTTTTGGTCGCCAAATGAAATACTAGATGAACATAGTGACGTGAACGATATTTCTCGGTGACCTGCCATCCTGCGACCTTGACGGCCAAAATTTCTTTAGAGGATAAATAGTAGTAGGAATCATATGTACTGTATTGTTGTATAATATTTGTATATTATTATGTGTTTTTGTTTGAAACTTGTGTGAATGAACATTTTTGGAACTTGTACTTTTCATATCGTGGCTTAGGTCATACCGTGGCTGAGGCGTGACTTGTAAAAGTTGTAGATGTGTGCAATAGAACAACCAGATATGTAGTTTCAACAAAAAAACTGTTCATGAACCCACTTTTGGCTGCTTAATGTATAAAGCTAACTTTATATTGTATTTACACTTTTATCAATTTTGAATCATCAAATTAAATTTTTACCAATACTTTGAAAAAATGTTTACATACCTTCACATTCATTTATGTCGCATTGAATTCATTCTCATCATATTGTACACACTTGAAATCATTGATGATATTTTTCTTATATTGCATTGATGACTCAATGAATAACAATAAAATTATACGAGTTCAAAAATTATAACTTTCACTGATAAAATTATGCACGTGGTGCGGAAAGTTTAATCAATGTATAAATCAGATAACGTTTATGATTTAAGCGGTGTTTGTAAAAAAATTACGCTGCTCATTCATTGCAAACCAACGAAGTTTGCTTCGAGGACAAAAAGTGGATGGAATAAAAAAAGCGTTCACAACCCATTCATGAACCTTAATGATAGTCGTTTTGACAGGTTCAACCAAAATGTGTAGATAACTCAGCAGAAAGAAAAAATCTCGAACAAAAAGTAAGATAGACAGAGGCAGGGCAGGTGGGTGGCATAAATTGGTGATTGAGCATAAAGATGCAATAGCACAATAAAGATAACGTTATAAGATATTTAATGGAGAGGTGTATTGAGATCAAATGATTGGAAGGAGATGGAACGTGCCGTTCTGTTCTACAATCCCAATGCAAAGTTAGGGTTATTAAAAGGGATACGATATAATGGAAAAACCGCAGTTAATTATGCATAATTTCAGATCTGTTAACCTATCGAGAATGGAGATACCAGAAACTATCGGATCGTTATTACCGGCTTTTCTAACAACGCGCGGGCATGGAAACAGCACATAAAGTACATAGTCCAATAGAAATTAGTCTGGAGTTCTTTAATCGGTCTCACAGACAAATGATAAACGTAAATGGAAATCAAGGAGATTTGGGATCATACCATGAACACGAAAACTTATGAGACGGCACACATATCAATATTAAAAAGCACGATTTAAACAATGTAAATCAGATAAATGTTACGATGCACCACCAAGTTCGCAACAGACCAGATTCACGGACGACCGTGGTCCACCATGTGCCAGCTCACGGAAACACTCGCACGTGACCAGACGTTTGCAGATACCGCTCTGAAAATAGCAACAAGTTAACAACAACAACAACAACAACAACAACAGCAAGAACAACAACAGCAGCAGCAGCAACAACAACAAGAACAACAATTACTATAACAGCAACAACAACAAAACCAATAACAACAACAACAACAACAACAGCAACAACAACAACAAAAACAAAAATAACCAACCGCATTACGTGGACACAGTTTCTTGAGTATGTCCTCCACAGCTACATGTTTGCAGGTACAACACCTGGCCAGACCACGACAGCATGTGCCACAGCAAGCACCGGAGGGTTCCGTGAACTTGGACGATTTGAGCACACCTTGCAGCTGAAATATGGGAGTATTTTTTATAAATCAAACAACAATATGTACGTGGGTGTTTTGGATTTTTATCATGATTTTTCGTGTTTCATTGAAGCCTCATCTTTCTTCAAATATGCAGTTAAGTCCGGGCTTTGAGACTCACTGAATCAACTACATAAGTCCGAGTATGACAACCATTAATCAACAGGAATGAGTAGGACCAAAATGATCTCACCGATTTATTGAGAATAATGTTTTGCAAGGAATTCAAATTATCTCCAACATGTAAGAAGTAGTAAATGGCGGCCAGCAGCAGACACATGACGGCGTATATAAGCACGACCAGTAGGATTATAGCCGCTGGTGGTACACTCATCGGTGGCACATCCGTCGGTGACGGATCCGGTTTAGTTGAATCCATTGCCCGTCGATTTTCAGATGATCAGAGATTATTTTTCACCCATGACCAAAATAAGAAAAATAACTGTGTTTTTACATAACTCAACAAAGAATGATTGATGGATTTAGATCGACCTACAGTAGAAACTTCAACGAATACGAATTACCGCTTAACGCGTTGTTGTCAAATTGACTGTCATAACATATTTTAATGCAGCATTGGGTTAGCTTGATAAATAGATATTGAACTTATCTAATATTCATTATGCAATTCCAAATTGTTTTTAATGTTGTTTTATTGACTAAGCCAATTATGCCTAAGTAAAAGCCAACACAAGTTTATCCACCAAAGAAACATGATGCCCTTAATACAAACAACCAAGGCACTGGCATCTGACCAGTAGGTAATGCTTCGCTTACACTAAATAGTAACATACATAGTATAGTGGTATGGTTGGCATGGTAACAACCTGCAGTCGAGGGCGCCGGATTCCAGCTGAATGCATGCAACCCCGGGCCATAACCAGCAGTATAGACAGGGGCTGGCAGATGAGGCCCATTTCATTGAAAACGGTACAGGTTTTATGGGATGTATTTCATGAGTCTAAAAGGCTGTAATGTTTCAGATTGTGAAACGGTAAGCGAGCAGGAGAACTGTCAATGGCACGTTTCTTCGAAATCAACCCATGAGTGCCTGTCAATTCAAGGGGATGTTGGGGAGGTTAACTTTTAGTTTATGTAATTACTGATAAATTGTTGTTGCAATTTCACTGTTTCTTGAGGTTTACATATTCGCACGTCGTTCTGAATATAATGATTGATATAGAAATAGCCTCGAACCCAATTGAAACAGATTATGTATTTTAATTGCCTTTTTTATTAATTTTTTATTATTTATGTAAAACAATCACGCTAGCTGTATCGTCGATTATTCACAGAATAATAAGGTTTTGGCATTGTACAGTAGGCAACACAGCACGATGTATTATTGAATAAATACTAAGAACAGAAAAATATACACATACGACAAAAATAATCACAATTAGCGCGACTAAAAAATATAAAATATTTTCACGCAAAAATGATAGTCTATCAAAAGATTTATGTGAAAAGATGCGTAAGTCATCAGAGAAATCCTGGATGAAAACATAACTGTACAGTGGTACACTAGCGGACGAGAAAGGGAGGAAACGGTGGAATTAGCTCCACCTCTTTAGCTGTTTCAAAAAGTGGAGCTTGTTTCTTGATGTGTAGATATAGCCTTATTTCTGCATTCCCCCTATTTAGAAAAATTCCCCACCCTTTGGAGGCTTGGCTCGTACAACAGTGCAGTGGTAGTTCGTAAAATCATGACCAAGAACACTAAAATACAAATGTTAATAGAAACATTATAGTGAGTTAGAGTGCTGAAAATTACAGATGATTGTAATAATTGAAGAATATAGTGAGCGTATTGGAACGTAGGATACATAAATCCAAAATAAAAAAGAGACAGTACAAAAGCATGTAAAAATACTCGTTCTGAAACACGTAGGGAAGTCGAGAATCAAGGTTCATGGGCTGGTTAGGGCAAAAACCGAATAGCTCATTTATAAATATCGGAAGATTATTCAAATTTCACATGTCCGGCCAATGGTGAATCAGGTAACGGCTTGGACGCATTCGGTACCTTTGACGGGGTCAGCAACATGCCATCAGTATCTGCAACACATAACATAGAACACATTTTTTATACACAAACGAATGATACAACAGAAAAACTGTACATTTATTGTAACGCGTCTTGCATTGATGATTTTCAGAGAACGTTTTCTGCTTGAAGAAAGCGCTGTAGTAAATTTAGGGCATATCCTTTTCGCTCGAAAATCATGGATTAATTAAAGATCAGCCGGCTAATTTCATGTCAGTCAATTTACCGTTTCACTCTACTCTTTATTTTCCTTCTCGTTGCTTTATTTCCTGAAAGCAGCATTTGATTGAGTAAACTAAACTTGAACACTTTCAAGTTAAATTTATTAAATAAGTACTTTCAAAATGAAATTCTGAAACCCCAAAGCCATCATGAAAAAGTCAGCACTGTGAAGGAATTCGCTAAGAAAAACAAACCCGAAGGTGCCGTTATCGACGATTCCGAGTCTGACTTTTGTCTTGCTTGTCCATTTCTGCCCGATTCTCTGCGTTCCCTGGCCACCTCCAGGTTCTTGTAATTCTCCATCAAATACTCCGAGTACTCGCGTTTCGGGTTCTCCTTCATCTCGGGTTTGACCGTGTACATCTTGAGCATGCCGTCCCATGTAAGGAAACGTAGACCCGTCGACTCGCAAATTTTCGCTTTCACCTGCCGAGTATGTTTTTATTACAGTTCTTTCTCGTTAATTCAGTGTATTTTGTAGTTCTTAATTTATTAAAAGTAAGAATGATCATATCAACCCAATGGAATCTTAAATATAAATGCATGATTCCTTAATAACGGTATAAGTATGGATAAACGGCACAGAAAGAAACCGTCTGCTTGCAAGGCAATAAAAAGCTTAAAACATTAACTTTAGTGAATGAATCAGCTAACTTGAAACAAACATACAGATCCACTCTCCATCGATCAACCATTCTATCTATGAAATGACTTAAGAGACAGCCAATCAGATTTACAACGACAGCCAACCTCATCAGCGAATTCAATGGCCGAATGTCCAACCGGCCGTTTCATGGGTGGCAAAAACGTGCAGTCGCAGACAACGGCCCAGGAGGTGAAAAGATCCTTGAGGTGACCAAGCCAGACATCCTGAATTAACTGACTGCATATGCACTCCCCTACTCACTCACTCACTCATTCACTCACTCACTCACTCACTGACTTATTCATTCACTCACTCACTAGTCACTACTTACTCACCCACTCACTCACTCACTCACTCATTCATTCACCCCACTCATTTAACCACTAACTCACTCACTCAGTCACCGATTCACTCGCCCACTCACTCACTCACTCACTCACCTGATACCAGAACGGATCGCAGTACTTGGCATCGTAGGTGATGGCCACCGGATACACGGTATCTGCCACCTCGAAAGCACCCTTCTTGAACTGTACCACGGCCGTGTTGTTCACACAAACGCCCTCGGGGAAGATGAGAATCGGCGGATTATCCGGGTTCTTGATGTGCTCGCGCATCGATGTCATTACCTGTTTGCTGAAAAAAATCACCTTTTGGTATTTTTTACTGGGACTCCTTCCATAAAAAAGTCATCAAGGCCCACTAATATCATAATGGTGTTTTCGTAGTGGCTAGAGAGGTTAAATAAACTGACGGACAATAGCAGAAACCCCAAGAGCAACGCCTCAGGTTCTGTGTCTCAAATCAGGTTTTGAACCATAGATAAGATGATATTACAGTAACAAACTCATAGAAAGGTATGAATTTATTTTAAAAAAATTCGTGAAAAGGTTAGCAGCAGTCTGAACTAAACACGAACCGATCCTGCTGGGATGATCGCTCAAACCAGAGATGTGGTGTCAGACGTTGCGTGGCATCTTCGATGAAACCGAGCATGCCCGGATGACGTTGACCTGTACAATTAACGAGTAATAAGGAGTGGCTCTCGTATATATATCCTCACTGACTATTTGAAACTTCACTCAATCACTCACTCGCTCACTGACAACCCGATTCACTCATTCTCTAACTGAAAATATTAGTCACTCATTCACGATTCACTTCCTCATTCACTCACTGCATCAATCAATCAACCAATCGAGCAAACAATCCATTAGTAATTCGACAATCAATCAATCACTTGTTCACTCACTCATTCACTCACTCATCCACTCACTCACCAGTCAACGCGTACGTCTTTTCGGCCACCAGTATAATAACATCCATGGGTGCCGTGTGATTAGCCACGACCATGCCCGTGCCGGGTGCCTGATTCTCAAGGCCATGATACCTGACGAACAGACTCACCGACTTACCAACAATACGGTAGACGACCAGACAACCGTAGTCGCTGAGCTGCCGACGTGTGATACCTGTAGATATTTTTTATATTTTTTTTTTATTGTTGGGTTGTCTCACTCGGATTGAGACTTCGCCGGGTCCCAATCACGAATGGTGCTTGCCATAAGGCATATCATGGAACAAGTTCCAAAATACTCCATCTGATAGATACTGTTGAGTAACAAAAATAACAGCAGAAACAACAACAATAACAACAACAAACAGACTGACCTCTCAAGAATCCCGGCCATTCCGGTCCATTATCTGGCCAATAATGGACGAGTATGATGAGCAGCACCAGGAATACGAGTCCCAACGCAAACAGGCAGACCCGGACGGGTAAGAGTATGAAGTACCGACAGAAGAACCCGAACGCCCATAGCAGCTTGATGCGTAGCGATGTGAGCGGGTACATGTGCTTGCTGCGGGATAACATGTTCCAGCATGGCAGTTCCTGCAAGCACATTCTGTGAATCGTTATACTGAAAGTCTAAACGTCGTTCATTGTCATTTTTATACAAAAAACTTTTCGTCCTTCTTTGTGTATGCATGTTCATTATTGATTGTTTTCTAAGTGCGTTCTTGTCTGTTGCACTTGAAAAGATGATGCGTTGGTGACTTTCACTTTCACTGTTTTTTTCGGTGGCAAAAAACTTGAAATGCATGAATAAGCATACCGTACTACATCATCAGATCAAAACTGATTATCAAAACCAAACTAATAACATCGATATGCAACTGATAATCAAAATATAACTGGCAATCGATGATATCCGAATGATAATCGTTAACATCTAACCTGAGCCTCCATGGCATGATTGAGTTCGTCCTCGCAAACGCATTCGATGCCGGCCTTGACAAAGTCGAGTGTATCCACGGTTACCAGCTGCAGGCACGAGTAGTCGTGCAGCAGATCGTGCTCCGATGCGACACCGTCGGTGCTAGAAAAATGCAACAGTTCATCAGAGGTTTTCTGGGGTTTCAAGTAAATAGGTTGAAGGTTAACTATTCCACGTTTGAAACATTAGCTTCATATCTTGAAAACATGGGAGGACGCACGCTTGTAAGCCAGCCGTTCGAGTAATTTTTTTACCTAGAAAAACTAGTGAACAAGTGGGCAACCTGGTCAACTCTGGAATGCCGGATGCGACACTGTTGCCGGACGGGTTACGACCCGAGTTCTGGCGTTGACGCAGCTTGGCACGCAGTTTGTCGATGGCATCGCGATGCAGCAGCTTCGACTGGAAACATGTTACAAGTTAAATTTCAGCGTAAAGGGTAGAATTACGTTATTGACTGTACATGATCAGCCGAAACTTGAACTTTTCTACATCCTATACAATTTGAATCTACTTTGTTGGGTGTGGTTTTTCAGCTCATTATTTTGTAATGTTGTCACCAGTGAAAGTTACAAAAACGATAGCAGAAAACCTTCAAAGGTGTAGTTTTGCAGAAAACTTGTAGCTGAGAAGGAGAAAGCCTCGCAAAGAAGAAACTAACTTCTGGTTACTTGTGGTGGCCTACATGATTAGTCTTGGAACCAATCTTTAACAATGATAACTGTACCTGCAATCGTTTGTTCTCTCTGATGTCCATCTTTTTCTCCTTTTTGTCTCGTTGGTTCTCCACCTCCTCTTCCCAGACGTCGATGTACGAAACCGACCATTCCATCAGCTGAAACTCTATACTTTTTTCACAACAGCATAGACTCAACAAACAATAATAAAGAATCAAACCTTTTGCAATGTCCATATGTAGGCTTCGACAGCAAACCCACACCGGATCTGAAACATCAATTCGTACCATGAATGAGTGAGCGAACTGAAGTGATTGAGTGAGTGTGAGTGAGTGGTGTACGTGAGTATTTCCCAGTTTTAACATTCAACAGTAAAGATCATTGAAGTTGGTTTGATCATCTGAAAAAATTGCACCAAAAATTAAATTAATAAGCATTACAGACAAATAAAAGTGGTAGAAAACATCAAACTTACTTTCATAATGTAATGGATTACCCAAGTATTATCAAGTAACCTGCAAAAATGTCGTAATCACGGATACGACGACAATGAGGCTGATAAACTGCATGTACCTGATCAGGTACGGCCAAAACGGCTCGGGAACTAATAACCACCACATGGCCAACAGGAAGATGCTGAAAAGAAAAAAAAGTCTGAATATAAAAGTTACGTTTTAAATTTTCAACCATATCAAATACTTGTAAATACTGCTGATCACATTTTGGCGGTAAGTAAAAAACTTGATGTGATGGACAAGACTGCGACAGAAAGTTGCACTGATTCACGTTATGGTGTTTCAGTGCTGTTATGGAGTCCTAGATTTCTATGAGTCCAAAATTACTGTAAGGGCTAGACTAGATTCCTCAAAGTTCCCCCCTTCTCGTCCGCTAGTGCTAGAGATCCAATCCAACCTGGGACACAATATCGGCTGGCCATCATCGCCCGGCATTATCGTTTATTTAAAAGACTTTTCTAATCTTTTTAGAAAATTAAATTTTACATTCAGCCGTCGACTCTTGAATAATTTTCAATAGAAAAAGCGTATTGTAGCAATTTGATCATTTTGGTTTCGGCAGTCAGTCAAAACCAGCCAAGGCACAAAAACCACTTCTGCTGAGCCTGGTCTGGGCGACAAAAGCACTGGTCTCTAGGCACGTGCACATACGCGCGCACAAGCGGATAAACACATAAGGGTAATACGATCCCTTTATTTATAAATACGACACTTTTCTTCTATCCAAATCTGGGTGTATATATGAAAAATCTTTTTCTACAGTAGTTTTCCACAGGAAACATCCTTTTTTCAATTGATCTTCTCGTCCGCTACTGCATGCGCTGGCTATGTGGCTCATGAAATACTCCACGAAGCGGATGGGAAACAGAACATAAAAGGATAGTTTCTCCAGCGGAGGAAGTTCACAAAATTTACATTCTTTCACTTCTTGAAAAAATTCATTTCCAAAATAGACTCTGATGTTTAACAAGTGAAGGCAAGCTGATAGTTTCTGATAAAAACTTTGATCATTTATCCACATTTACTGCTCATGGAATTACAACAGCAGTGGCTCACTCGTACTATTGCGTATGTTCCAACGAAACGAACAGTGTTGGGCGTTTCTGATATGGGATAAGTAGAATGAAATGAATGCATTCAATGCAGATGAATCAGAGCCTGTCCTATAATATGCATGTTACATACATGTGAATCAACCTTTATTATTGATGTTGTTGACGAACAAAATGTTGTTGTTGTCGCTGTTGTTGTTGTTGCTGCTGCAGTTTCAGGTGTACTCAAGCGGCTTTGTTGCGTGTTATGCACATGAAATTTCAGTCCCAAACATTAATTGGTGAATAAAATACGTTGTTGTTGCCGTGGGATTGTTTATCTGAATGAATATTCACTGGTGATGTAGTGTGAGATGAAGATAAACAAATATATAGATAGAAGCACATTGTGGAATATACTGAACGGAAGATAAGTGTCAGTCTCGGTGTTGATAGGACGTAAACAATCTCAGAGTTAAGGATATTCATAAAGCTGATAGTCACCACTCACCACTAGAGAATGACAATAGAAATAAACAGTGGCAATACTTTTGTTGACCGTTTTACAGGGTCAAATTTGATCATTGGACTACTGGAAAACAACCACAAAACTGCGAATTCTTCTAATTGAGCATTTCATCTTTCGAAAAGTCTAAAACCGCGAGAACATAGAGAGTAAAGAGAATATGGTTTTGGTGGTACCGGTATAGAAACCAGTTCCGGGCTTGCTAAAATTCCAGACCGCGTTATTGGCCGAACCAGATCTCGATAAACGTTTATCACAAATAAAAACGTTCCAAGTTGTTCGGTCTGGGTTCTGGTCTGGGTATGACCGAGTCCGGGTATGTCATAAAGTATACCAGGTAGGTACACTCTGGGAAAAGCATCTAACAACTTTGAGTTATGTGAAAAGTTGACCCACTTGAATTGGCAACAGGATATTTACACAAAAATATGATGTAAAGACGGTTACTCAGTAAAGCAATTAAGAAAAAAAGAATATATTAACAGTTAATGAAAGTTAAATCGTCCCACTCTATAAATCGCAGCGCAATGTAACGTTAAACACGTGCAATTGAGCGCCGGCCAAAAACTTGTTTACAACACCAATACGGGCGGGCGATGTTTACAAGATGACGGATTGCATTGTGATGATAATGATGGTGATGACTAAGCACATTCTAACTTGCTTTTCAATACACCACTAATATAAAATGATTAAGCATTTTGTTCTAATGGTGCTGACTGGATAAAGACAGAGTTTTTTTTTTTGTTGTTGTTGGGTTGTCTCATTCGGATTAAGACTTCGCCGGGTCCCAATCACGAATGGTGCTTGCCATAAGGCATATCATGGAACAAGTTCCAAGTCACTCCATCTGATGTTCAAGGCATATTATTTAACGACCATCAGCCAGTAGGTCACACTTCTGTTTTGACTGCCATAAGGCTTGTTGGTGACGGCCCCGGGATTCGAACCCGTGTGCGGCCGGCCAGGCGGTTTCAGAGTCTAGCACCTTAACCACTTGACCAGCGAGCCGATGCTTGTTGTAATAAAAGGCAACCAATTAAACGAGACGGCGTTGTCGGAGAAATAAATTTCAGTTCAAAACGTGCAATATAAAATATGCAACATGGTCAAAATACCCCGATTTAGCCGACGACACATCAACCAGACTCGGCCTGGACTGGATGCTTGCATCTGGAAACAATCCGTCAAGTGAAAGTGATGGTAACGTTGATATGACAACCAGACAGACAGCGGAATTGAAACCAACATATGAAAAGTGATGAATGCGTGGAATTCTTTGAATGTCGGTAATGGTATTGTATGCAATGCACAAAGTAGAACCAATTGAACAATAATGCAAATTATCTAAAAAAAACTTGTGTAGCAGATGTGAAGCAACGTCAGAATGTTTGTATGCAGATGACATTTTTAAGCAACTTGATAACTACATGTGAATTTTACTCAAGTCATGTGAACTGACCCAAAGGTAAAACATTCACAAACTGTTTGAGTTCCGTTTTACCCATTTCTACTAACGCATTACATGTTTATGTTGAATAATACAGATAAATCATGTCTCAGTGACATTTCGGGAAGAGCAGAACAGGTTTGTGGAAACCTTTTCAACATACTTGGTCACATCCAGGTAAATCGACCACAATCAACATTGATGTGTAACTGAACTGGAAAACAACCAAAATTTTGGTTAATGGTTAACTTATACATAAGTTAATCGTTAAGATAAACATGAACGTTACAACACCAACATCAAGTTACCAACAACATGCATATACAGAATAGGAAATGAAGCACGAACACGAACGAAGATCTGTTTGTTTTCCATTAAAAATAAATAAAATAATTGTTTTCCATAAAGTTAGATAAATGCAACACAAAAACATGCTCACAAAGCGGAATAATATTAGAAGGTAACGGCAACCCGGTAAACTGAAAAATCTAGATCGAACATGAATAATGAATTAAGTATACTTTATTTATAATCTTTATTTTCATAAACATACTTCTTATGTCAAATAAATACCAAACAAGACAAGTACATAAGAAAATGAACATAATATATAATCGCGTTGTACGAGCGGTTTGTATAGTATTTACAACATGTACACAGGCACACTTGTACTTGATAAACGGCCGATCATCAGTAAACGGCAGAATGCATACATGCTGATAATACGAGTTCAATTATATGGCAGGTGTGTTGTTGTTGTTGTTGATGATGTTGTGGTTGTTGCTGTTGTTATGCAAGTTGTAAAGTTGTAAACAGTGGTAGTTGGTGACAACAAAAACGGTTACAATTATATTTGGTGGCGGCGGTGCGAAAAAAGCACAAAACACCTGCCACTAAGTACAGTATGTGAAACTTAATTTTATGTAAAGTTTAAGAATCCCTCACTGTCACTGTTAATACAAATTTCAAATTCTCAAACTGTCTATCTGACGTATCAGGTTTGGGCATAAATAATCGCCGTTTAACAGTGTTTTATTTGATATAAATCAAACTACAAAAATAAAGCGATGCATAAAAAAACAATAAATATCACAATCTCGATGACGGGAACCTCTGCAGAAACGGTAGTATCACTGGTTTATAGGGATTCACTGACGGCACAAAATGACCACCGTCGTGTACGATTTCTTGTTTGTCCGTGAACAAGGCGGCCAGTCGTTGGCTCATATCTGTAAACCAAATACTAATTTACTCACTTACTCACTTAATCATTAACACATGCAGTTGCATCAAGTTACTAACCTCACACTTACTTACTCACTCATTCATTAACTGACTCATACACTCACTAGGTTACTCACATCACACTCATACATTCACAAACTAACTATTAAAACGACAACCAACCAGTGCTTATAATGGCGTCTGTATTACCGTAAATGTGCAATGTGGGCATGTCAACTTTGGTGTCCAGCTGCCAAGCGTGCACGGCACTGCCCGAGACAAAACCCGATACCAAAATGGCGAACGAAATGTTGAGCTCGATTTCTGTGAGAATGGCACAAAAATTGACGAATGACATCATGACAACCAATCAGGATATTGGCAATGTAAAGAACTTATGTATGTAGCCCACATTGTTATCAACTGTCAAGTCTAGCGGGAAGGGCACAAGCCTAAAAAATTATGGTCTTATTTCCGGAACCTGACGCACCGCTCTGGGGTGTCTGCCATTGCCCGTCAGTTTATTCAACCTCTCTGGCCACTAGGAAAACACCATTCTGATGTGGTATTCACAAGTCCCAGTAAAAACTACAACCAATCAGGATATTGATCAAACAACTCTCTGAACTTGTGTACCACATACCCAACCCTTTCTCTGGTGCATAGCCAGCATCAACGCAGCCATACACGCACCCTGACTGAACGCGAACACACCATCGAACCGAGGCTGGTCAGGATCGTTGAGAGTGGTCAGCACGTGCTTCACGCTTTCGTCGAAGCCGAGCGCGTCAGAACATGAATCAGTGGCCTGAAAGTTTGGTCAACTTTGCTGTGGAATTTACAGGAGTTAAAACGGTTAAGTTAGGTGACCGGCAGTCAGTTACCTTGGCTCCAATGAGTGATCAGAAACAGAAACACACAGGTCACTCCTGGAATAAGCAGATCAGATAGATAACTCCTTGATAACCAGAACAGTTACCTTGAAGACGAGGAAGAAGATTAGGAAGGCTTCCCCTTCCCCAATTGATCTTAAAAGCAAATACAATCAAAAACACAAAACCGTGAAATGAAAAAAAAACGAGTATCGGATTGGCTCGCGTCAGGCAGTCAGACACTCACGTGTCCAACCGCCGTGTCCATTGCTTTTGTCTCATTGGGCGAAGTTGTTTTGACGCGGGCCTTGGCTCGTCGGTTGAAATCCCGTTTACAGTCATACTAATACCAGAATGTGATGGTATGTACTGCATTGGGTTAAGTTATGTATAGCGAACAAAAGCAAAGTATGGTGCAATACCTGTCGTCTTGTCAGGCAGACATTTCAGCTCAGCCTGTAGTGAACCCATTCAAAACTCGTCATCTTTTTGGTGATTTTAACTTTGATTTTTTTACTGTTGATTTCATTTTTTTATCAAAAACATTGAAGGAATGTATAAGTAAAACGATAACCAGCCGAATATTACGATGATTTGAGTAACAAAACCAAATTAAGTGAAAGCTTACATGAGAACCAAATTCAATACATAGCTAACTGATTCTTCATATTATGAAACGAAAAGTGAAAAGGCTTCAAAGTTTGTCACAAAATTTGCTCATAATAAATCTCTCTGTTGAATGAGCTTGTAGACAACAAGCAGATTGACCAATATGATTACCGATTACTAAAAATATTTTAATGAAGTAATATCATTGGATTCACAACCTCTCATCCACACTCTAATATAAATCAGTAAATGAGCCGAATCTAAAAAATAAATCAAGTTACTTGAGCTGGCAAAAAAACGAGTATCGGATTGGCTCGCGTCCGGCAGCCAGACAGTTTGACCTGTCCGACCGCCGTTTCCATTGCTTTAGTCTCATTGGATTGTAACTCCCCCACCCATATGATGTGCGGGGTGTTTTGACGCGGGCCTTGGCTCGTCGGTTCAAATCCCGTTTAGAGTCATACCAATACTATTTCAGTATGTTGTCATGTACTGCCTTATACCCTATGTACAGGCAACAAAGTATGGTGCAATACCTGTGTGGTCAATGTTAGACGACCAGTGCGCTAGTCCTGTTGCTATGCATGATCATGAGCAATATCGGCCAAGTATTGTGTACTGCAGAAAAGCAGATTCTTGATCGATCATCAAGCCCTTGTAGGTTACACATAAATAAAGTATACGAATTCTGTCTCTGATAATTAACGTTCATGCCCATGTAACCCATTGGCTCCGAATTTTTCACTCCACAACCGAAACTGCGAATCTAGTGACACCGATGTACATGGATAATGCTGACTTGTCCAATAAAGTAGTATTCACTCGCCCATGACAACGAGTGTTGATATTAGTACAAAGTTAAGCAGGACACGAACCGACGAGCCAAGGCCCGCGCCAAAAAGCGTTCGTCATGCCCGTCAGGGTAAGATAGACTCACTTCCAATGAGCCCACAGCAATGGATTTGGCGGTCAAGCACTCCGGTGTTTGATTGCCTGGTGTGGGCCAATTCGATACTCGCCACCTTTTTGGGGTTTTTTACTGCAGTTACAGTTACAAATAACATGTTCAATAGATCAATGTACAGGGTGTCCCAGCGAGGGGTTCACAATTTGTTTTTGAAATAACTTTTGTATGCGTTGAGCAATAATCTTAAAAATTTATACTGTAAATACCAATACCTTGAGAATTTTTTGCCTACTTGAAATTTTGAAATTCGTTGAATACAGCTCGAATTATAGTCGAGTGAAAAAAATCTCAATTTTTGAACTTATTTTCAGAAGAATTTCGTTTTGAAACATATTCAAAACTTATTCAATGGTGATTTTACGACATTTATATTTGCAAATTATGCAGGGAACAATAAAAAGAAAAGTTTCATTTAATATGGCCACCGGATTTTTCCGGGACAACGATCTTCACTAGTTTTGAAATCGAGTAATGCGTTTGGTCGCGATTCTGCAGTAATGTTCGTCATTTTCATTAAGATAATTTCATTGAGTTATTCCATTGTGTTGATTTTGTGGGAATAAACTAGTTCCTTCAAATGTCTTCAAAACCACCAGTGGTCAGTAGCGGTCAAATCGGGGGTTCCTCCACGTTCGACCCATTCAGTTTAAGTGACCGTGCACGCAGGACAGTGACCTGTGTTGTGGGGCACCGTCAGCTTGCATGATCATTGATTCATAAACTGATACTTCATTATTTTCGAGATGCTGCAGTAAAAAAATTATTGAGTCTGTTCAGGTACTTATCACAAGTTACAACTCCATCAAACGTCAAAGAAAAAAGATCCGATCAAACTGCCGTTTAAATTTGGCTCATCAAACGTTGATTTGGGTCAGTGCCTGCCTTTAAAGATCGTTGTCTCGAAAAAATCCGGTGGTCATATCAAGTGAAACTTTTCTTTTCTATTGTTCCCCGCATAATTTGCGAATATATAAGTCGTAAAATCACCATTGAGTTTGTTTTTATTATGTTTCAAAATGAAATTCTTCTGAAAATTCATTCAAAAAATTAGGATTTTTTTCACTCGACTATAATTCGAGCTGTACTCAACGAATTTCAAAATTTCAAAAACGCAAAAAATTCTCAAGGTATTGGTATTTACAGTATAAATTTTTGAGATCATTGCTGAACGCATACAAAAGTTATTCAAAAAACAAATCGTGAACCCCTCGCTGGGACACCCTGTATGTGCATACGACAGCCAACCAAATCATTGGATTTGATAACTATTTTCCAAGCAACAAAATCGAGTGAAAGCTCATCGATTAGTAAACCAATAACACTGATTTTCATAAACGAAGGCTTCAGTTACAGCCACAAAAATTTTTCTCAGAAACCCAATTGAAAATCTTCAAATAAAACAAAAGACACAATAAATAAGTGAATGAGCTAAATAAAAATAAAATTTACGAGTGTCGAATTGGCTCGCGCCAGGCAGTCAGACACTTTTACCTGTCCGACCGCCACTTCCATTGCTTTGGTCTCATTGGAATGCTACCCCACCCTATATGGGCGGGATATTTTTGACGCGGGCCTTGGCTCGTCGGTTCGAAACCCGTTTAGAGTCATACTAATATTAGCACTCGTTGCTATGTACTGCGTTGGTATGCCAAACTTACATGGATGGTACAAAACCAGTGTTACTACGTTAGCCAGTCAGCAATGAGCAGTGTGGTCTCTGTAAGTTTCTGTTGCTGATGTTATGCATGGGTTTTAGACAACTATTGTATATGGGAAGAAAGGCCATATTTCATAGTGAAAGATGAAACCAAATGGTGAAAATTAGGTTTCATAAATACAAAAATCGTCCATCATGCTCAGCAGCATGAAACGATGCCTCACTTTTAATGAGCCAATAAAATTATTTAAAAGAATAGAAGTGAATAGTGGACAGACAAGCAAGTAAATAACTGTTGGTTTCTAAATCAATACAAGGATTGAAAAATAAAGAAACAACACAGATATGATAATTTCTCGGTTAATGAACAACCCAAACTCGACCCACTTTGAAATGATGTTCAGGCCGACTGAACCACCATCCTCGTGCTTCTACGTCTTCCTTGACCTCATCTTCAGGTATATTCGCCAAATGCGGTGCCATCATGTACACAAACTCGATCTGTTTCTTCAGTGCTTTGCGCAGTGAACCAGTTTTGGCGCGAAACACCTCGGCGTTCTGACGATATCCGTGCAGACACAGTACCTGCGATTGCGTGAAAATGTTGAGTAAGTATTTATCTGATCAAAGTGAGACCGTGTATCCTCTCAAAACTATATGGAATGGAGCGTAGCTATAGTTCCGTTCCATCGCAACGCACTATAAAATGCTAATATGAAAGCATTCCAGGATCGGCGAGAAAATTAATCACTGAATAACCGAGCCAACCCTGAGTTTGTTTGACGATTCAGCCATGATCTGCAAAATCACATACACTTCTTTTATCCACACCACGCATATTTAATCCAATTGAAAATAACTAAAAAAAAATCGTATCAGTTGTTCGAGCAACTGTTTGATTCTGACAATAATTCACTGTCACTATTAATACCAAAGCCATTCGCATTTACACGTATTTATTGTGAAATCCTCATAGTAATATTACTGGTATTAGAATAGTGAATCCGATTGATCTTTCATCGCAGCATAAAATATAATAGTAAATAGTAATTTTAATGCTGATGGTAGCAAAACATACGAATAATGTACAATAGTCACTATGTTACAGCAGTGGGTTAAACTGAGGGCAACTTCAGAGTTACATACGTCGGACTAAATATTTAACTGAATTTTTGTTAAACTGATGTAACACAAACTAGAGAATTTCATGACTTACATCAGTTTAACATTTTATGGCGCAGTAGACTCTGAAGTTACCTTAATATAAACCAGCGCACCATCTCAGTTACTTGTGCCGAATCAATGTGATTATTTATGAAAAATCTGAATTATAAATTAATTTTCCTTCTTATTAGGATACTATCAATTTGCAGCAAGCAACCGATAAATGGCAGGCGGATGGCAGATGCGAACTTTGCAAACAAGTGTACAAATTTGAACGAATAAACGCAAGAGAGACTTTGAATGAATTGAATAATCTGTAATAATATACGACGATTCGAACAGTTTAAAATGAAAGTTTAAATGAAATACAAAAACCCATCACCACGGGATGCACAGAAGAAACCCTGAACATTGAGACGCCAAGTAATCAACTGGATCACAACTACCGAATAATCAATCGAAAAACAGAACATTTTGTGAATGAAAAAAACTAACATTTGCTTCCGATTGAACAAACAGGTGGCTGTCATTCCCACTTGCTATAACTTACACTTCTGGTAATCAAATAATAAATACTGCAAAATAAAGATAAAACTGCATGAAATCACACGGGTGTCTAAAATACAGAATGAACGCATTTACACAGAATGTAAGTTTAACTGAAAATGATTAGTTATTGATGCGTTGAAAAGGAAAATCACAATATCTCATCATTCACAATACACGGGAAGGCTGTGTGCTAATCTATATTGTTTAATCGTATGGTATAAAATAATATATAATTACAATTTACAATCACAACATAGTAGACTCTTTATTATTGCTTCACGTGTGCTCGAAAATGTCAACTTAGAGTGCAAATTCTTTTCGATTTAGCACAGAATGTTACACAACAAATCAAGACACTACTAAATCACATAGCATAATTAACATGTCATACGTACTTCAAACGTAACGTAAATATAATAATAAGTTTGAAACTTAGTCCGAAGGAAGGTAACTGGACACCGGATAATGAGAACATCTATACCCGACCAAAAGTTAAAATAATGCATGCTGGAATTACATGCACGGTAAAACCTAAGTAAAACGCCAAGTAGAATTTACGCGAGTGTAATGAATAAAAATAAAATAGACCGGCAGAAAACCAAACACTTTTGCAACTTAAGGTGATTGCCAATCTTGATACTAAGATTAAGATACAATTATAATGGCGTATATTGCAATTGCATAAAAATCTTGGAAACAATAGTTATGCACACTTTTCAAAATAAATAAAAAGAATATTTCTAAATGCAGTACATTTCAAAAACATGCGTAAACCATTGTTCCTTTAATAAAAAGAAACAACTGAATGAATTCAGCTGAAACGATGCACTGGGCTATTTGACAGTTAACACAGTTGGATTGAACACGGCTAATAATTCACACAAATCGCACCACAAAAATGAGGAAAACAAAAGTTGCCTTTCTAGACTACCCCGTTATTTCGATAAAAAAACGTTTGAAACAAGCTCTATTACAAGGGGCAACCCATGAAAGACCACCGACCAAAAAAATAATGGTATAATTTGAATTTCTATCACACATTCCAAGATCGGGTACGTTTACACTACAATTTATTGTTTAATAACATTTTTACAAAAAAACTTTTTTTATCAGTAGAAACGTAACCAAGATGATGTAAAAACCACATTCAGTGATGAGATGATGAACGTTATGTATCGTGGGCCAAGACAGTATCAGTCCATTTATAAAGAATGCCAGCTCACAACGTGCCCTCCACTGAGCTGATCTTCATCATGGCGAAGTAGATGAAACGCAACACCAGCAGCGCGCCGATCAGAAATAGCACTGCAAAATATTTGATTTAATTTTCATTATATTTCGTTGACAAGATTATTTTATTGAAAAACATCTAATTTTTTAATAATAATAAAATCGAGCACCAACCTCCCCAAATGACGTACAAAAACGCGTGATTGCTGGCCATGCTCCACGTGGAAATCTGAAAAATGACTATCAATGTTATAATCATAATGGGTATAATAATCAAATATTTTATATATAAAATTTTTCAGAAAATCAAAACTTATTATACTGTTTCATAAAAAATCGAAACATGACTAACAGAATATTTGCTGACTAACGGTAAGTGCCAAGGCGGCGGCGAGTATGACGAGAGCGAGCACGGCAAAGATGATGGCACGGGTGCGTGCGTACTCACGACCCACTGACGAACTGCAAAATGACCAATTCACTTAGTTATTCGTTGCTTTTTTATAAAGTCTCAAACTATAATATATTTACGAGAAAGTGAATAAACAATAGTGAAATAACAACATTGAAACATCAATAACACACAAAAATGACTAACATCTTACGACAATGTGGACAACGCGCCAGCGTGTTGGTGAGCGTGTTGAACTGCAAGAATTGATAATGTTGTAAGGTAAATTTAATTTTATTGTGAAACCATGTAAAACTGCGTCAAGTTAAATTTTTTCATCACATTTTGGCTTGAACATTGAAGGCCCCATTCCTAAAGGAAATTTAAAATATGCTTTTGACAAAGTTTCCACTGATTTTATCGCAATAATCTTCATTTCTCTGTTTTTATTACGCTAAAGCTCCAACATTTTAAAATCCATGAATTATTGAAAAAAATTCCCGTAAATCCCAAACGCACCATAAAAATCTCACTGCAATGAGCGCATGCAACTCTGCAGGTGCCGGGCGGTGCTCTGACGGCAGTGCCGACGGGACTGGCACCCAACGTGATCACACGTTTGCAGTTGGGTCGGGGACAGGCTATACGATTGCTCGATGCCTTGCAGATCAGCAGACAATTGCACGGACATCGCACGTACTTCTTGCCCGCTGGCGCACCGCGAATCGGCTGAAAAATAAGTGTTTCATTTACATGTGAACTCATCTGAGACTGTTGAATAGGGAGCGTTACTACTATTCGTATGAGTGCCTTCATAGTTCGAGTTTTTCGGGATTTTTCTGCAAAACTTTTCCTACTTCGTTTTATCATTTTCTTCCCCTTTGTGAACCCTTGAGACCAAATACTTAAGAAAAAAAATTGTTCATCTCTGTTAACTGTACAATTTTGTATCCAACCGTGGCTTCACCGCAATTGAGGCACTTGACAACGTGCTGGTGCATCTTGCCCTCGATGTTGATGGCCACCTGGCAGACTCGACACGACACCGTTGGACCAGACAGCCCCGATACCACCTTCTCGTAGGTCGGCGGCTCCGTGTCGCCCACCGTTTCATTGACTGAAAGTTTTCATGAAACGATTTAGGGTGAATGATTAGTTGACACCATGATGATCATCGAACTAAATTGATGAAAAATTGGTTTTCATGAAAAAGATGTTAAATGACGATACGATACGAACATGAAACCTGTCATGAAAGCTGCAAAGAATGTGATAAAGTTGCAAAGGTGTAACCAACGAGTATTGATTTGTGCCGGGCTCTCATCGGGCGTTTGCGGTTCGATAAGGCGTTGGCGCTCTCCGTCGTCAGACATTATTAATGATTATTTATAGGTTACACGGGCACCTGGCTATAATCATTTGAAAACTTATTTTACCAAAATATTTATAATAACTACTTACACATTCCGTAAAAAGCTGCTAGCAATATAACAAAGAAAAACAAAGATAAAAAAATATATTCAGATCAACATAGATCTGTTGGTTCATGGGAACCATAAAACAAAAAAGTCCAACATTCCAAGATCACCCCGCCATATTCAATAAAATTCATTGTGAATTCGAGTTGATTCGAAAACGTCCGCAATCAAAAACGATTGGCGGATAACGGTGGTACATATAATTCATTATTAGTAGGTATGTAAAGACAACATAATTATAATAATAATAAAATTCGGCATACATGATCATAATCATATCATCAATTAATCGATAATTGCTCTCATACTCTAAAAATAAGAAAACACAAGAAACTAGAAAATTATCTGATTTATATCGTAGAGGATACACGCAAAAGTGAGACTACAAATCAGTGACTGGAATAATAGAGAAAATCATATAAATTAGAACTGTCGTGTATTCATATAAAAATGTGGTGGCTACCGTTTGACTGGACTGAGGAACAAAACAGAACAAAAGATGATGTAAACTGCGAAGAGGGCAACAAGTGGAAATACGAACAGAAATTCTGCAGCATATTAAAACAGTTAGTCAGCTAAGACTGAGCCTAATCAACTTCTCCAGCTCTGCATGTGTATAGCCACCGACTAAAACTATAAATGAACCTTTAAAAATTGTAAAAAGTCATGAAGCCCACAGTTTTAAAGTTTAACCGGTGGCGTACAGCGAGAAAGTGGAGCCAAGTCATGCAAATATCAAAAGCAATTGTGTATTGTAGGTAGATCACAATCCAAGTACTAGTGTGTAGTGTAACAGGGTAACTAGACGATTATAACGGGGATGACGTGATGCATATAAAGGGACAAGTAGAACAGCCGGTCATTGTCACCATATTAGTAAAAGTCCACTAACTCATGGACTGCGTGAAAAACGGATATTTCAGCAATTCTGAGCACTTTTAGCACAAAGATAAGGTACTGACACCTCAGATCTACCCAGAGCAACAGCGATGATTTGACTAGTTGACAATCGGATCGAGTAAGTAAAACGATAACTAGCGAGAACAGTGGGATTTTTTGGCACAAGGTTACTCTTAATTACTTTATGCCATGTTTCTCTGCTTTTTGTATTGAAACAATAACCAAAAAAATACCAGAAAACGGAAGCATGGCATGATGAATGGGATTTATTTCCAAAATACCCAACAAGTTATACGCTGGCGATCCCAATAAAAATAATTGAAGCGGCACTCAGAATTCTGATCACCAATGTAAAGAATAAAAGCTGATTTCATTACATCATATTGGCTGAGGATTTCTCAAAGCTGGGGTCGATACTAGCGAATGGTTGATTATTATCGGTTCAATGAATATGCTGATTTTTTTATCAGAGCTAAAAGATTCATGTCACAAAATTGCATGTCTATTTTTTTGGCTGAACATAACAGTGAACCGATGATATTTATTACCTTGATTTGATGTTAAGAACACGAAAATAACAAAATAAACAAGAAAGAAGCGAAGGCACATCAATTCCAACCAAACGTGCTTACGTGGGAAACAACAACAATTATGATGATGATGCCGTCCGAAGCAGGAGAGCCCATCCATTGAGTATTCGCGTTGTCAAGCCAATTAATCAGAATTGCTGCAAAAGCTTGACAAATTCTCCCCAAGAACGTGAAAAAAAATTAAGAAGGCAGAAAACTTTGCCCACATCTGCAACAACTGTGACCCACTCTAAAGCGTTGTCTTCTAGCCAGATGTCTAAGCCGAAAACGTGTCTCACTCACTGAGATATCAAATATTGATAATTTGTCTAACCGAAAACTCAACCGACACCGCAAACAAAAGACACGACTATACAGAGACGCTTTTGGCTATTATGATGATGACAACAGATTATTGACACAAACATTGGCCATTTTGACTATTCCGTTGTAGAGAACCCATTTCAATTGCGAAAATATATGCACCAACCAATCTTATGATATAAAAATTTTTGGATTGGTTGTTGCATGAATTTTCATTACCTATTTTATTATTTCATTAATAATAGAAAGATGGCTGTCGCTATAATTGTTTATGCTGCCGATACGTCTGCTAATTTTGCTAAGCAATCAGGGTTCTGGATCGAACGATTTGTTGGCGTTGTCGAGCTCTCCGTTCGTCAGTTTGGACGCTTCCCCGTTTCCGTTTTCTGTCGGCAGTTCGCCACGAAGTCGCTTGCTCTCGTGCTGAAAACAACAACACTGAATTTTTTAAACACACCTACATTAATGATAGATATTTTCCAAAGGTCAACGCCAAACACAACGCGATATTATTAATCAAGTCAAGTTTAACCAAACAATACCATTTACGCATATTCAGGGAAAAACGCCGGCTCATCTATTTAGTTCCAAAAAAAAAGAATCAATCCATTATCCTTATCCAACGCACGAACCAGAAAATCGCGGAAGTAGTTGCAGTCGGGGAACTTTGTGGCATAAAGAGTGCACACTTGGTCAATGTTGGCACGGGGCACCACCGGGCCGAGACGACCGCCGCGATGCAGTTCGCGCACATACTTGCGACAGATCTAGATGAGATTTTATTATAAACCGATAACATTTCTGGAATTTTTTCATCAAAGATTATAAAAAGATCATTATAAAAAAATCAATGACTACACAAAAAGCCATTTATTTGAAAAAACCATTTGAAATTTTTCACAATAATCCTGATAAATAATGATTTAATACTAATACAGACCTGCCAGCAATTGGGCGTCAACGACTGCGGGTCGGTGAAGGCCCGATTGAGCTCTTTGAGTGTGGCCGCACGGTTGTTGACGTTGATGGCGTATTCGACCATTGAATCTGTAAAAAAGTATGAACCGTATTAAAACGCGTCAAATCAGCAAGCATAAAAAACACAACACTATATATTCATAAAGACATGACTCACATGAAAACTACCCGAAGAATCACCTTCATGCTGGCTATGAGTGACTCATCAACAACAGATTGGAGAATAAAAATTGTTTGTGTTTCATGTTAGCTAGCAGCAGTGGCAATGATGTCTCCATTTGAATCAAAGATTGAGTTTTTCAGGTGAATTAAATAAGAAAAACATGTTCACTAACACGCCAGTTTGTGCGGCAACGAGTTGGCGTTGGCAGCGAGCAGTTTATCGTTCAGTTTCTTGACATTGCGTTCGCCGTCGGGGAACAAACTGGGCAGGTACTCGTCAATCAGCTCCTTAACACACTCGTCCTGCTCCTTGTCCGTTTCCACTGAAAGTATATTAGAGTTGGTTTCATTGTTATCTGAATTCTGAGTGGAGATATGTTTATTGAATTTTAAATTAGTTCAACTTTTTTGCTCCCACTTCTTTCAAAACTTACCATGAGCTAAGCGACGAAATCACTCTTGGCACTCTAAGCTACGAGTATATTGCCAACGCAAATTCAGACACGCCATATCTAATTGCCATTCGCCATTTAGAGAAAACTCCATGAAAATTGTCAATATAATAGAAAAATTCTGGAACTAACGGAAGCGCAAAAAGAGCATCTTCTGTACGTGCAGCTGCGTATTGGATGAGTCGATCTGCTGTGACCGATACAGACACTGCAGCATCGGCAGCACTTTCTCTGCAATCATAACTGTTGAAATTCAAGAGGGAATTCGACAACTTTTTTGGTGAACGAAAGTGTTATCCTGAAAAGTACACTGACCTTTCCTGTAATAAATCTCGAAACCGAGCAGATAAGAATCGAGCTCCGTTGACTTGAGATCGAGCAGCGGCTGCACAAACTTGACCGCCTCGTCTAACGGGTTCTCCGTCTGAGATAAAAAGAGCGGATTATGCAAAAAAAATCATTGCTAATTAGACGGGCAATAATAAAATTTCACTGATTTTCACATATTACACAAACAGCTATTCACAAAAATAGTATTCACAACAGAATTACTAAAATACGAATGAACCAAGTAACCTTGAGCAATTGATCGGGGTCAAGTGGCGCCTGCTGTTGATTGTCCAAATCCGGATCGGGCTTGGATGCCTTCTGTTTGGCTGATGCTTCCTGAGCAGCACGTGCTTGCTCCTCTTCCGCTTGTTTCTGAAAAATAGAAACACTTAATCATCGGTGAATAAATTAGTTAAACCATTCACTAAATTCAGATACTTGCAATAAACGCCATCCAACCTTAGCTGCCTGCTTCTTCTTCTTCCTCATCTGTTTCCTCAGCTCGCTGGCATTACCCGCTTTGGCTGTTTCGTGTTCCTCCACTTCGTTGGGGCGGTCGTACAGTCTCAGGTACACCTGACGAACAATATTACAATAATAAAGGGTTCGACGAACCGTATGAAACGACACTATGAAAAGTATGAAGTCAAAGAAACCCAAGAATGGCGAATACAAGAACCGTCAGGGCATAATAATGGATCAGCAACCTTGATGGCGCATTTAGCGGCTCTGAAGTAGAAGTGATGTCGTCTGAGCACGTCCTCCAGTCTGAGCAACCCGATGTACGCACTCAACGTCATCCGTCGCACACAGTACGTGTGGAAGTCAAATTGGTCCTCGACAATGCCCGAAAAATGCTGCAAAATGTCCGATAAAAATACACAATAACTATAAAAAGGCCAAACCTAAACAAGAGGTGAAGATTTAATTTGATAAAATAATCTAACAGTTTTATTCTTTCAAAGGTGAAAACTATAAAGAAATAGAAACGAGACAAACCCGTTCGATCATGTGGCACATTTTAAGTGCTTCACCAAATGTGCCCATCTGCCTGCATGCATTGGCGTACTCGGTCTCAAACCACATGGCCTGCATCTCGTTCAGATTCTGCATCGCATCAACACCCTCCTGCAATAAAAATTTATACCATGTCATCAGAAAGGATCCCGATTTTGCTCGTACAACCAGCAAATTATACAGCTCTGTCGAAGCCACATTTCACGATTGTTTAGGATGTTGTGAACGAATTTGAATGAAAAAATAAATCCGAAAACCCTCACAAATTGTTCTATAAAGTTTTAAATAGTTAATCAGACACCAACCCTGGTGAACTTGGCACACATCTGTTGCGCCTGCTGCAGCTGTCCGGCCCTGAGCATGTATTTGGCGGCCTTGCAGTTGATGTACCGATCGGCCGTGTCCAGCGACTGCGCCTGCTCCATCAAGACGGCCGCCTCCGAGTAATTGCCAGAATGCTGAAACAATTTATACATTTTTTACAAAGATAATTTTACATTCGTTTATTTTATTCTCTTCTACATAATACGCCATGGTTAATTTGTTAGTCAGTTGAATTGCCCTATTCATATCGTCTAACTTACGATAACTTTATTAGGAATTGGACCAATGGTTGTTACGGGGCGAGCGCCCGCTTAAAGAATACGGGGCGAGCGCCCGCTTAAAGAAGTCGTCCATGTTATACAGATGTTTTCACGGTTTCTTGATTGTAACTAGTATCGTATCACTTATTGCATGTCTTCCGAATAGAATAACTTAATTTCCCTTTTTAGGTGTCGATTTCCTGGTCTTTCAAACCAACTTTGTGTATCTTTGCCTTAGTGAGCAGCAACTCGATAAGCGTGGGCGTGTGTGCGATGGCCTTGTCCACATATTCATGTGCCTTGACCGCATTATTCAGACGGTCATAGTGCTGCGACAGGAAGTAGTACACCCACAGAATCGTCGTCGGCGCTTCTTCCGGCGAAGTGGCGTCATCCACGTCTGGAATGAAAAAGGTTCAGAATCAGAAAACCATGCCACCGGAAAAGTAAGTCCGCCGGACACCCAGACATGAGAAGGGAGAAATTTCTAGCAGTGATTTTTTAATCAATTTTAACCCCCTGTTGACTGAAGCCTGAAGACACCTTTTTACATGTTTTTCTGGATCACTGAAAAGGCTGCTAATAATCATGTCTGGTGTTTACATAGTGTTAATAGCGCGTAGGACAGAGTTATTCTGTGCTGAACCATTCTGGAGCCCACCCACAAAAATTTCACCAATTTTTCAATAACAGCATTCAAACTTCCAATAATTAAATACGAACCATCGGGGAACTTGTTTTTCGTCTCCAGGCTCTTGGCAAACGAGAGCAGAGTCTGCTCGATGACTATCGATTTGTTGGGGTCGGCGTAGAGCGAACGAAGATTCTGGAAGAGGGCGGGCACACCCTTGCGCAGTCCCGACATGAGGAACGGCTTGAGCAATTCGAGGAAACGAGCACCTGAAAGACAAATAATAATAAATACAAAAATAAATTTCAACGGTTTTACCAGGTTCTGTCATAAATTGTTCAATAAATTTAGTTTTAACCAGACACCAAGCATACTGCACCTGAACCTGAAGGTGATATCCAGGTTACTTATCCCAAACAACCTTTCCTCACGCACGCGGTTCACGATCACCGATGTTAAGAATCAATAACCTTACAACCAACCAGACACAGAAAAGGGTCGGCTGACTGACCTGAATCAAAATATTCCTAACAAAGAAATGCAGTCTTTCTAACCTTTGACGAAATTAAGAGGCAATCGTTTGCAGGCACTGGCACGTGGACGACGCGACTGGATCTCGCTGAACATTTGTAGTCGGCGCTCGATCACGTCCTCACCGTCACCATCTAAAATTTGATTTTTATAAGCATTTAGCTAATAAATTCAGTTTTCAGTTCCACACCACAAATTCATCGGGACCTCGTTTGACGTTTTTGACATCTTCGAGCTTCCACACATGAAGAAATGTCGCCTTATTTTTTCAGTCACACAATGTCTAAGAATTTTTTCAACTCAAAACGGATTTAGTATGTTTTATTTGTCCAATCCAATTAATCCCGCATCTTAACACTGATGATAAAAATCAAGTCCCGGTCAAGAAAATCTAACCGAGTCCTCTGCAGGTCTGCAACGCCTTATAATAGGCGTGATTCTCGGGATTGCGCTCAATCAGCTGCATGTAGATATTGGACGCGTCCGGCAGCCTGTTCAACTGAATCAGCATCGCACCTGTAAGTTAGATTTATTAAATTCGAGATGGAAGAAAAAATTTATAAAATTATTTTAACGAGTTATACCAGATTCATTTTTCCTCAATGTTATTTTTTACCTTTGTGTTCCATGTAAGCCAGCTTATCGCATATAAATGTGCAGTTTTCTTCGAGATGCGTCAGCGCTTGCGGGGTATCGCCCGACTCGCGAAGCACCATGTTGATGTAGAGCAGTAGCTCACTGTACTCAAAGTCGTAGTCGTTCGGCTGCAAAACAATTGAATCAGAAATCACCTCGAATCATTTCGTAAATACAACAAAGACACAAAGATTCTCTACTATAAAGTTACATCAGATCATACTAATAACTAATTTTTCCAGTAATTTTTTTACATCTTTAGACATTTCATTAGCTCGATGCATTCAGACGAGGTTCTGCCTGACTAAACATAAGTCAACTACGATAAATTATGGTTTATTCGCGTTTCTGAATAGTTTGGGTTGGGTGGGTATCGGTAAAAGCCCCCCTTTATTTTTTTGTGAATTAAATAAATATCATGAATATTATACACTAAACATCATGAATTACTAGAATAATTGCATCGGTAAACGGTAAGAACAAAACGAATGGCAGCTAACCGTCTGCGTCTTTTTGTACTCGTTGAGTATCTTGAGCGCCATATCATAGTCTTTGAGCAGATGATAGGACATGGCGTACCCGATCCAGCTGTGCCTCTGTGCCGGTCGCAGTGTCAACAGCCGGTACCGCGTGTCCCTGAATCCCTCGAGATCACGCATCTGGATTTGCAACAGCGACAGGTCGCGCAGAATTTGCATGTTGTCCTGAAAGTTTTAGTCGGATAAATTAAAATGTAGAAACATGATGCTGAAGAATGATGTGATGATGAATATCGGAATATCCGTAACTTTCTTTTCTATTCTGAAAAGTGGAGGTAAACCGTGGTAAAGAGACAATGTTACTGGCATTTTTTATGCACACTAACACTACCATTACATAGATAAATTTTCACAAACAGCCGTTCGTCGTAAGCTCCTCGAAGAACAAGCAAATTTTCAAGAAGCTCATGCATTCAGAAGAAAAAAATGAGTTTGTTTTGTTTTTCATTTTTACTGTTTAATGTTACTTTAGCTTTATCAGAGGTCTATGAAATAAGCAACATGAGGCTTTACCTTGTCCAGCTTGAGTGCATTTCTGTAGGCCTTTATGGCTTCGTCGTACTTTTTATCAGCCCGTTGCAGCAGCCCGAAAACGTGCCAGCAAACATGCGACTTCAGATCATTCTTTAAGCCGCGTTTCACGTGATCTCTCGCCTCTTCGGATCGACCGCCGGTACAGTTGAGTAACAAACCCTTCATCGCCAGCGTTTCTAAAAATTAAGCTGATTAGGTTGAAACTGAAAATCAACTTCGTAAGCATCAGTATGTCCGATCTTGCCGTTGATCCATATTGAGTATGTCACTTGATAAATTAGCTTATGCTATAATAGCTGAACCTGTGGTCTAAAAGTTAACGTTAGTACTTATCAATCGATTAAATCGTAAAACGAACCTCCATGTTCCGAGTACTTCGGGTTCGTCAGGATCTGTTTGGCGAATTTGATGCCATTGCGGTACTGCTTGTGTTCGTAGCATCTCTGAAAAAAGCACAAAACTTATAGGAAAACAATTATGTAACTTTACTACACAACATTGTTATCTCACCTTGTCTCACTTTATCAACAGTATTCAGGGCTTCTTCTTCACCACCACGATCAAGAACATAGCTTGCCTCTGACTTGAATTTTTACAGACATGCCAGACGAACCTGAGTAGGGTCTCAACCTTCAGATGAAAACCCATTGTGTCATCCGCACCGGACTCAGAAGCCGATTATAGATTCGCCGATCCCATCCATAATGCGTCCGGTTCCGGGCGCCGAACCGATGACTCAGATAAACCAAACCACAGAAAAACAACTAGATAACTAACCACGATCTTCTTAAATATGGCATGTTCTCTTGGCGGCAACGGGTTGTTACTGCTCAAAGTCGGTGGTGGAGCCATCGTGATCCGGGGCCGGCTATTTTCAGAGAGGGAAAGTCGTCTCCCTGGAAACAGAAAACAATTATTCTTCAGTTCATACGTTCTAGAATGCAAGTGCTAACTATTCTCACACGTTTTAGAAACAAAGTAAATTTATTTATTCAAACCAAGACGCAAAAACAACCACAACGAGACGGAAATAAGGCGTTTTGTGTTAACGATATGTGCAAAAAGGCATCGACCAATTTGCACGTGCAAAAAGGCACCGACCAAAAATTTTGGGTTTGTCGTTTTGATGAGTGACGATAGCTATAGGTAATAAAAATAATTTAATCATGTGTTCTAGGAAGCTGCTACAATAGTTAATCATATTTGAGAAAAATAATCAGGTTTATTTATGTTTTGTCTAGCTAAAAACATGGAACTGTTTATGGTCGGTGCCTTTTTGCACCGAGAATAAGGTTACAAAAAACGTTTTTTTGAAATTGTCGTATTTTTTTTGAAGTAAAATTGGCCCCATACACGTCCAAATCCTGGCTAATCTTGATTAACCTGGGTTAATCTTTTTTTGTAGTGTATAAGTATGCTCATGGCTCAAATCCTGGCTAATCTTGATTAACCTAGGATACATTTTCCTATCAAAATACACTGCGAAAAAGATTAACCCAGGTTAATCTTGATTAACCTAGGTTAATCTTGATTAACCTAGGTTAATCTTAATTAACCTGGGTTAATCTTTGCGGTCACTTGTGCGAAAACTTGATTTTCATAATTTAGCAGGAATAAATTAATTTCTAGACCTGGAATTTTTTTGTATGTAGGCCCAATGATCAGCATGATCCTACCGATTACTCATGATATTTTATTAAGTTTACCCAACTTTATTTATAAGAAAACTTCACACCATGAGCGTTCGAACAAATGAACGCAAAGATTAACCCAGGTTAATCAAGATTAACCTGGGTTAATCAAGATTAACCTGGGTTAATCTTTTTCGCAGTGTATTTTAATAGGAAAATGTATCCTAGGTTAATCAAGATTAGCCAGGATTTGAGCCATGGGTATACTTATACACTACGAAAAAGATTAACCTAGGTTAATCAAGATTAGCCAGGATTTGGACGTGTATGGGGCCATTGTTTCAACAAAACTGGGTGAATTGTTTATTACAACTGTGGGTTGTCTTTTCATCAATCATGACAAACTATTATTATAGTTAACTCACTCGCTCACTTATTCACTCACTCACTCACTCACTCAATCATTCTCTCACTCACTCACTCATCCACTCATTTACCTACTCACTCACGCATTCACTCACTCAATATCTCATTCCCTCACTCATTCAGTCACTATATCACTAATCCCCTCACTTACTCACTCAGTCAATTACTCACTCACTCACACATTTCCTCACTCACTCCCTCATTCCTTCACTCATTCAGTCACTCAATCACTAACCCCCTCACTCACTCACTAAGTCACTTACTCACTCACTCATTTACTCACTCCCTAACTTAATACGCACTCCAATACCCGTTCACTCACTCACTCACTCACTCACTCACTCCCACTCACTCACTCACTCACTCACTCACTCACTTACTCACTCACTCACTCACTAACTCACTCACTCACTCACTCCCTCACTCATTCGCTCACTCAATCACTAACCCCCTCACTCAGTAACTTACTCACTCACTCATTTACTCACTCCCTAACTCAATACTCACTCCAATACCCGTTCACTCACTCACTCACTCACTCACTCACTCACTCACTCCCACTCACTCACTCACTCACTCACTCACTCACTCACTTACTCACTCACTCACTCACTAACTCACTCACTCACTCACTCACTCCCTCACTCATTCGCTCACTCAATCACTAACCCCCTCACTCACTCACTCACTCACTCACTCACTCACTCACTCACTCACTCACTCACTCACTCACTCACTCACTCACTCACTCACTCACTCACTCACTCACTCACTCACTCACTCACTCACTCACCTCACTCACTCACTCACTCACTCACTCACTCACTCACTCACTCACTTCCTCATTCATTCGCTCACTCAATCACTAACTCCTTCACTCACTCACTCACACTCACTCACTCACTCACTATTTCAATACTCACTCCCTTACCCATTCTCTCACTTATTCACTCATTTACTCAATCACTTACTCACTCACTTTTTCACTCGAGCACTCACTCAATTAATGCTCAATCACTTTCTCACTCAGTTACTCATTCACTCTTTAACTCAATACTCATTCACTAACTTACCCCTTCACTGACTTCCTCACTTAACAATTCACTTACTCACTCACTCACTCACTCACTCACAAACTCACTCACTCACTCACTTATTCACTCACTCATTCACTCATTCACTTTCTCACTAACTCAATACTCACTCACTCACTTACCCAATCACTCATTCACTCAATCACTCGATCGCTCACTCACTCACTCACTCACTCACTCACTCACTCACTCACTCACTCACTCACTCACTCACTCACTCACTCACTCACTCACTCACTCACTAACTCAACCAACTGTGAATAACTTTTTGAATAACTGCTGAACCCGGGACATTTTCTTCCTGTAAAACCTTTTTTTCATGTGCAAAAAGGCATCGATCGAAACGAAATATCGAAACGATCGAAACTGTTCGTTTCGATATCGTTAACACAACGCACCGGAAATAAATTTCGGAAAATGAATTTGTGTGCCGCGAGCTGGTCCATGAAAATAAAATCTTGCGTTGGAAAAGTGTTAGGGCAGAAAAAAATCATGTGCACAAAAATTTCAATTTTTTCGGAGCTCTCATCGGATATTTTATAACATAAAATGATGAATATTTAGCGAATAAACAAATAAATAATGCGGTAATGCCGAGTCTGCATATCTTCGGGCGTCGGTGGGCGTTTGCGTCGGATGACCTGGTGTTTCCGGCAACCACCGAGGCCATTTTGCGACTGGTTTGGTTTGTGATCGCGTTCTGCCTTTATACGATACCCGGGCCACAACAATCACAGCCATGTGTACCTGTTCTGGCCGATTACATTATCATACTGCTCGTCCTCAATGCTTTGGTTGGTTATACAGTTCGTATTGATCAGGTTTTTTTCGTTAGGTTGAACTTTTGGGCCTGGGCGGGGATGACTGAATGAGTCAGTTACCGGTTTGAAGTTTTCTCACTCAACCTACTCGCTCGGCCGCTCACACTTCCTTACTCATTCACCTACTCACTCACTCACTCAATCACCCACTCACCACTCCTAATCTCACTCACCCACTTACACTCATTCACTCGCTGCCTCACTAACTCACTCACTCACACTCACTCTCTCACTCCCCACTTTCACTCATTCACTCGCTGCCTCACTCCTTCTCTTATTCACCAGCACCACTCATTCACTCACCCGCTCATTCACTCGCTGCCTCACTAACTAACTCACTCACTCGCAACTCACTTACTCACTCGCTCCCTCATTCCCCACTCACTCACTCACTCACTCACTCACTCACCACTCACTCATTTACTCACTCCCTCCCTCATTCACCACTCACTCACTCACTCACTCACTCACTCACTCACTCACTCACTCACTCACTCACTCACACCCTCATTCACCACTCACTCACTCACTCACTCGCTCGTTCCTTACTGCAGTTAATCGCGGTGTGCTTCGCGATCGCATTCGTGAGTGCGCAGGGTACCATCTTCAATGCGTACCCACGTCGTCACCTGTCCATGCTGCTATATCTGCGTCTGCCACTTTTTCTGTGTGAAGTCGGCGTCAATGTATTCGGCACCATTGGAGTGTCAAGTTCGTATTGTTTAATGTCATAATCATGGTCTCTTTATTAGTCAAATGGCAGACTGGATACATGAATCGCGATGAGTACATAAAACCAATAAATGTTGGGATTTTGATCGATAGTCTTCCATAAAAAGTTAATCATATAAGAAGTATAACTTTAAGAATAGAATTACTAACTTACAAGAGGTGGTGAGAGAGAGAAAACCCTAATGGTCTTTTGACCGTAATATCGTTATTCTTATCATCTCGTCAAAGACTACCCGTCAAAACGTTGAAAACATGTTCAATTGTTACCTAAGTGAAATTTATCTAATAACAGTAAAACGTAAATATTTCATTATTTCAGCTCCCCACGAGGGTTCAGAATGTGGCACTCGAATCGTGGCATCTGTGTGGACGACAGTGTGTCTGGAATGGCTGGTCATATTCATCTTCATCGTCGGATTATATCTCGTGTTTGATCCCTTTCACATGGGTCAGTTGTCCAAAATTTTCCCATTTTTTTGGTAATAAAACAAAAAAGTTTATTGCATGAGGTTACATACTTTGGAAAATTTTCATTATGTCGGATCGCACTTTGTCAGTTGATTATATAAATATATAACATGTGTTATGTTGTCTGGGTGGTCTGAATGAATGACTAAAATATAATTAATTAGAACCTAGTGTTCGTGTCAGTAGTTGCACTTTGATTCATGTCACTAGCCTTCAATTCGTCGATGGTTCAGATTGTAATGCTAGTTTTGTTATATTTTAGGTCACCACCACAACCGGAGTATGGCCAAGGATAACGCCAAACAAGTCTGGAAGCGTCGACTGCGTTTCTTCTTCCTTTGCGCCAACGCTGATGACAATGCCAAAACGGCTTTCGAGGAAGTGGCAGAATTGCTGAGTTGGTTTTGGGACATTTTCATTACTGAAGTTATCAAGGCAAACTAAGACCGTATCAGAATCTACAATGGTGTTTTCGTAGTGACCAGAGAAATTGATTAACTTGACGGCCGTTGGTAGAAGAAGCAAAGCGTCAGAGTCGGTGTCTCAAGTCAGGTTTTGAACCAGCAAGACCACCAGTTTTCTAGGCTGACGCCCAATGCACTAGACTAGACAGGTCAGAAAATATATTAGTACAGTAATTGACCCCGCAAGTGTTGTTTCATAAGTTTTTTGGTGAAGTGTGACAGAGAGTGTAAGTCAATCAGTGAATTTGAATTCCCCAATTGCAGCCGATTTCTTTGGTGACATGGATCTGGTGCCGAGCGATGTCTGGGCCGGACTGCTGTTGCTGGCCAACAAGGACATGTCCATCATGACTGATTCCCGAATGACTGAACCGCATCCTCCGGGATCTGTTGGTTGGTTCAATCTGGAAAAGAATCGGTCGTTTCTGTTTATAAAAGACAAAGCTTGGTAATATGTGCTGTAATATTCTATTGATTCTTCGACTGATTCTACAAAAATAAGTGAGTGGATCCTAGTTTCGGCTTCGGGAGCTTATCTTTGACCTGATTTTCAATACATCACACCTTTCTATAAATCAACGACAAAGAACAATATATTTACTTGAATTTATGGTTTATATTTTTTCAGAAATGTGTGAACGTCCGTCATGGATGAATCTGAAATATGCGAGTCGAATGGCCGACTTTGCCATGGGCGTATATGGATGGCCTCAATACATCTGGAACAACTGCGGCTACGATGCATGGTCGAACATGTGTAAGGGACTCAGGTGCTGCTGTCGATGTGATGATGTTAGTGGAATAAGATTACTATTGGTTTACATTGTTGTATTGCAGGTTTTTTTCAGTAGCAATCATTCAGTCATTATGGTAGACAGTTAACGATTAAGTTCAGGGCAGCCAGAAATGAGCTTTAAAGCCTCGTGTGAAGGGTGAAAAGTTGTTGTTGTTCTTGTTGGATATTGAATAATAAGCTGAGCAAGCAAGCTGTTTTTATATGGCTCGTCATGTTGCTTTGTATTTTTAGTCAAATTAAAAGAAATCACACCACATTAATGTATTTTCGTTATTGTTTTTATAGGCGCTAATAGTGCGCGACAACTGCTGCCGGTGCAACACGGCTGCTTTTCTGCTAACCACTCAACTTACCGAAGCCGATGTTCATTATGCCTCGTTTAACAACAAAATCTATGAGGTTGGAGTTCGGTAACAATGACAAAATGTAGTTTGTATGCAAATATTCAATGGATTTCGGGTTATATTCAAGAATTAAGATTCGATTGAAAAGTGCGCTTGAAAATTTGAGTTTGCTGTGCTTGCTACCGATCGGATCTCCTTCAACCCAAATTTCCGTGATCCGACTATAGATTTTTCTCGCTGTATAATACTAATTTTTTTATGGAAAAGGTCTGTCAACAAGTCTTCAGTTTTTCCAACCTCTCTGGCCACTACGAAAACTCCATTCTGATATGGTATCCGTGTGCTTTGATGACTCCAGTAATGAAGAACTCCTTGAAAATTTCAGTATTATTATGTATGATGTTCAGGTACCATTTGTGGCGTGTGCTGACACGTCGACGGAAACGATCGTAATCGCCATCCGAGGCAGCATGTCATTGCGCGATGCCATCACCGATCTTTCCATGAACGATGAAACACTGCCGCTGGGATGCTCCACCGAAACTGAGTTCGTACTTGCTTGCTATAGTATGAAAATTGATACAATCTGAAATTCGGATACCTTAATGCATGACAATTTTTTTCTTTTTACCAGGCAAAATCAAATATAATTTGAGGTGGGATTTTTGAGTGAAACTGCGCATCGCGTTCACTGGGTTCAAATAAGTATTTTCATGGCATAGATTTGGGGATCAGGAAAAACAATCCCCGAGAAAATGTTCCAGAAAATGAGTTAAATCCATTCCATTAATTTCAGCTCAGACAGCGGTGTATCCGTACAGCAGCCTGGCACGACGGGTGATCCACTTGACGTACGAGTGCACATGGGCATGTTGCAATCGGCCAGATACGTTGTGAACGTGCTCGAGAAGCAGAACATCATCGACGATCTATTTGTGCTGTATAGGGATTACAATCTGGTTATAACCGGACACAGTTTGGGTGGCGGTGTGGCGACTATTGTGGCTATGCTTTTGAGGTTATTTTATTTTTTTGTTATGTTTTATGTTGTCTACCTATGTATGTAGAATTAAAGTGTCTTAATTAGTTAATTTCAGTACATGAATGTTGGTGGATTGATCAAATATTTGAATGAGTGGTTAAATAAATGAGCATTTGGAAAAGGGTATGATGAGGCATATGAAGGAGTGAGTGAGCATCTGAAAGAATGAATCTCGTGAGTGAGTAAATGAGCAAATGTTTGTCTTAATAACTCATTGAAATTATCAATTAAGCTAAATTTCAGTTCACTATTCCACACTTAATGTACTTTCAGACACAAGTACCCGCAGGTGCGTGTGTTCGCGTTCAGTCCGCCTGGTTGTGTGGTCAACAGTGACGGACTGGCCTTTTGTAATTCGTTTGTGTGCAGGTTAGATAAATAAATAAATAACGGTAGAAAATTAGGTTTATGTAAGTGCAAAAAGTTAGCTCGCTCTTTTTCGTTTTGTTGTTATATCAGAATTACCCGTAAATTTGATATTAATTTTTGAATGAAGTATCATTAATACGTGACATTTCGTCGTCGCTTTTTTATCTTTCTTTTATCGATCTGATTCTGACATACTTATTTCTGGGTCTACTTTAGATCAGCGAAGAATATACTGTTCAGGACATGAACATATTTCAGCGTTGTACTGGGTGACGATTTAGTGCCCCGAATGTCGTATGAGTCGTTGCTCACTCTCAAGTACGACATCGTACAGCTCCTCGAACACTGCGACAAGCCAAAGTATCAGATTCTACTCAAGGGCTGCTTCCGTCTCATTTGCGGACCACAACGAACGGCAGATACGTTGGAAAGAATCGGTTAGATTTTTAAATTATTCAAGTGTTTTGTTTTTGTAATAAAATATCTTTCAAATCTTTCACGTGCATGCCTACAGTATCCTTTTTTCTCAACTGAAAGTAACCGGAGTTTCATTGAAATCTACTGGGGATTAGCACCTTTAAAGCTACGTCCTAGAGTAATCTTGAAATTTCGATAAAAACTTGTATCTTTCCAGGTTCACTCTTCGAGAGATTTATTAATAGAGCAGGTACCTGGTTATATGTATGCTTAGCTTTTCACGTGCTTTGCAACTAACATATAACTGGAGTTTATGCTCGAAAAATCAAAACTCGATGTGATTTTCAGATAACACACAAGCTGACCTCGAGGCTCCGCCTCCCGATCCGCCATCATCTTCGGCCGTGTTCAGCGACGATCCAGATACGGTCAGAACTTCGGTTGGTTATCATCGAAGTTTATTGAAGTATTTTACAGTATACATTCTGATTAGATGACATTCCGTTGGCCATTTAAATTCCGGTTCTGACCCATTCCGGGCCACCCACTGAGAATATGTACGTTTACCTGTATTATTCGCGTATCCATGAACCTATACGATTAGATAACATACCTGATAAGGTAGAATTAGAATAAAGGTTGATAGAATCTAATGATGGTCACTGGTCGTTGTCATAAAACCGTTCTGATATGGTAGTAGTGTGCAATGTTGACTTCAGTAATGAAGGAGTCCCAGTAAAACACAATAATCACACTACGTAGTTTTTCTATGTTATCACATCACAGTGTGATTATTTGCAGATCGTAACGGGCAGTCGTCAGCAGCCGAATCGGCCTCTGCTTGGCAGTCCACGAGTACGGCTCGGCTCGAACACGTACGGTACAAGTTCGGATGAGGGCACGTCCAATCCTGATGGACCGCCAAATGGTTAGGTAATTCCAGTTCAAAAGTGGTAAACCACTTTTGAATCTATAAATTAATCCGGTCCGGTGGAAAATGGCCAGTCTTTTTTAAACGCGTGTCCGAAATTCGCGATTGAGTTCTTTATGAAGTCGGCCGGCTGATGTTTTTGTTGTTGTTGTTGTTGTTGGTGTTGTTGTTGTTGTTGTTGTTGCGTAATGTTTTGGTTGTTGTGTAATGTTGTTGTTAATGTTGTTGATGTTGTTATTGTTGTTGTTGTTGTTGTTGTTGTTGTTGTAGCTGCTGCTGCTGTTGTTGTTATTGTTGTTGTTTCTATCGTCATGTCGTCTATAAATTCAGCCGGTGGCATACAACGTGTGAACAGCGACGACGACCAGGAGGAATGCAGCGTCGTCCGAATCACCCTGTACTGTCCGGGTCAGGTGCTGCATCTGGCCCGACCCGTCCACAGTGTCGATGATGAGGCGCAGGTCATGTGGACTGATTACAGGTTCGTAGTAAATTAAGTATGTTAATTATGAGCTATCAGAAGGTAGCACTGACATCCCAGGTCAGCCAACAATGTTTTTGTCGCCCGTCTAGACTAGTGCGTAGAGCTCCAGCCTAGTAAACAGGTGGTCATAGGTTGGAAACTTGACTTGAGACACAAACCCTGACGCGTTGCTCTAGGCTTTCTGCCATTGCCCGTCAGTTGCTTCAACCTCTCTGTGTCACTACGAAAGCACCAGTCTGTTATGTTATTAACATTAAACATCATACATGTTCTTAAATTATCATTGTTCACCACCTTCAGACGTTTCACGAGCATCAAGATCAGCAACCGCATGGTGACTGATCACATGCCGGCTCCGGTGTGCGACAAACTCAGACTTCTAACGGCTGCCGAAACGTCTACTTACAGGATTTGAATAATGTTTTATGCTCTTGGGTGCTTGATTTCTACACTTGTGTATATTCAGTTTTTTTTCTTTCTATTTGAAATCAAACATGATGATTGCTTTATATGGCATAGTAGAGCATCTGTGGGAATTGCTTGGGTTTTTCATGTTTGGAATTAGGTGGAGATTTTATCAGAAACATCAACATGATTTAGATAGAGTGCCAACAGCTACACTTATGCGAGTTAGATTCCCACGCTTTTACTTTTACATGACCGAAAACGAATATCAAACGATTTTTCGATCTTTTAGTTGCTAGTTAATCTGTTTTATTCTTGTATTGTATAATCATTTAGATATGTAGTCAACTGTTGTGTGAACGAAATGTGATTTCCCTCCCATATTGTCCCATATCTGTTTTCTTACTCACTCCCTTACATTTCACTCTCATTTATATTGTGCTTCATTGTATTTTGTAGAATTGAAGAATTCAAATATATTATGATAAGGAAAGTTTATTTAAAGAACACTCATTTTATTTGACATTTGCTTTGCTTAATAAGCGGAATTTTCTGGTTACTAAGATTTATTATGTGCCTATTCACGTAAGCTTTCCTTCTCTTTCTTATACTGCTTTATTGCTAATCAAATTCTATATTGTAAACTGGGTGCATTCGGTGCGACGAGTATCGCTTTCCACCAGGTTCTGTACATTTCAAAAACACATCTGTGCTGACATAATATCTTAATTTTCTGTTTTTTTATCTTTTTGTTGTTTCGGAAATGATAACCGTGCCCGTGCGGATATTCTTTTTGAAGCTACAGTATTAAATTGAAATGTTTCATCATATGAGAGATTATGTTGCTTCATTTAATGGATACGAATGGGTTATTCTCTTCTTATTTTATTTTATGTGAATCAGTTATGTTTCAGAAGTACACCGTCGCTTTATGATAATGAATTTTCCCTGTGATTACCTCCCAAAGAGCTGACTGATACGATGATGCCTACATGTGTACATTGTTATGATACTACATCCGTATTTTTATTCAAACTGTATCTTGGTCGGGTTTCTTGTTATAATTTTTTTACTTGGACCTGTTCCCACTTGCGCAATGAATTAGCCGCGATGTACGTATGTTGTTCAAATGTCGTGTGATTTTTTTTTTAAATGAACGGAAACCAAAATCAGTTTTTAATTGAAATAAACTAAACTAAGCTGCGCACCGGAAACTTGCGAGTAACAAGACAGTCACCCTGACTTATAACTATAGTACAGTTTGGGTTTCGGCCAAGTTTATTTGCTTCCGTCGATGCCTTTCGTACATTTTTTACTCAGAAATTATACTTATTTTTATTTTGCCCATGTGTTCATAACTTAGCCGACCGACGAAACTCATAATTGGTTGTACGCTTGTGCTTTGCTTTTTGCCCTGTTATAGAATGTTATTCGCTTCCTTCTTCTATTTATACAATACGACAAATATGGAATTGCATAAGAAATTTCTAGTTGCGCAGTTGATTTACTGGTTTATCCGTTACCCGGTTTTGTGTATGCCAAGATCTGATGAGGATATACATGTTGCATCGATTCTATTTTAAAACTCACAAAACAATTAATTTTTACAACTCTGCATCGTATTTTTTATAAAGATGTAATGTGAGTGTAAAAGTGATTGGTTAATGAGTTTTACTTCAACTTAGTGGTATACTGAATTGTTATTAGAGTATTTGCTTGCTGTACATGACTTAGGTTCATTGAATGTGGTGTATTTTATATACATGCTTTTGTACAGATGAATGAAGTATATCATACTAAACGATGAAAAAATTATGGGTTTTTTACCATCATGTAAATGGGGTATCATCCCAGTTTATGTACCTGATAGTCAATGTGTTGTGTGTAATGTTTATTCAATATACATTTTTAAGGTAAGTGGCTGTGCATTTTTTTTGACAAAATACTCATTTTCTTGTTAACCATCGTTAATTGGTTACATCGTTAGACAACGATTGAGTTAACACATTTTATGGATGTTCTTTATTATACCTATCTTTTCATGCCTAAGCTCAACTATCGTAAAAAAATGACAGTTTACTTATTTACTTAATCACTTATTCACTATGTCCGTCATGTCCGATTTGCATGCTTAGTGGTCGCTTATTTCTCCGATGGTGTCAGCTGTGACTGCAACCATGCAATGTATCAGACATGCTTACCACGTAGTGAAATAACACGATTTATCTGCCTCACATCTGGCACCTGCTGTAATAACTGAAAGGTGTTTCGCATGGTTTTTCGTTTGACGTTATTCGTCAATATTATCTCGGAAACAGCAGTTTTGATTGATTAAATTGCATCAAACCTCAACTACATCTGTGATTGTGTTCATCACTCTGTCTGTAGACAAAAAAAAACAATTCTACGTTCTAATTCTCATTTTTTGACGGTTTCTCTCTTTCAATTTCATCGCTATTCAAAGAAGAAATGTTTACCAGCCAATGGGCGTTGATGACCTGGCATCATTTATAGAAATACACTGATAAGCTTTATATATGTACGCCAACGCCGCATGTATTTATTGATAACATGCCATAAATGTGCAAACCATCCTACAATGCCATGTATAATGCTCGTATGTAAAACTGGGGCTTTATTGGCAGATTCATGTTATAGTGGCACTGTTGGCTACGTTTTGCTGAACTGAATGAACCAATATTGCATGCATCATTCACGTGGCGTGCTCAGACCATATTCAGGTCAGGCCAGCCAAAATACACTTGTTACGCGGTAGGAAATTAACGTTGTTTATGCTTTCTACCGTTTCAGTTTTAAGATTATGCTAGACTTCCATTGTTTTCATGGTAGAATGTGTGCGTTACAGAGATGTTTATCCTTCCACTCTATACAAATTGCTTGGTATACAAATTTGCTTACGGAATAGTGAATTTCACAAATTAAATTCCACTAAGTAAACTATTACCAGTTCAAATTCTCACGAACTTACAATCGCTAATGTCATTCGTTGTCTTTTCCTTGTGACGCGTGCTCTCAGATTAGTGAATCCAAGTGTGAATTACTGTTATTCATTCATATGCTCTCATTTTTGCAGGTTCTATTTCAAATAACTTTTTCTACCCATCCTACTGTCAACTAGCTCGACATGCACAAGCTGGTGCTTGTCGCCGCAGTCCTGGGTCTGCTCATAACCCAGTCAATTGCTCAGCAACCCACCAAATGCAAAGTTGTGGTAAGTTACACTATTTCAGTTGAAAAGAATTATTTTTTGCTAGTTATTTGTGATTTCGTTTTATATTTTCTACAGACTTTGTTGTTTTGAATTTTTTGTAATATAAGTAGCGTTTTTTCGTTCATTTGTTTGCTCTGGTGTTGTGAATAGTGAGCCTGAGAAAATCTAAAATATTTTTTTTTTCATTTATCAACATATACATTCTATATACTTTTACTAGCTTGATGATTTTCGTTCCAACTTAATTTCAGAGCTGCAACGGGTGACGTTTGAACAGACTGCCCGAGGTTCGGGCATTTGTTCGTGAGGATCTGCCTAAATAGTTGGTCATGGTCTTATTGTTTTGAAGTATTGAAACTTGAAGTAGTGAAGCTCTTTCGTCTTCAATTTGAGTATTATTGCTTTTTTATGACCGTTATGAGTTATTATGACCACTCCCCAAATCTTATGAATTTCAATATAAGTCTATAATAATAATCATTCAAAGAACAATAAAACTACAAAATAAATTACATTTAATATCGATACATTTTTAGTGCCAATTGTCCCTTCGAACCAATCGCCGGTCACGTGCCGGAGGTTGTGTTCTATGATGCCGATGGCAAAGAGGTGGAGCGCATTGACTTGAGTAACAAGTCACGTGACGATTGCAACAAGTTGCTGGAGGATAACGGTTTCGGGATGAAGGAGGAGGAGGCCGGTGACCAGCAAGAGTTATAGACGGACATTCGATGTTTTGGATTGATTGGTTGTCGGTGGGTGGTGGATACGGAATGTTGTTACTGGAAATTGTCGTTGTAAACATTTTCTATTTAGTGAAATTAGTTATACTGATGTACATAAGCGAAGCGTAAGCTGCATACCTAATGAATATCCTGTTTAACTGACCTGAAACTTTTGTAACTGTTTGGTGTTTTGTAACAAATATATTAATATTTCAGGTAACTTCCGTATTTTCCACCCACCCACGCATTGATCGAAACTCGTATGAAACTGGCTCAATTTTTGACACCTCATCTCAATCTGATGAGCTTTTATAATGTATCTTTTTCGTGATATGAAGGTATGTTGACTTATCATTCATGACGTTGCAACGACCCAACCATGATGCATGGCGTTGTGCAACCGATGTATTCGTGATATGGTAGCTTTGAATATTGGAATTTGGAGATTATCTTTCTTGTTCACTTTTTGTCTTTTTTAATTTTTTTGTTTCGTTTTGAATTAAAAATTTTACGAGCATTTTATTTCAGAAAATACAACTTTTATTTATTTATTACAGAAAATACAAATACAAAATAAATCATGAGAAATGGTGTTATGTGGGTGGTATTACTATTGTTACTGGTATTGCCAACTTTATCCAACCTATTGTTTCCGTCAATAATTATTAGCCTGTTGTGAACCAACGTCCGTCGTCGAATAGCTCATTAAAATTATAGACAGTTACTCTGAGTTGAGTAAGTAAAATTTTCGCTTCGCGCCCTCACAGTTTTTTTTTATTTTGTAATGAAAATAAATTTGAGATCGACAAAATATAATAATATAGTAGAATAAATCCAAAAGTGACTGCAGATAATACATCAGTTGTGCAGCTCCATATGTGATGGTTTGGCTGAGTCACAACATCATGGGCCTGGTCACGAATTGGATCAAAAAGTGAAGTCACAATATCACAGGTTCAACGAAATGAAGTTCAAGACGAGAAATTTAATGTGCAGTGATGAAAGAAATCCATCTAATGGCGTATAAATTTCTTTTGAACTATATTTTAGAATAAAACATTTATTCTATAATTCCCTGCCATTATAATGAACATTAATCTCTTCCGGATGGAATCCCCGATCACGAAGCACCTGGTTGCACTCCTGTCGAGTGAGCTTGTCGAGCTCAACGGTCTGAAGTGAATGAGTTTATATGAGAGTTGAGTTAGGAGTCATCGTGAGTTAGGATCACATCGTGAGTGAAGGAGCTAGTGGATTAATGAGTGAGAGAGTGGGCAGCTAAGTAAATGAAAGAACCGGGTGAGTTAGTCATCGAATGTGAGACGGAGTAAATGATTAAAAGTGAATGAGGGAATTAGTGATTGAGTTATGTACTGAGTAGGTCAGCGCTAGCGACCATAGTGCGGTTTTAATATTACTGACAAGGACAGTGCGTTAGTTAGCGACTTAATGAGGAGTAAAGTAAATGAGTCAGTCAGTGACGACAATAAGTGCTTTTCCAACTTCAATTTCTTCGCCATCCTTATCGGAGAAGACGGCAACGGGCGATACACCCATAACCTCCGCAAACGGACACGACTCACCACTGAAAATTTATTTATTGTTAATCCAGTTTTGTTTTCACGTTACATTGTTAAACACAGTTACGTTTCATATTTAGAGACCATTTACATAAATCACAGTACCTATGTACGTTGGAAATCCGGACAAACAACTGTTTACTAAATGGATGATAAAGCAGTAAACCAACTACTTGGGTAGATCCTGATGGATGAATGCCTTAATTTCCGGCAGTGTCTTCAAACGTCACCCGTCGCAGCTCTGTAATATTGTTTTGTATTTTATTCGCTCACTGTTTTTGGAATGTGTATTGTGTGATCTTGAAACACCATTATAAAATCCTTGGATGTCAGGTAGTTATGTATGTAAATATGTGAAAATAAACGTGATCATCCATAAAATCTAATTATGGAAATGATTATCAACTTTAATTGAAGATAAATATTGTGTCATAAATGAAATAAATAGTATGAGAATGAATATCATGTAATAAATAAATAAATTCTATAAATAGACAACTAACCACAACTCGGCACTGAGCAATTTCACGGTTAGCCAAGGTTCCCTCGACCAGCAGGCCGATGAGAGCCAAGACGAGCACTTGCTGGTGCATGTCGTGGGGAAACTAGTATAGCTCGTGGTCGATAAAATATATGTAGGCTATAATATTCTAGTTGGTAGTTATAAAACAGAAAATAGCAGCAACCACAACTGATGAGCTATCAAAACAAATTATATTGCTTCTTATTCGTTCTGCAAGATAAAACATTATTATTGATGTTTTGCAATGTTTAACGTCAACCATTGACATATATGTATATAACTTTTAACATAAGAAACAATCTATTTTCAGTTGTAATCTACACGTCATCGATGCATTTGTAAGCACTATTACGAATTAGTATTTGCCTGATACTCTGTTCAGTCAAACGTCAAGTTGTACGCTCAGTCATGCAGTTGTATCTAATTTCCCCATGTTACACCAAAAGTGAACTACAGCTACAACCTGTGAAACATCATCAACTAGTCAATAGGTGACCCGACGTAAACGTGAGCGAAACGTGGATCGCCCACAACAACGTGTATTATATTTGTGCGCAACACTTGACTCAGCGTAACAATTTACGTTCATGACGAGGATGACTGACCCTGACTGACACGTGTGTTCAGGATCTTCTGTCTGTCAGTGTCAGTCAACAACAACAATACATTTATGCTTCATAATCGTCATTTAGGTGCCTTACATAATGATGTTATTATTTTTTCAATTTATTTTTGTCACGCCGATGCTATGTATTTCAACTATTGTACAACACAAAAATTGCTCTATGCCATTAATTGTGGAAAAGTCAGTTTTTTTCGCTCACTCAAATAATTCTTCTATTGTGATATTTACAACGGTTTTGATGTACACTCAGACATCTCAGTACAGTCATAAAGCTGACCGGTTTTTAATTTATACACTGCTTAAACAGTTTTTAACACTTTCATGATGTTTTCTTATTCAGCAGAATTGTTAGCTCAACAAGTCATTGTTCGATTATTTTCATGTTCTACGCAGACATAACGTTGTGTTCACACGTAAAATATGGTCTGCGCAAATTCACAATACACAATGAGCTTCATCCATTCACCTTTTTAGGCAATATCCAAATTTATGTATCGCAGTTTTTTTTTACTTTAAATAAGGATGCTAATCGATTGTCTCTATACAGTAAGTATTTCATGAATCATGGTAAATATCTCATTTGCAAAAAAATTTAATTCCAACATAATGTTGATGAGCTTCATCATGCATGTAATAAAAAATCATATTGAATTTTATGGTTGATAAAATGAAGAGAGAAGGCAAATCAAATTTTTTTTCAGATTCCATATTATTTATAATCGACCACGAGCTATATCAGTACATCACCACGACATGCACCAGCAAGTGCTCGTCCTGGCTCTCATCGGCCTCCTGGTCGGTGGAGCCATCGCCAACAGTGAAATCGCTCAATGCAAAGTTGTGGTTAGTTGTTCATGAAAATTATGTTTACTTACCGAATTTTTTCGATTTCATTAAAACGTGTTCAATGATATTTTCGTTTTTTAAAAGTTTATCACATTTACTATTTTTTATGGAACCGATCGGAAATTCGGTCATTTCACATGTTCAGGTTTGAAATCTCACGATTGTTCATAATGCATATTTTATTACTAGAAAGATGACGTATTTCAGAGCTGCAACGGGTGACGTTTGAACAGACTGCCCGAGGTTCGGGCATTTGTTCGGGAGGATATGCCTACTTAGTTGGTTTTGTTTCATAATTCTCAATTTGACTATTTATGAAAATTCACATCCAGTACTAATTCTAGATTATGTTACTGAATTGAATTTTTTTCTCCTGAAAGGTTGTTTTGACTAACTAACTCAATATTTGTTTCCAGTGGTGAGGCATGCAAGTTTGAGCCGGTTGGCGGGCACGCGCCTGTTGCCATCTTCTCCGATAAGGATGGCAAAGAGCTGGAGGTTGGGCATATCTCAAACACTCACTCGCTCACTCACTCACTCACTCACTCACTCACTCACTCACTCACTCACTCACTCATTCACTCACTCACTCACTCACTCACTCACTCACTCACTCACTCACTCACTCACTCACTCACTCACTCACTCACTCACTCACTCACTCACTCACTCACTCACTCATTCACTCACTCACTCACTCACTCACTCACTCACTCACTCACTCACTCACTCATTCACTCACTCACTCACTCACTCACTCACTCACTCACTCACTCACTCACTCACTCACTCACTCACTCATTCACTCACTCACTCACTCACTCACTCACTCACTCACTCACTCACTCACTCACTCACTCACTCACTCACAGCGCATCGAGCTCGACAAGCTCAGTCGCCACGAGTGCAACCAGGTGCTCGCCGATCGCGGATTCCTTCCGGAGGAGATCGATGATGAAGAAATCGATGAGAGGGAATTGTAAATATAAATTATTTATATTTGTAGTTTTATGAAATTTATAGCGTAACCAAGCTGATGACGTGAGAATAGAGTTATTTTCTCGAAAAATCTCTTGATACACTTTGTCTGGCTGGTTACTCCGTAAATTTTGTTTAACCTGTGATATTTTTTTCATTTTCGTCTAATTTGTGAGCAGGCCCATGACGTTGTGACCTGGCCAAACCATTGTATATGGAGCTGCACAACCGATGTAACATCTGTAGCACACTTTGGATACTTTTTTTACTGTTTTTTTACTGTTCGCTTTAAATTGACTTTCTTAATTCCGATTCTCACTTCGATTACAAGTACGTCTAATACGCGGTGTCTTTCTTATTCAGTGTGGTTCTACCAGATAATAAAACATATAAAGTCCAAAACAGCTTAAACCTGGGCGTTGTATACTATCAAGCAGAATTTTCCGCTTAGTTGCGTGGTTTATAATTTCCCTTTTTATGAAACAATGATTGATTCTCCAAGTTCTCCCAGGCACCAATCCAACTACCATAATTAACCTGGGCACATTACTTACGGTGATGACGGTAATGGCATTCCTAATGGCCTATGTACTACCTATAGCACACACGTGGACTCGGCTCCAGAAGCCATTAAACCCGGGCTCTTAATTGCCCAATAAATAGTCGGATTTATTGTGGGTCAAAAAGTCGCGCGGCACTTGAATTATCGGTGATTGGGAGGGAAGGAAAGAATATAAAGAAGCAGAAAATGCAGCGTATACAGATTGTTGGAAATTGACTGGCAGCTCATTTGAAAAGTCAACGATTTAACAAGTTTGTTACCTTTTTCACATGTTTAGACAGTCAATCAAGATCACATCCCCGGCCTCCAGCTGCTGTTGTCACCCATCTAAACAGGTTTCGACACCTTTATTTAACGACCAGATTTCAAGTGAGTGTCAAAACCGGGTGCCGGAAAAACTAAATTTTCGCCACATTTGGTGCTTTGACACCTTACATACAGTTGGAGGGGAAACAAGTCGTCCAAACAGAAAATAATTTCTAGATTCTATATCGAAGGAAGAAAGTGTACATTCAACGTCATTTTACCTTTATCATGAGCAAGAATATATTTTTTGAAAATACCATAAAGCGGGGAAAATGTCTCAAATAATCGTCCGCCATTGTCACATTACTACGGCGTTTTGTTGTGGTGTGGCAACAATTTGGAGATTGGCACGTTTCGGTGGCACCTTATTTTCGTACTGAGGACAGCACTGGACGTCAGTCGTACTGACAAACGCTCATCACAACAAATCTTTGGTTGCGACGTGTACATTTATAGTCGATTGCACATAACTTGATAGAATATAACGGTTTTATTATACTATTTTGTACACCCAATGACGGATAGCGAAGTTTCAAAAACTTCCCCCACTTTCAAAAAGTTCCAACCCTCGACACAGAATCTGTAGTATAAGAGTATTTTTTCCGTGCTGGTAGTTTGTTTTTCAATGTTTATTATAGGTGTTTCTGAACAATTGTAAAATAAGTGAATTCACGTATATGGAATCATCCCCACCACATCTTGGATCAATTAGCAGTAAGTCATCTAATGTAAACTATTTCTGAATCTCAGTAATTGCTTTGTGATCGGACTAAAAGAATGGACAGTAAAAAGTCAATCGCCGATCCATCAGTTGAACGCACATTCCAGCCAGAAGCCGATGATACAAAAACAAGTTGGACTAAAATTGTTGGAGTATTGTCCACCCCATAAACAATTATTAACTGCTTCGAACATGTCAATGTATAAAATACATGAATTTTTTACCGTTGAAGTTCGTCCTACCGTTTTAGAAATCACTTTCTGCTTAAGTTTCTCGGTGTATTTTTGAACATACTCTGAATATAAACAGAAACTCACGAAGAAGAAAGTGACAAAGACTCTTCTTCGTGAGTTTCTGTTTATATTCAGAGTATGTTCAAAAATACACCGAGAAACTTAAGCAGAATCCAAAATATATAAAGAAGTCCCCACCTACCCTGGCGTTGAGATCCTGAAAATCAGATAAGGAAGTATAATATTCCGAGCACACTTTTGTGGCAAGGCTCGTGGTCATTGTTGATTCTAAACGCTGTTTTTATTGTTCTTCTGACAACATCCGTTTCAGCCGCACACGGCATCATAAATATTAAATAACATCTGAGCGAATCACTCATCTTCGCTTAATATTATGATAACAAAAGATCTACCGGTGAGAAGAACTAGGTTTTTTCTAGTGCTTTCTTTTGTTCGACTTTGACGGATTAGTTCCTTTCATAAATAAACATTCATACATACATACATACGATTCATTGGTTCGTGAAACGACTTATACTGCACATGATTGATTATGCAAAAAATTCGAATCGAGTTTACAAGCAAAGAAAACCCATGCGTAAGATTTTTCCTTCAGTGTCAGTTGCATACGAGATTTCAAATTCTGGAAATGGCTCAAAATAAAGAAACTATTTTAATTCTGAAGTATTTCAATCTTCAGTATAATAAACCGTGAGTCTAATGTTTTTATGCATGTTTCTGAATTAATTACATGTCTTTTGCCTCGAAGAGGTGAGCGCAGCTAATTTCCCCAGTAAGATTTTTCTCTTTCAACAATGATCGGAAGTGTTACAACGAATTGCATAATGAAACACGAGCAGTATATAACCGTTTTCGAGGCCTTCACAACTTTTTCTATGAACGTACATCTTTTTATGTACTGCTTTCATCGCATCATTAATATCCGGTATTTTTTATACAGGAAACTTAACTTTTGTGTCATCATTATGACAGATATTCATTTTCCCGTGACCCGTCATATAACTTTTGTGAATTCGTAGAGCCATTGTTTTGACGTCCCATCAATAATATTTCGTATAATTTTGACCACCAAAAAGCTTTTTTTGTTTCAATACTCAATCAATCATCTGATAAGTATCAAAAAGTATTTGGTTTGGTGTGCTGTCGGTCAAAGTAGACAGCCAATTACTTTACCCATATAACAGATTCGCCTCCCAGTAGAGAATAAGTTGAAAGTGATTAATTAGGACAGATGACAGAGAGGAGGTAAAACTATGGTTGAAATAAGACAAAATACTGACAAACATTAATGAAATCTATGTATTATATAGGGGTGGGGTGGTAGCGACTTACTGAATTGGCGAACCAAATGGCGTAAATTGACGGAAGTCAAGTTGATATTTCCAGGAGTGTTTTTACAATAATCCACTAACTAAAGAACGTTCCAGCAACGTCAATGTCTGGACAAAATACATATGTTGTTTATAGTATCGGATTTCGGCTTACCCCATCCCATACCTAATGTGAGGAACATCCGGGCGTTCAATCACTGTCTGAAGATCACCAAAAAGTTCCAGACCACAAAGACCACCATCATCAAAACAGAAAAACGTCAGATACATACATAAATGGCTTAAATTCACACAGATTCAGTTTCCTATCAGCTGTGAATGATTTTTTCTTTTTCACGTTTTTGAAAAAGTTGCGACGATTTAATTACGGCATGAAGACACTTTTCTCACAGCCCGCCAAATAATTCTTCAAGATTTTTATGAAACGAAAAAAAATTCGTGATAAATACAGTAACTGTGACCAAACTACAAATACCTCACACATTGTGTTTATCTGTCTCTCGTCAACATTCGCTTTAGTCCATATCAGGTTCCCAACTGTTTTAGTTTCACCACTGAAAGGCTTATCTGGTTACGAGTTTTTCGCAGTCTCGTAGCGAAAAGTTTGACTGACCACAGAAAAGCACCACTGGGGAACAGAAGTGTTTCAGTCTTCCTACTTCCGGTATATATGTGGTTGTTTACCTCACCGTTTCGGGAAAAAACCAACGTGCAAGACTGTGTTGTACAGTCCATCAAATAGACTATTCAGTCCTCTCCACAATACGATCACTTTATAGGAAGCGTTTATATAATCAAGCCAAGTGAGCGCAACATTTTTATACCAATTACTGTACTATTTCCTTCAACTACATATATACAATGCCTGACAACTACGATATTGACTGAAATCATTACTGGCGATCGCACGAGGATACATACATAATCAACTACATGCCTCAATCACCTACATATCCGAGAATTTAACTTCAGACTTCCTCACTATAACTTGGTAAACGGTAAATTCCGCCATAACCGTGTTCTTTTGTTCCAAAAATGTCAACATAAGTATTTTCTACTTTCCCGTCCATATTTCAATGACCGAATGGCACGTCGCTCGTAAATGTATCGGTACATAATGGTCGTTCCGAACTGGAAGATTCGGCAGGAAGAACAATGATTTACGGGTTTGCCAGTGTCGTGGATGTACCGGATACTGAAGCCATTTTCTCTGCCATCACTCTTGATCCAACAATCAGCTGTTGGCAAACACTTGCTTCTGAGAAACGATCAAACAACTGAAAACTTTCACATCAATTACTAAAGTGGAAGGAAATACCCGTGTGTTGATACTTTTTGGTGCAAAAGCAAATTTTTTGACATGGCCATTTCTCAGTAACTATTATGGACTGAATGATAACATTTTCACAGCAATCTACCGTCGATAATGAGTTTCTGCATTCTGAGTTATTTAGAACATATACTGTAATTAAAACATTTCATATACACCATTTCGCTGATTCATTAGCAACCGTATCATTTGAGAACAGTTTATGAAATATGTTTCAAATAAAAGTGTATCAAAATATATACGATCAATGAATATTGGGTGTTGAACTCGGTTTGTTGTCGTAAAAACTTTCGTTTCTGGTGACGAAATCTTCGATGCTCAATTTGTCAGGAGTCTTTTTGTCAGGGTTCAGCTGTTGCCCGACACTTGTGCTGAGCTGATGGATCACTTGGAGCATGGGTTCAGAGGCAATCGCTCAAAAAAACTCCACCCCAATTCATTGGTCATTAATTATCTACCGGTGTTCAAAAATCAAGTGTGGGCCAACTACAGTAACCATACTCAATGACAATTCATTAGTCACTAAAAAGATTCCCGATGTCCCACATTTTTTCTGTGTCACGGGACTACAGGAATTTCTTCACTGAAAATACTGTGTAAGATTTTTGATCGAGTGAGAGATCAATTCTGTAGTCCCGTCATTTTTTTTAATTTAGTAAGAGTCTTTGCAATGCATGCACATACATATACAGTACCCTGAATGCCATGAGAACAATGCGATACTTTTAATCTGACGGCGAAAAATTTCACACTGAGTAAAAAAAATCACCGAAAAAGCTCGCTTGCACATTGAGTCTCATCTATCCTCATAGTCATCGCTTTCTTAGCTCAATTGGTCAATAAATCCCGCCTCTTGAACAACTTTGCTATACTTTGTACTTAAAATAAGATCGTCTGTTTTTAGTTCAACAAAACATCAATCATCGACTCTTTCCAAGTTACCCATTGCGCTCAATCACCCTATCAATCAAGGCACCCCTTCAGACTGGAAAAAGGGTCTTGCCATACTGAATCATTCAGTTATCAACTGTTTGTACAATACAATACATTTTTAACGTTATAATGTATAACTTTTAGTTCTTATATTTTGTTGGAATGCATTGAATCAGGTTCAACATTTTAGCCATCACTCATCTAATCTTTCCAAGTTGCCCATTGCGTTCAATCACCCTATCAATCAAGGCACCCATTCATACCAAAATCAGTGTGTCTTGCCATATCGAGGGTTGAGACACAGTGCATTCAAAAACGTTGTTTGTGATCATCTTCACACGTGAATAAGGTGACTTGCATTTCACTGTATTTGTGATTTGGAACCCAACTTTGCTATTGTGGCGTATGAATTTAATCACTCAATGGCGTTTTGTGCGTTCTAAGCGATGGTGTGTCTCAATCGCGTCATCAATCAAGCCACCCATCTAAACGACCTGTTCTAAGCGGCCAACCCACTTTGTGTCGATACTTTCGCCATTTCCGAATTCACATTTCGAAGGATTCATTGCCGAACTTCATTTTAGTAACTTCCTCGTCCTGCTGTACAACACCTGTACTAAAACGTTTAGTACATAATGGAAAAGTTTGCTTACTCATGTAGTAAAACGTTTTTGTAATATTAGTTGCTCGTGATGAAATACAAATTCGCCAACTATTATTCAGACGTGTTAGGACTTAGGTTACAACAACGATTTGTATCTCGCAAATGTTTTACGCATCATTTACGAAATATTCTGACTCGCTGCGATATCCCTTAACCTCACACGTGTCAAATTTCATGGTGAAACCCGTCATAGACGCATTCAACTAAATTAAAAGTAGTTGTTGAAAATGTGTTGCTTAACCCAATAGTTTTTTGCTATACCATATGCAAAGAACCCTACATTTATCAACTCACATGTTATCTCGATCTTGTTACTTTGAAATACGGCGGCACCCAAAATACTACATAATTCGGTACCACACCAAAAGGTACCACTTCGGTACCGCATCCAAAGTACCACTTCGGTACCGCAAGCAATGTACTGTTTCAGTACCGCACCCAAGATACATATCACTTCGGTACTGCACCCAAGGTACATAAGTACCGCTTTAGTACCGCGCCCGAGGTACCACTCCAGTACCGCATCCAAGGTATGTACCGACAATGCGTACGGTACCGGTGCCGTGCGCTGCCCGCATTCAGAGTATACATATATGGTTAGGCCTCTATGTTCTGACAGCCATTATCTCACTAATATGTCGTTATCCACCAGATGTTCGATGTCGGCTTAACCATAGTTTGACTTATGACGTCAGCTTATGGTGGCAGTAGCGGAAGTACAAGAGAAAAAATTTTACTTTTCGTATTTAATGGTCAAAATGGAATTTGATTCTGGATGTAAAAGATGTCTGCGAGTACATGTTCGTCTATAAATTTTCAAGTTCATCGTCTCTGGAGCACGTCATAGCCCCGTAGTACTACTTTTATCCGCAGTCTACTGAAGCATTCATATCTTCAAACTCAACGGATTGAATTACCATCATCAAGATCAGACATTCCATTCTGTGGGATAACGGATGTCAAGCAGACGTTTCGCCGGGTATGTCTGTTTATATAAGGATATCGCAATATGTACATCCTGTGTAATTTTCGTTAGTTTCTAATTACAGAAAAACTCAAAACTCGTAATTTCTTGTGATATAACTGTTTCAAAGAAATTTTGTTAGTTTAGTTGCTCACAGTGGAGCAGATTTCCTATAGATTTTGTTCAGTATCCGATTATACTATATCGACGGTCGGGTCTATGTACGTTATTATCTCAATCAAATCTTGTTTCTGTACCTTCTTACTGATTTTTTTAATCTTTTAATAAACACCAATTAACAACACTGTTTTCAGCCAAAATAATGTCTGCCTACGAACTTGATATCGATAAGGTGGACTTGAACTATTTTGATAGTCTGATAAAATGCCTGACCGATATGAGCACTACCGATGACGGTTACATTCATCAGGTTATACGTTTATCTAAACAGGAAAGTGATTTACTTAGAATGCGTTCCGTTTTCAATGTTTTTATGACACCCTTCCATGACTCATAATCATAAATTTCCTCGCTTACGATCTATGGGCTCCCAAGCTGTATTCGAAAATAGCTTACAAATCACGGAGACAATGACATGTTTTGACGATTTTTTTATAAAAAATGAATGTCATGAAAGTTAGAAAAATAGTTACTTTCGTTCAAGCCTATTGATAATTCAAAAAATTAGTTACAAAACACCCTTTACCTGTTCAGGTCTACTCAGTGATCCTGCAGTCGGTGAGAACGGATGCCTCGATGCGTTTGCTGGCAGAATGTCTACATAAAAACTGGCTATCGGAGGGGGGATTCGCTCGTCTATGTGCCAGACTGGTCAATGAACTCTGTGATAAACGGGCACAAGGTGAGTGAGTGAGTGAGTGAGTGAGTGAGTGAGTGAGTGAGTTAATGAGTTAATGAGTGAGTGAGTGAGTGAGTAAGTGAGTGAGTGAGTGAGTGATTGATTGAGTGAGTCAGTGAGTGAGTAAGTGAAGTGAGTGAGTGAATGAGAGAATGAACTGTATAAGCACAGAAGGTTATAACTGTATAATGGTTGCAGAAGCACACCAGAGCGGGACGGTCGCAAACGAGGAGTATCTGGTCGAAGATCGCAAAAATGGAATCCGGCAGATTGCGAGCTCAATCTCGTGTCATTACCGGATCCTATCAAACATGGGTTGGTCATTCAGTCAGTCAGTCAGTCAGTCAGTCAGTCAGTCTGTCAGTCAGTCAGTCAGTCAGTCAGTCAGTCAGTCAGTCAGTCAGTCAGCCAGTCAGTCAGTCAGTTAGTCAGCCAGTCAATCAGTCAATCAGTCGATCAGTTAGTCAGTCAGTCAGTTAAAAAGTCAACGTTTCAGCAACGTGTCCCACAAATCGGTATATTTTGATTTACCCGAGTCCGAACACTCCTACAACACCCTCGAATTGCCTCCACCCTACAGAAGTTCTTCATACACAAAAACGTTGTGATTTTTTTCCTTTTTGAATAAAATTTCGTATTTTGATCAAATTTTACGAACATTGAAACCATGTGAACCTTTCTGTCTGTTTGCCGAAATTCTGGCTCAAAACTGTTATATTTTGAAACGATTACAATTCATAAATTTAATATGTTTTGTTTTTATACTGCTTCACAAGCAGTGATAATGATGTTTATTGTATCGAACACGAAAAATAAAACGACACATACACACGAGAAAAGGCCGTCTTCTTTGGGGCAGTAATGTAATGATTAAGATAAAAAAATATGGGCAAATCGACAAAAATAGCAGAAACTTGCTATACCTTTGAGACGCAAACAAAGTTAATGAAGTTATGCTGTGAAACTTTTTCACATTTCAAAAAATAAAGCGTTGTAGTTTACATAGTAGTGATGGTGATAAAAAAACAATGGCAGTTTGACAAAACACAGCTGATAGTTGCAAAATAGTGCATCGGCTGCGTAAACGCAACGTTAACCATTGATAAAAACCATTTTAACAAAAACATCTAATAATAATAAAATGATATAGATATACTAATAAAAAATATTATAAAACAACGAAATGGGCAACACAGTGCCCGCTGAGTATCGCAATCGTCTACGAAAGTTGCGTCCGTTCGTTGAGGTGGCGCTGGAACGTATTGAGAAGTATAAATATGAGGTGGACACACGAACCGCAACGTGGATGGACCGACTTGATATTCTACAGATCATATGCAATTGTTATGAAGAAATGAACGTTGGTTGTCAAACAAAATTGTGGTTTTAACTGATGTGTCATGTAACATAACAAAAAACTGGCACATCTCGTGTAACCCCGCGTAACATAACAGAATGTTCTACATCCTAACTATGTAGCATAGTAAAATGTTTCACGTCCCGGGTAACATACCAAATGTTTCGCATAACAAAATGTTTCACGTAACAAACTGTTCCAGAAAGTACTAGGTGATGACTCACTGAACATACCAACTCATGATCGTCAAGGTCTGCGCCAGAATAAGACCCAGCTGTTCGTGCTGAAGAGTGCCATTGAGGACTTTCCCACTTTTCGATCGCGGAATATGGAAGACACGGAAAGAGCCAGGAGCCACAGTCTGAACGGGGGTAGTGCACTCATTCATGGTGATTTCGGTTAGTTCTCTAATTAGCACTAAGTTGATTGGTTTGAAAAGATGTACAGAGCCCAGAAGTTGTATGTGTACAACTAAAAAATTAACTCGAGCTTACAAAGTTATATGAGTTAATGTCATCCGTAAGTTTCAATATTTGGTCACCCGTCTAGTTTAGTGTGTAGGCCAGACCGCCAGCCTAAAAAACGGTCCGACCTTGCTCTGAGGACTCCGCCATCGGCCGTCAGTTGATCCAACCTATCTGGCCACTATGAAAGCACCATGATTTGATTCAGATGATATAACATCAGTGAGTTCACTACCTCGTGCCCAATCACCTGGTCCCGGTCCCACAACGAGTAGTGGCAGTCAACCAGTGGCCAATATGACGGCACCTTTACCGCCAGGAACCAGTGGTGGATCGAACAAACACAAAGTAACGTTCATGAAAGATGCATCGATGGTCAACATAAAAGCACCCGAGGTATGTATGTAGCTTACTCACTCACTCACTTCACTCACTCACTCACTCACTCACTCACTCACTCACCACTCACTCACTCACTCACTCACTCACTCACTCACTCACTCACTCACTCACTCACTCACCCACTCACTCAGGTCACCGTGGAGATGCAACGAATATTGCTCGGTCGTCTAAACAACACGGGAGGCAATCTCAGGGAATTGCTTCGGTGGCTCGACCTCAAGTTGGAAGAAAAGTGGTGGTTCAAGGAACTAGTTCGTTACTCGAGAACCTTGCTTTTGATAGCCACGTTCATTAGTGCAGCCGCTTCGGGTTATGTACCCTACTGGTTGGTCGATGAACGACTCACTCACTCATTCACTCACTCACTCACTCACTCACTCACTCACTCACTCACTCACTCACTCACTCACTCCCTCACTCACTCACTCACTCACTCACTCACCTCACTCACTCACTCACTCACTCACTCACTCACTCACTCACTCACTCACTCACTAACTCACTCACTCACTCACTCACTCACTCACTCACTCACTCACTCACTCACTCACTCACTCACTCACTCCTCACTCACTCACTCACTCACTCACTCACTCACTCACTCACTCACTCACCCACTCACTCACCCACTCACTCACTCACTCACTCATTCACTCACTCACTCACTCACTCACTCACTCACTCACTCACTCACTCACTCACTCACTCACTCACTCACTTACTTTTAGAATACGTTCCTTACATCACTCTGAGTCTGACTATATCCAGCGGAGTAATCGACATTCTCGACCAGATTCTCATCAAGGGCACTGATCCCAAGAAGGTTCAATTCGCAGTGCCTTTCGATCGATCAGCCACTAATGCGACGCCAATTCTGTGACAAACTGATTTCGGATTTTCAATTTTCTCATGCTCAACATGACATTTCGAAATCATCATTGATTATCATGCATCATGTTTAATTAAGTTGCTCAAGAAGTTATTACCTCCTATTATGCTCAGCCATCAGTACTTCGAGACTCAGGGAACAATAACGTATGCGTTTTCTTGTGTAAAATGAATCGTCAAACAGAATACATATGTCACAAATGGATAAAAAAATATCGCTGAACATTGTCATGTCACTGTCCTGTGCTCCTATGCTCCTGTGCTCCTATGACTGCAAAACTTCCAGCCGGAAATCAATACACCATGGCACAAATTCGGCTGGCTTTGTGTTCAAACATGTACATACCAGCAGGTGTGAGCCAGTCTTGACATATGAAACAGAGATTTCATTTGTTTCACTCTCTTTCACACACACTTTTTTTGCATAAAAACCGAAAATAACTTTGGTTGTGTAATCGATCAGATCAAAAGAATCGCAGATCGATCAGTCAAGGATTATTAAAAGAACTAGGCAATTTATAATCGACATCTTTACGGACAGTTATGAAATATCCGGACAAGGCGGACTGGCATAGTCGGCGGTTGGTTATGCTATATTATAATTCGTACATACAGGGTAGGGTGTCTGTCCTAGTGATCATTAAACACAGTTCACTGGTACACCCTGTAAATAAGATCATTTTTTTTGAAAAGTATACTTAATTTCGTAAAAAAACGTTGAGTGATTCGAGGCCAGATTAAAAAACGATGGCGAGTAGATTTAAAAAAAGTTTAATAGCCAGGTGTCGAGTAAAATAACTCTGGATGGACTATAACCGTCATTAATTTCCAGCCACGGTGTGATGGCAGCCGGCATTATATCGTTTCTGATCGGTGCAGGTCTGATGATCGGTATGCCCATCGTCATATGGGACAATATCAAGCTCACCGAAAAGGCAGCCGTCGCGTTGGTTCACAGTCATTTTCACTCGTTTGGGGTCGTTTTACCGTTTTGTACTCATTATTCGAATCTATGTCTCAACATAAAGTTAGGGGAAATAATTAGCTAGAGATAGAAATCCTTACATCAGATGTTACCACTGTATTGAACAGAAGGTCGTGGCTTCGAACCCCAACATAAACAACTGAACTTGAAGTCTTCTAAAAATATCATATTTGGCTGAAAAACATGTATCTAATATGTATTATGGGTCGAAAATCTTTTTCGTAGTTTTTTCATTGAACGTCAACTTTTTTCTTAAACATCATTGTGATACAAAGCGAAATTTCATCCTGTTCCAACTAATATCCAACTACTATCATCCATTTTCAGCCTGCTAGTAACGTACCCGTTGTTCGTTATCGGCATCCTGCTGTTGTTACTCGGGTTGCTGGCATCCAAGTTCGGATGTCATCTGTATGGTTGTGTTCAGATGGAACATCACGAAATGTACGAAATACAGCCCGATCTGGAACATCACGAAATCGTGAAACGTCAAAACGAAGCCCAACTCGAGATGCTGAAACGACTTCAACAGGAACATGCCATGAAGGTTTTTGTTGTTGTTGTTGTTGTTGTTGTTGTTGTTGTTGTTGTTGTTGTTGTTGTTGTTGTTGTTGTTGTTGTTGTTGTTGTTGTTGTTGTTGTTGTTCCAACATTTCATTTCAGATGCACCAACAACTGCAGCCACCACAGCAGCCTTTAGCAATTACTGGCGGGCCAACTATTACTGAACTGAATGAGTCACAATCTCGGTCACAACAACAAAATCAACAACAACAACAACAACAACAACAACAACAACAACAACAACAACAACAACAACAACAACAACAACAACAACAACAACAACAACAACAACAACAACAACAACAACAACAACAACAACAACAACAACAACAACAACAGTTAAGTGAACGTCCTGCGGAAGCACCACCACCACTGCCAACTCAACAACAACAACAACAGTCTCAACCAAGCCAAAATTTAAAACAACTGATTACGACAACTAAACCTCCATTAACAACTCTACATTCTTTGTTAGTACTGTCGTTGACAATGACAAGTTACTGTTACTAGGGAGCAAAAAGGCTAAAAACTTTTTACATGTATATTTTTACTGGATTTACAGTGTGATTAACAGTAAAAATAGTTAAATTTGTTATAAAACATTTGCATATTTTTGAATCAGGGTAAATATTCTTGAGTTTCTACTGACACTTATGTGTGTTCATCTCAGTTCCATCTTAGCGATATTTCCCATTTCAGCCAACAGCAGACTCCGCTCCAACCGATACCCATGATGGCGCCGGTCGAGACTCCGCCTCCGGTCACGCCTTCCCCGCCACCACAGACAGTTACCGCCAGTCAACCAATCATCGTACCAGTAGCTCAATCAGTCCCTCAATCAGTCGCTGATTCAGTCGCTGAACCAGTCACTGAACCAGTAGTCCAGGATCCTGATTCAGCCCGGTCAATTGAGGCTTCGGCACCCTCTACAGAGATGGAATCGGCGAGAAGCAAAAACAGTCATCATAAAGGACCGAAGATTACAGAAGTCTGATTCGAGATTGAGATTGTAAAGGTAAAGGTAAAAATTCATGAAATATGTAATTCAATTTTTTACTATGTTTTGTACATACCATAAATGGCCGATTAAAATGACATTACAAGAACTCATGGTAAATATGTAATTTCTTGTAAAAGCAAGTTGCCAGTTTGGCCAACCTGTCACAGCTTATGGCCGTTATGATGTTTGACCAATCATCTTTCTATTTTATTATACCTTGAGGTGATGTTTCAAGGGTGTGTAATTCTTGAATGTTTGTCATTCACTATTCAGTCTCCTGATAAATAATAAATGATGTACAGTTAGTGTCGGTCATTCATGTGATCGTACTTTGGTGCATCTGTAATAGTGCACAAAACGGATGTATCAGCTGAACAACATCATCAACCAGAAGCTTTTGACCACAATTCACTTATAGAAACTTATGGAACAAAATGTTTAGAACCCAAGTATGTATGTATACTGAAATCAGTTAAGAAACGATGCGTTCCATTTTGCGCTGTTTGTGAAATATCTAAGTACGTACTCAACATAGCCGGTAAAAGTATCTTATTACTGCTGTATTTCGGCTCGCGTTTCATCACTAAAAAACATCACCCATTTGTCGTGGGAACCACTGAAACTACGAAAAGAGCCAACGCTGGACAGATACATAAGAGCCCCAGTCTGTAAGAATCGACAGGTCCGGGAAGAAAAAATGTTTTCGTTCAACCATCACCGTTCCCGGTGGAAATAAGTTTCTATAGTAAATCGATATCACTGAACACGAAAATCGTAGTGGTTTTTCTAAAAAAATCGGTTAACAAAAGTTATGTATTGAAACTAGGCTCAGAGCACCTCATGAAAATATCAATTCACCTGCATCCCGTGTTAAGCTTTCTGGAGAGCGGAATTTTCTAGTTTGATGCCCGATATTAAATACAGTTATCTGTTCGAGTCTTACGAATATTCTGTGAAATTTTCAACAAAATTTATCGGCCACAACTTTTTATACATTGGGTTGAGTGTTCTCGATTGAGCCTGCTTTTTAGCATTTTTTACTCTTTTTCACATTCATATTGATAGAAAAAGTTATGTTTTGTAATTTGGAGAAAAGGCGAGCGTGAGTTGTGTTTGCAAGGTTCTTATAAACATCTGAATGAAAGGAATCTGTGCCCAAGTTCCATTTGAACAGTTTCCGGGTCCGTTTTCAAACAACGCGCGCGTCAACCAAACGGCCACTTGTTGTTACTTGAAACATCAGTTCGAAAAAATGTAAACAACAATTTTAATCAGTAGCGGACGAGAAAAATAACGATATTAACGGATTTTCGGCGATAAATATATATATTCTGTCTCCAAATCATAGTATTAACAAGAAAAAGCCATTATTTCTGTTTTTTTCGGACCACTCTCAACCACGGGAAATGACTTTCTTATTTCATCCGCTCACTGCCGTACTACTGGCTGGTTGGTGCGCGCGTTGTTTGAAAACGGTTCCGGAAACTGTTCAAATGGAACTTGGGCACAGATTCCTTTCATCCAGATGTTTATAAGAACCTTGCAAACACAACTCACGCTCGCCTTTTCTCCAAATTACAAAACATAACTTTTTCTATCAATATGAATGTGAAAAAGAGTAAAAAAAGCTAAAAAGCAGGCTCAATCGAGAACACTCAACCCAATGTATAAAAAGTTGTGGCCGATAAATTTTGTTGAAAATTTTACAGAATATTCTTAAGACTCGAACAAATAACTGTATTTAATATCGGGCATCAAACTAGAAAATTCCGCCCTCCAGAAAGCTTAACACGGGATGCAGGTGAATTGATATTTTCATGAGGTGTTCTGAGCCTAGTTTCAATACATAACTTTTGGTAACCGATTTTTTTAGAAAAACCACTACGATTTTCGTGTTCAGTGATATCGATTTACTATAGAAACTTATTTCCACCGGGAACGGTGATGGTTGAACGAAAACATTTTTTCTTCCCGGACCTGTCGATTCTTACAGACTGGGGCTCATAAACATACTACATATGACTGTGAAAAGGTTTACACGAACAACTCAAGAAACAAACCACACACAACCATGGGAAACACTGAAGAAGCTAAGCAGTTTGTGATGTCTGCTGTGGTACCCAGTCAAACCAGTTCAATGACTACAGTACAAGTACAAGTATCGTACAACCGTACCACGTAATTGACCACCGGAAGGCACTGCGAAATCTAGTCACGGTCTGCTCGGTTTGACGTACATGAACAAAGGGGTTGCTCTGAAATAACTGACTTTTGAACCCATGATTCGAAGTAGAATTCTTCAAAAATCTCACTGATGCATGTACACAACCTACTGTAATCCTTTCTGTCGATTTTCTTGAAACATTACTGCTCAACATTCCGATCTGTTAATGCTAATCTATGTATCCTGTTTCAGATTCAAATGCAACAAAGAGTATCATTTTGGTTACGTTAATAACTACGTCAGTAATCTGATAATGAAATCGAACCATTGAACCGGAGTGTAATTCGAGCACACCCTGTAGATGATGATGGCAGCTTCTGCATCATCGTACCGTGACCTTTCGATCCCACCGTGACCAAGCCAAAACTAAAAAGGGAGGGGAATTTCTTGGAAATGGGGATTGAACATAATTTAAGTAATTTTACCCACACCCTAAGGAACAAGCTCTACTATTTGAAACCGCCAAAAAGGGGGGATACTCTTTTTCCGTTCCCTTCTTGTCCGCTGGTGTCCGATACGTGCAATTATGTTTTCCTGTTTTGCTAGAAACTAGAATCAGATAGACTACATACTGTACATATGTAGATAGCCCCAGCTCACTTTCATGATGGGATTAGATTTGGAAACATATTGTTATTGTTGTTGTTGTTGTTGTTGCTTTCAGTTTGAACCGGTTTGTGTCTTAAAAAATAAAATGTTGGAGCATTCTTGAACGTTTTTCATCTTTACTGATTTCAGGATGCCGAAAAAGTTGCAGATTGATGAGCTGTCATGTTTGTGCCATGGACAGAATAGCACAACACTGTCTGGTCTGGTTAAATTAAAACCATAATTCACGAAGTTCACTTTACAATCGTGCAATTTCTTCTCAGATAAGGCTCATAAATTATTCAGCAGTACGTTATGCTAATCGTATTAGAATATATTTGTGAATTACATATATGCTAGTTTCACACGCACATGAAGCAAAAAATGGAAAAACATAATGCGTATCCTCAGGGTATGTTTCCGTTTCCTTCCGGTAAAGAAGCAAGCACGCCCATAAGCCATTATTTGACGGATGACTGGGATTAACAGTCAGTGACGACATAGACGGTATGGGAGCTAAAAAACAGTTGGGTTTACTTTAATCTCTGAAGTGTTTCATGAATCAGATTCTCAGCTTTATCTTATAATGAATGATAATCTGTGAAAACCACTGTAAGTGTGCAATAAACAAAACTTTGAACTATAGTTGGTTTATGAACGGGGAGGGACTATGGTACATAATTCAACCTCATTCAAGTATTTTCACTTCATAACCATGAAAAGTTTCAGCTACATTATTCCACACACATAATAATTTATGCAAATAACACGAAGGAAGTCTTTACAAAAAAATATATTAAACTTTTCGGAATTTGGCCTAACAAATTGCCGAGATTAGCAGCTGAGCCTACAGTTATATAAATAACAAATGTGTCACTGCCAGTAGGCATCTGTTTATTTATAGCAACCGTTCTGATGTGTTATTGTGGGTGCACTTGATTAACACTCCTGTGATCGTAACCCACACGGTTCAATCTGACTGTCGGGAAGTTTGTTTAAGTTATTCTGTATATTTAGAATTCATGAAAAATTTGGTGCATTCGAATTTACGTTTACCAAGGTTCAATAACACAACAGAGCGGAAACTTCATGTTGCGAGTTAAACTGCGCTTAATTTCCATTTATGAACAAGAAAGCAAAAATTATTTCAACAGCACTCACACCGACACGTATATTTTCGTTTCCAAATTACTGTAACATTTTCATATTCTTAATACGTATCCGTAATAAAAACTGTATCCGTGATTTCTTACAAATACAGTATTTCGGACAGGAAGAGCTGCAATTTGGCCCCATTAGCTGGTTTCCGGCTCATAAACTATGGCTCGTAAATTCATAAACTGGATTTGGCTTGATTCGCTTCAAAATTGAGAGGTTTCGTTTATTGAGTTTCTTCAGTGGAACAGATCTTAAAATGGCCTAATTTTATTCATTTGTTCGTTTGTAAACAATTTCAGCAAATTTTTCAGTTTATTAAAAACTTTTCTATTGACTACGAAAATACCATTACATATGATTTGGTACTAGTGTGCCTTAATGGCTTCCTTATCGAAGGAGACCCATGTAAAAATCGTAGCTTATTAGTGTTTACATACCTTGACATATATATATGTAGTTGTTTTGCAATGCCAAACACTCTTGTTTACTAACCGCAAGCGGCGCTGATTTATGTCCTATTATGACAAAAAGCGATGGATCAATTTGGAACATCACTGCTGTTGGATTCCAGTTTCATCCAGTACTGGTATACATACCACATATTTGTGGGCCAACATACTTGATTACTGATGGGCTTATTCTGTTAAAAGTAAAACATATTATGCCACGAATGTTGGCTGATCAAGTTTGTGGTTTTGCCAAGTATAATTTTTGAAATTTTAAAAGCGAATGTAATGTTTTACTTGATGCCGTTCTTTAGAAGCTTGCTTACAAAACGTATTCCAAATTTCATTATTAACCCGATATATTACCAATACCCCGATATCGAATGTGGACTGGAATAAATCACTCCAGTTTTTTCAGTTTTCAGTGCTTACAGGTAGTATTTCAATGTAAACTTTCGGTAACCGCTATTATAGCTGTTCATTGGTACCCTGCTTTCTGTGAGCACTTGTTTATGTATGAACCACCGCATGTGTCAGTACCATATTAGCAGATACATACGGTTCATGGACATTAGAAAAACAACAACAACAACAACAACAACAACAACAACAACAACAACAACAACAACAACAACAACAACAACAACAACAACAACGACAACAACAACAGCAACAACAGCAACAACAGCAACAACAACAACAACAACAACAACAACAACAACAACAACAACAACAACAACAACAACAACAACAACAACAACAACAACAACAACAACAACAACAACAACAACAACAACAACAACAACAACAACAACAACAACAATAAGAACAACAACAACAGCAACCAAAACAGCCACATCTTTTATTCATATCAAAAACCGCTATAATAATTTTACTAATCTCTGTAATTGTTTCAACTAAATATTTTGGCTTTTCCGTTCAGCACTCACTATGTAGCGAAAGTTCTAGATCTCAACAAAACAGATAAACACCGTTTTCTGGTTCCTGAATACAGAAAATGGCAGGTTATTTACAATTCAAGTCAGTTACCTGGGCTTATTCATGGTTACTCTGATTCCTGAATACAGAAAATAACCGACCGGTTGTTTACGAGTCATGTCAGGTACAGTATGTACCTGGGTCTATTCAAGGGTGCCGCAGTCCCAACTGTGCCCTTTATGGCATCGAGTAGTCCATGTGTGCCATGGTAGTGATGGTAACAAGCAAAAGACACATGAATAGCCAATGTGCTGCCAATGGGGCTTACAGACTGGTATGTACCATGTTACCGTATATTTTTTTTGCACCCGTCCCATGATGAGAGATAAATTGAAACTTGAAGATAACCCGGATGACTTTAAATAGACACGACATGAATTTCTGAGTTGCCATTCATTCGACTCATTTGTACGTTGTTCATCTGCCAATGCAACAGTATTCCATATGCATGGAGTTTTGTTCACAAAGATTCATGTCAAGTCGATTTATGGCTCTTCATCAACATGTGATCCGGGTTCGAAACCTGGCTTGAGACGCAGAATCAGTGGCGTTGCTTTGGTGTTTCTGCCATTACCCGGCGGTTCGTTTCACCTCTCTGGCAACTACGAAAACCCCATTCTGATATGATATTACTGTGCCTTGTTGGCTTCGGTAAAGAAGAAGTCCCAATAAAAAATCATTAGTATTGTTAACATATATATAGTCATATGTGTACTCATGCTTTTGTATGTCCTGGGCTTGGCCTTAATGAAATGAAATATAGTTTACAGGATTTTGAAAATCTCGATTTACGAAATATCAATCATGCTGTTCATCACCCGATCACCACCGATGCACGCGCCCTCCGATGCTCAGCTCAGAGTCACCGGGCAACGATGGCATCCGTACAGGTTAACATAACATGTTTTATAGCGCGTTTGTCGTTTCGTCAGACTAACCAACTAAATTTGAAAGTGTTAAATACTAATTCATTTGCATAACCCTAATAAATGCTATTCAACTAGAAAATACCACGAATCTCCTCACGGTCTTCGCTTGATCTGAGCTAAGATTTCCGAAACTTCCCCTCCGTGCCACAAAAAGTTCGATAAATTTCTCAGAATGTCGATGGGTGGCGACAATAAATTATTCTAAATATTAACCATCATATGGTGGGGTAACCAACAACCATTGGAATTGTTTCTTTATTTGATATTATAGTACATTTATGAGAATATGTCTAAATTTCTAGGTTCTTTGTGTTTCCCACATCAATAATTCTATTTGTGATCGGTATTGTGATGCTCGTTGTGCTGCCAGCCGAACTCATGACTAGCGGTCCGCGTGATACGGAGAAACCCATGTTTGTCAGCTCACTCACTCACTCACTCCCACCCTCACTCACTCACTCACTCACTCACTCACTCACTCACTCACTCACTCACTCACTCACTCACTCACTCACTCACTCACTCACTCACTCACTCACTCACTCCCACCCTCACTCACTCACTCACTCACTCACTCACTCACTCACTCACTCACTCACTCACTCACTCACTCACTCACTCACTCACTCACTCACTGCAGTAAGCTAACCGTCGGTTTCGTATGTCTCGGTTCCATCTGTCTGTACTTATCCGTGAATCTATGTGGCAAGTCCCTGGCTATCTGGGAGTACTCATCTTGGTCCTCCAAGCAACCGACTCCGCCCAGCCGACCTACAGTCTATACCATTCCACAGGAACCAGATAACGATGCCATTCATGTGCCCATGGAGTTAGTGCCGTTACAATTCATCTAAAAAAATTCTAAACTGTCTGAGAGACCGGTTTTGAAAACACATAATTTCGGTACCACTATTTGACGCTCTTCATGGAGTGCAAATATCTTGATAGGCTTTGCGTATAAAATTACAGACAAAATACATGCCGTTGTCAGAATTAGCGCGTGTTCATATTCCAACTTAAATCAATTGTGACAGATATACATCTCTGATTTTGACTCAGGTTTTCTCGATTATCAAGCCACAATTTATCAAAAAAATTAGTTAAATTGAAAGTACACGTAAATTCGTAAACCAATTGTAGTGCACCACCGCCGTACGATAGCCTGGAGCAGACACACAAGACTGAACGCAATGTCGACTCAAGCATGATGTTGGTGAGAGTCATGATTTTAGGCGATTTTACTAGAATATTTCATCAATGATTTTTAAGTTTAACTTTTCATTATCATACGAGTTCAAATTCGAACGGAAGTTCGTGGGTTCGAATCCTACCAGGAACTTGAAATTTTTCATTTTCTTGGTTGGACTAGTAAGTTTGGTACAGCCTTTTAGTTGATATAAGGAATAGAAAAACGTTTAGTGGGATGATTAAGTTTTTTCATAATGTTAATAATGATAATAATAATATATATGCTATAATACAAGACACTCGTTACAGATGCAGTCCCAATAGTGGTGTTACCATTGACGAAAACGGATTCCCACGCAGCATGTCCGTGTCGACGGTGGATACCAGGCTGAGTGCGATCTTTGATCCATCTCAACGTGAACAACATCATCAACATCAACAACAACAACATTCTAATCACCATCCTCATTATCATCATCATACTCAACAACAACTACAACAACAGCTGCAACTAGACCAGCTGTTGCAGCAGCAACAACATCAACAACAGGCGATGTTTGAACAGGAACGTAAAGCACAACTTGACCAACGACGTGGTAGCGATCAACAGCAACAATCACACAATGAGCAACAACATGATGAAGAACCACAACAACATGATGAACAACAACAACAACAACAACATGATGAACAACAACAACAGGATGACCATCAGCAGCAAGTGGAACAATTTGAGCAGGAAATGAAGCAACGGCGCGATCAAATCGAAAAAGCCCGCAAGGAACATCAACTTCAGGACACAAATCCATTTACGAGTGAACCTGGTGAACACGATTCAGCAAAACCTGATCCATCCAACATGTGAAATTATTATTTTATCCTAGCACTGGGTGAACATGGCTTTGATATGTACATGCATTTGTAGATATCGGGTCAGCATATTGTGTAAGTCTAAGGTACTCTTAATTAAGGATAGTCCTTAGTTTATAATTTTTTGAGCACTGTTGGGTTGTTTTTATTTCCATCCATACATTTGCTTACTGCTGGTGATCTACATATTCCGACTGGCACGGGATACAATTGGGATTAATTCGATATTCGGCATTGATGTTTATTCACATTATTCTTATTTTTATTGTTTTTCTTTATTGACCGCATGATATTTGCCAAAGTACAACATTATCTGTTTATCAATCAAATTTATATTCGTTGAATAATTTATTCTGTGAATTAATATACGGTTATGTTAACTCGTCGTAGAATCAGTATATAAAGAAATATATGTATAAGTATGTATCATATACCAATATGCATACCAGTAAAAGGGAGTATAAGATCACGTACAGTAACCGGCGGAATAACCTGCTGAACGGGAACGGGTTACTTTTGAAGAACCCATTATTCGTTGAAACATTGAAACTCGAACAAATTGAGAAACTTCCATTGATAATAAACTGTATGAAGTTCACGGAACTCCATATTGACCAAAAGTTTTAATCAAGATAGTTTTTTTCTGAATCAAAGTCAACTTCAGATGTAAGAACAATGAAATAAATCTATGAGGTGATGTTGAATGAAAAAAATATGGGAAGAAATGAGAAGCACTAGACGGCATGGCATCCTATAAATTGTTTCAGTAAAAAAAACGGTCAATAACAACAACACAGAGTGATTGATTTTGAAAAAACACTTCAAGAATCAAAAGTATAAACAACTGTTTAACTGAAAAATACCAATGTATAAGTGGAAAAACAATAAAGTAGTAAGGAAATTGCAAAATCAATTTTACAAACACTGCAGTCATGTTGATTGGGTACATAAGGCACCGTCATCTGTAAACATGCAACAATATATATGAAAACCAATGATAATATGAAATAACAAGAAGAATATGAACATAAAAATACATACAGTTAAACCACAGACATACCTTGTCTTTTGCCTTTTATCGGACTGTATCATCCAAATTTTTTTTAAATACGGTGCACCACAGCAATAAATACAAATATTCGTGAAATCGTTTTTTAGATTGCATAATCTGGCAAACATATTTGTGAACGATAAAATCATGTACACTTTCATAATCATAGCGACATAATGAATGACGGTATCTGCATAGCTGATTCATGCATTCTAAGTTTGCCATAAAAAATTCTGTTTCACTGGATAGAGCTATAAATAGAAGGAAAATGTCCCTTTCGTGAAGAGTTGGAAAATTTCATGGCTGGTTATAATCTTACAATTTGCCATTCATATTTCATATGCATAACGAAAGTTATCGATGTTATCACTGGCGGACGAGTCAAGCCTTCAAAGGAAAAGGAGTTTGTTCAAAGAGTGCGGAATTAGCATATTTAGGCCATTTTACATACACTTTGAAGTACAATTTCTACTTTTCGAAACTGCCAAAGAAAGAGGAATACGACTCTTCGTTGTTCCCCCATCCACTAGTGCTCTTATGCATAAAGAACGTTATAAATTGTATATACAGGGTGGTCCAAAAAAAATGACAACACTTTGAAGCTGAATAACTCTTAACACAAAGATCTGATTTTAATGAAATTTTCAGGTATTATCATCAACATACTAACTTAGAAAAATATATAAAACCAAGGTGATCGGACTATCACAGCGGCCACCACGCATTAATGTTTGCAAAAATGCGTGTGGGTCAAAAACCGAGCGATTCATACATAAACATTTAGGACATGGTTTACCCGTGACTTGTGAAGCAATAAACTCAGTTATTTTAGCCTGTAATCAATAAAAAGTCTTTTTTACTCATTCTGAAGCAATTGTAGTTTAAATTTTTCGTATTTTATATTTTATTCGAAAAAATCTTGTGTCAGAGGTGAAAACTGTGTGATTCTTCTCCTGACATTGAAAAAGCACTTAGTTAGCTAATTTAAAACGAAAAAATAAAAACCAATTGAACCAAATGCTAGGTAATCAACGATAAAAATTTATTAAACGTGAAATTTTTACCAATGGCTAGCAAAATCTAATGTTTCATTTATTACGTGCATATCATCTCTTGATTATGCATGCACGATTAGGCGGTTTTTGACCCATGCGCATTTTTGCGAACATTAATGCGTGGTGGCCGCTGTGATTGTCCGATCACCTTGGCTTTATATATTTTTCTAAGTTAATATGTTGATGATAATACCTGAAAATTTTAATCAAATCTGATCTTTGTGCCAAGAGTTATTCAGCTTCAAAGTGTTGTCATTTTTTTGGACCACCCTGTATGTAATGAGCTTATAAGGCATTGATCACCGTTGTGGACCGACACAGTCGACACAGGCCTGCATCACCTGATCCACGAATGGTTCCACCTGGACTGTGGTAAACGCCAGATTGTACTCTTTGCGCATCTTATCGTTGGCTACGCTCATCACTCGCAGAGCGTCCGTTGTGTCATCTGAATGTTAAGGACAGTGAGTATGAAATTAATAAAAATATGATTTTCTTTGTTTCCAGCAGCACTTCTTTATTTACCGAAGATATACTAAGACCATATTCGAATGGTGTAAGTGGCTGGTCTGGTAGTCGTGGTTAAGTTAATATTTGAAAAAATTGATGATACTGGAAGGAAACGTTCTCAAAACTTTTAGCAGTATCATTAACAATGAGAATAATCTCAGCCAAGTGCCGTGAAAATGACGCGCATTTGTTCTAATTTATACGCAAACGCTGAAGGTTTTTTAGACAACTAGTTCACATACTGGGAATTAGAAACGACAACCTTGGTGGTCGTTTCTTGTTTACACTGATAAGTTGTCAACGCATTATGTTCAAGTGATAAGACTTGATAAACTGGGATGGTAAGCCACATTTTCACCGTAAATTTAGACTAACGGCAAAAAACTATCGACAACTTAGTGATGCGCAGGAAGAAAATACCGTGAAAATTTACTGAGAACACCTGATTCTTGATAAAATTGCGATAAAAATGAAATGATTTAATTTGCCGTGACCCTAACCAATAGCGAGATGTACAGCGAGTGCGGCTTTGTCCATGGTTAATGACCAAAGATGCAGGCTGTGCACCTGCACCACACCGTCGATTTTGAGCAGATCAGCCTTCACAGCGTTGTAGTCCACATCGCTGGGAGTGGCTGAAACGTTAAATTGAATTAAACTACCCATCATTGGTATTGGTATCACCTCTCACCTCATATCTAAAGCTAACATCCCACAACGCGATGGGTGTAAACAAAGTTGAGTGACATGGAAGTGACAAAAAAAACTATCTAAAAGCTGCTTAATTTACCCCAAAAAGGTGCTCATTTTCAAAAGAAATAATCACACTTTATGTCTCATTCCGCATCCACTATCGACCGAGCCCTATACTATATTTTCATGTGTTTCTGATTCATGCACATTCATGTTCGACAACTGAATTGAATCTGATATCTTACCTTCCATGAGCACACTGAGTCCGTCTCTGAGCACGGTTACGGTAGTGAACATGACGAGTACGGAGAACATGAATGTACAGATGGGGTCGACCATTTTGAGGTCGGGTCGCCACCAGACGACGAGAGCGGCGATCAGCACGCCGACCGACTGCAGCAGGTCACCAACCACGTGCACAAATGCTGCACGCACGTTGATGTTGCGCTGACGATGCGTGTGTAATGTCTAAAGAGGTAATAACAAGTTAGGCGAAACATATAAAAAACTATAAGAGAACATTTTCACGGTGTTTCATTACTGGAACTTTCGGATTACTGAAGCCATCAAGGCACACTGATATCATACGGATAGAGGCCAGAGAGTTAGGCGGAAACCCTAGACCCACGCATGTCCCAGGTCATGTGTCTCAAGTCAGGTTTTGAACCAAGACTACCATTTTTTGAGACTGCTTACGCATTAGACTAGACAGACTACATAATAGTTGACTCGCTGAAACCAATAATGCTTTTTGTTTATCAACAATCCGATAGTCGTTTCAGCCATAAAAAACGTATAAAAAAATCTCAGCTTCATAATGTTCATTTACGTAGCCTATTAACAAATTCACATCACCACAGTCGGTAATGGGAATCTCAAAACTGTAAACCAAAATCGAATACTGAAAACGAACCTCCTCGCCGGGATACGAACTGAGATTGACGCTCATGGTATCTCGTAAATTCCGAGGCATATCAGGTGATAATGATTCAGGCGAAGGCACGGGCGGATGTCTGGTTGTCGTTGTACCATTAGGCACATTGGTTGTCGTTGGTAAAGTTGGTGACGGTGTATTGCGTTGATGAAGATCGTGGTTGTGATCATTATTATGGCTGTGATTGTTAGTATTGTGGCTGTGATTATTATTACTGTGACTGTGGCTGTGACGAGCACCGCCATGCGAATGAGCATGTGACGCACCGCCGAAATGAAGTACGAGACCCATTCTGAAAAAAACGTTAACAAAAGTCATGTGAAAGCGAAAACGAATATTTTCGCTCGATTACCGAGAAAGAATTGATTCAGATGATATTCTTTATTTTCAGAACTCCAGTTATTGAACATTTTGGTATTTTTAAGACATAACTTGGTGATAAAATACCAGATTTCATCAAAAACATTCATATCCACCAACACAATGTTGAATACGACGGCGGCAGCAGCGGTAATGGCCATGGTCATGCCCTCCACATCGTAGTCGCCACTGATCAGCCTCATTATGGCCAGATACACCAGAATGGCCGTGATGGCCCAGATTATCAGTATCGACACCATCGCACCAAGTACTTCTGCAAAAATAAGTGCATTGTTGTTTTATCACTTCCATTCGTTTTCAATGAGTTCGTTAGTTTAAAAAAAGATTACCATTGTGCAAAAAGTTTCTATAAACAAAACAGTCAACCATTCTATCTGCCAATTAAATAACAAAACTAACACGAAGTATGCTCTAACTCATATTATGTTCATATAGGAAACCATAGAATTGAAATACAATCGTTTATGGCAGGCCATAATTATGGCAAAGATATCAAATATTTTCCAAAGCCTTATATCATGAAATTGTTTAAGTGATTTATATTAAATTAACTGATTAGACTCACCAGCGCGATGGAATCCAAACGACATGCGTTTGGTGGCGGGCCATCTCGAAATGTAGATGGCGACCAGCGAGATCAGGAAGCTGAACAGATCGGACATGAGGTGACCGGCGTCGGTCATTACGGCCAGACTGCCGGATAAATAACCACCTGCAAATGTAATTATACAAATTACTGAAACATGATTCGGAGTAAGGATAAAATATCACTCAATAAATGTCTCAACTCAAAGTCACTATAAGGTAAGTTTTAAGCTCGTTCAAGTTTAAGATAGAAAACATCGTTGTGCTGGCTACAATCAGTTGTCCGTTGTGCTTCAATAGTATACTACTTCATATTTTATTCTACAATATTGTACTCACTCGTTGCTCGATTACTAACTACATAATCACCAATGTGAAATAAAAATTACAAAAAATCATGTAATCAACTCTTACTCTAGAAACAGTTGAAAGTTAGTGTCAATTGACACCTCATTTCACTTGGAATAGAACACTCCTATCAACCAACCGATAAACTCTCCGGTCATGAATAGTATGGTGAGTATGGACACGATGATGAGCGTGCGTTCAGCCCGTCGGTCAGGCGGCTGCTTGAACTGAACGTGGCAGTGTTGCTCATATTCGTGGTTGAGTGCGTAAACACCATCCGTGTCCTCCATATGGTCAACCAGGTTGGCTAAAAAAACGATAATGCTTTTCATGAATAAAATAGGAAAGTAAGAATGTAAAGTGTTTGTTGGATGAAGAAGGTGTATGAATGAAAACAAGAATTTTTTTGATGTTTATTTGGTGGAAGCTGGGATTGATTGCTGAGTGAGTGAGCACGTCATTGTGATAACTGAGACGAACGGCATACGACGATTCACAGATCTACCATACTAAACTACTAATTACTAAATAAATAAATTTCATTGAAGGTTTTTTTTCAAAGTAATGATTAAAAGAAACTATTTTCATGAGAATTTTCGATATATTTTCATTAAAATCAGACGCAAACAACCAAATAAATATGGAGCAACACTTGCCAATGTCACTGACTTGTCAATAATGGTTCCACAACCAGTGTTTTGGTCGTTTTATTAAAAACCTTTATCAGTGACCTGACCTGACTCCTGAACAAAGGCGGAATGGAAGTTGGTGATCAGTTACTCCATAAAATCGAAAAAGGAACAGCTGTAAATACTTGCAACAACCTCACATCAGAAACTACATACACAAAAAAATTTCTGAATCCTCAAAAAAAACTAAAACATGTTAGCTTGATTGACGTTAAAAGTTTTCGTCGATATGTGTGGTACAGTGAAAGGATAATCTATGGAGAAATAGTATGCGACAGCCAATGTGCTCTCTATCAGTGGTGCGGTACTGAGTCTGAGTCGGTGATAGCTGGGAAGTCGCGTGAATAACTTATGCAAGTTTCTTTTTCTTATTCATTATATCAATGAACAAAGATAAGATTGAAAAATTGCAGATTCCGTTGATGAGTAGTGACGCTAAAAACAACACTCTGACGGGGGAATACCTCTACCAGCAGAAATAAGTATAATACTACATAAGCCGATTACCAATGCCAATTATATGATACCTGTGTCCCGCGAGTACTGCCCCAGTTGGATTATGCCGGCTAGAAAGTCATTTTAGCAACAACAATCCATCAGGTTCAATTCATGTATTTATCGAGGTACCAACAAACAACCATCTGTTGAACTTCTTTGAGTTTCACTGTTGAACGATAACCAACCACTATAGACTGTGGATGTCATCGGGCCATTTAGATCAACCATGCAAACCAGTTGATTTTCCATTGACTAAGCTTCTAGAACTAACTCCTATAAAACTTGTATCACATCATGAAAGGCCTCATTATGGAGTATATGATTACGTTGAAGAACAAAGAAAATTTTAATACCAGTAAAATGTGACATTTCATTTGTGAAATGTTTTTATTACGGTACGGCAGATCTGAGTACCAGAAAACTATGACCAGGCTATAACGTCCATAAAAAATCGGTATTTCACAAAGGCATGCTAGAGCCACAGAAAACTATGACAAGGCTATACAATAGAATAAACTTAGCAAACCAGTATCATCCATGTTATCCATATCGTCTTCAATGAGCAGGTGTACGGAATCGCCTAAGTCTTCTAATGGATACTGCTCGCTGGCACGTTGCAGCACGTCGCTATACTCTGTGTATTTGCCACGTGTCGCATTTCTGAAATTATATCATTGAATTACTATATTATTATTGAATACTTCATGATCAAAATAAAACGCCAATATTTATTTAAAACACCTACACGACACCTCAATTATTAGATTGAACTGGTGCTACTTTTGAGATGTGGCGAGAAGCGGATGACTTTCTAGACACTGATTCGAGATTCATTCCAGTTAGAATATATAGAAAACTTTACAAGTGTCTTATATACCATGGGAAACACTCTCTCACGAAACATTCCATTCAGTCACTGTAATTTAAAATATCACATACATGAACCGAACCATAATGATTCAACCCCACCCCAACCCAGCGAATACGGAACACAAATTAGGTTAACTTATTTATGTGTTAAATACACCAAACCACCACCAAAACAAGTTCCAGTTCAACCTGAGACACTTCATTGATTCCTTTTCTTCTTTAACGACATCCACTCCACCAGTGTTTTTGACTAGGATGCTCGCGCTGCTTATGGTACCGTAATGCTTCATATCTCAACAAATGGTACTTGAATAACCATTGTATTGTATGTGATCAAATCTACATGTCATATTGAGCAATAACCACGCCGATTCCAATAACAGTTATTGCATTTGCACTAAACCGCATTCAATTCACCAGATTCTGCCAATAAGTGTGGCATTTATCACAGTGTCCAGAAGCAGCGGGTTGTCCTTCAAACTCTTTGTTACTAAGTTCATTTCAATTTCGTATATTAGCCAATCTGATGAAAAATGAATGAACTCAGGTTTTCCTGTTTTAATATGTTTAACACGACCCCATCTTTCAAAAAACATACATTACCAAATGGACATTGACAACCAACAATTCAAGACATAAGCATTAACAACGTATTATACCACCAACAATCAACATCCACCATACAACCAGACCATATCATATCTAGTTTTTGAAACAAGCGACATTTCAGATCACCAAATTGAGTGAAATCCAAACGACATTCTCTGGAACGTAAGTTTTTTAAAGAAAATTGATCAAGATTTTACAAAAGTCAATACCCAACATTACACGTTCATCAGTACGATCAGGTTATGCAATTCTACAACGGTGCAACGACAATTAACCACGACGTTAACAATCACAAAACACCAAATAAATCAATCCAACATACTACATTTATTTAGAACACATATACTTACATTCAATGAAAAACATCCACAGTGAGCTGCCTGGAAAAGTAAAAATCCATTAAGTGAATAAATTCAACCAACCGAAGCAATAGTTCGTAGAATTCCGTTGCCTGTGGTCTCTCATATGGCGACTTTACAAACATGGCTCTAATTAGGCTTTAATCTTTGAATAACGTAACTTTGCCAGAAAATATCATACTTTCATTTCAACTGAAAACCCACCAACACCTTGTAAAATAGATTTCCAGTGTCGCACTGAACGAATGCGCGTCAAAATACAACATGGGAAATTGCCAATCTACATAGAAAGCTTCAGACATGCACATGCAAAGAATTCATCATCCGTAAAGCCCAATACCAGTTTATCAGCAACTAAATCATGGCATTTTGAGGTTGAATTGCAAAAGTGACATTTTGTATCCTTCGAGCTTCCTCTTATCGAGGGCAAAATTTCTCTATTTTCTGTATCATGCGAAGAAAAGCAACAGATTTGGACCAATTATTCCCACCCGCACCAGAGCGAAATTCGATCCGGATTTATCGCGTGGCCAAATCTCGTGGCTGAGAGCAGCTTTCGTTTATGAGTAATCGAATCGGACCGTTCATTTCATTGCCTTTCCACATGAAAGCACAAAATCACAAGTACGAAATTTGCTAGATATTTTTCTACAGATACAACATACCGTTAATGGTTGTTGGTCAGCGCATAGAAAAAAGAACAATCCCCACCAACTACTTTCACTATTATTTTTAGCAACAAAAAAAACTAGGATAGAAAAAGCCGAATTCTCAAGATAGAACTTATTGCGGTAGGAAGTTCAACGTTTCGCACGTTTTTATTTGTGAAACGCAGAAATGTACATAGCATGAGTAATAAACATTCGCACTAGAACAGTGCGTTTACTTCTGTATTTCTGTGGGTCGGGTCGGACCGAAAACCTGTTTTCAGGAAAAAATGCGGTCTACTTATTGAATGCTGGAAGAAATACACAGCCACTTGGAAACAACGTCGTCACCTACGACAGTTCACTTATCCGAAGAAAATGCCCATGTTATTGTCAAAATTCCCATATATTATCACCGATCCGACACAAAAGAGATTAAGTTTTGGAAACATTTTTTTACACATACCACCATAGAAAGACCAATTAGAAGCATGATGAAAGGACATCAGTTAACAACACGACTTAGAAAAAGTCTTAAAACTACATGCTCCCACAAAAAAAACTAATGAAGTTGAGGAATCTAACGGAACCAGAGAAGACAAAAATGTATATACTAGTTGAATCGGACTGTATGTAGATAATGTAGTTGCATTGTAATACCATACCAGACCACGCATTTTATGCCAAATTCTGCCCTGATAAAGGTTGTAATAAAACGTAACAGGAATGAAACAAAAAATACAACTATATCATGCATTTCTAAAACATGCAAAACACAACACATAAACCCAAACACGACACCCACAACCAACCTAATAAAGTTGACGGACATAGGTGTTAGCGATCGTCGGGTCTAAACTCGGCGACAGTGAAACATCTGATGCCAAGTTGTTGGTGATGGTAGAGTGTTCAAGTTGTTGGAACAAAGAATCGGGTCGGCTTGTTGAGTAGCAGCAGAAGTGGTAACAACAAATGACGGACAACAACATAATGCCTTGATATCAGTAGACGGTTTGTACTATGCAAGATGATGGAGGGACAGGAAGGAAACACCAACGCTCAATAATATATTATTCGTTCACCGGCATTTTATTGTGAAAGGTGGCTGATAACGATGCCTTGTAGTTGTATGTATTGGACGGCACTATTTTATTCACCAGAAGGCACACCCGGATATTTGGTGTTATATTTAATATTGGTGTTGTTGGCACTCAGGTAAGCGGTTATCATCAATTACAGCTTTTGATCACTGAAAAATACGGTTTCCGGTTAAGGATCGTAAAATAGAACTTACTTTAGAGGTTGCTTTGACTGTAAGGTACACATGTTTGGTTAAACAAAGGGTCTATGTCTGTATTATTTTAGCACATACCACCAGCGATGGTTCATACTGTATCAGTGTCGTGTCTCACACTGGCGGACGAGCCAAACCTCTGAAGGGAGGGGAATCTTTCCAAAGATAATATGTACAAAATTAGGTCATTTTCTCTACACCTCAAGGAACAAACTCTACCTTTTGAAACCGCCAAAGAGGGGGAATTCCACTTTTCCCTCCCCTTCTTGTCCGCTAATGGTTTCTCACTTCATAAAACACGTGGACAACATGTGATTAGGAGGAAATGACCTGATGTAAATTATTTTCTTGTACTTCAATGGTAATGTCGGAAAACAAAATAAAAACAAATATTTATAATGTGACCACAAAAAGTTAAAGCATGAAAACATGCGTGTAGAAGAACATATCTGCAAGACGTACTAACTACGTGTCAGTACGTGCGTTAGCTTTTTGCATATAAATATTGGCGCTAGTCTGCAACGTCGAACCACTACAAACAACCACAAGTATAAATGTTAAAAAGCAACAACAACAACAACAGTACAAACACAAAATCAACAACTTTCCCATTACAAAAAATACAACAAACATAAAAGTGCGAATCGAGTAATTTTTTCACCTAAAAATATAAATCAGTGGTGAAATTACTTGTCACCGTCGTTTCCAACAACGCTATTAACAACAACAACAACAATAGCACTGCAACAAAGTTGCACTATCACACCACAAATCTGGTTCTGTGTTCGTTGCCCCGTGGATTGCCCGGCTAGACTCGATAAGGGAGCGGAAAATAACTGACAGCCCATTTATCAGCGGTATTTTTTTATATTTTCCCCTTGGAAAAACATCACTTGAAAATTTTTAAACCTCAAACTGTAATAAAGAATGATAATTCTTAAACCACGGGGATTACCTCCGATTGCCGTTATTTACATCCGCCTCCCGCCCGACTGTAGCGGCAAACGGGCTAAATAATGCAATTATGGTTGCACTGAGTTCGGAGTGTGAGTAAGGTCGGTTTTGTGTGCCGGACGTACCACAAAAGCAAATCAAGACAGGAAAAATGTACGTTATTAAACTTGTTAAATTATTCAAAATTACATTGATTCACTTCCGTCTGTACTGCTCCGACAACGAAACGACCCGAGAACAGCAGTTTCAGCTTTACCATAAAACATGCAAAAGAATCCGAATTTCGAGATTTTTTTGGGAACATAAACATTTATTATATTCTCTAGTTTATAGGTACAGGAAGATCGTGGTTGCAGATATCACCGTGAATTGAGAAAGTTGGACGAGTAGAGATAATAGTATCATCATTAAAATTAAATGGAATGAATAAACCGGATATTTAATATCATTTGAAAAGGAACACAACTTAGTAAATACATATACAGTACACATTAACGCTACCTACACAGGTAAAGCTAAGTGATTCACATGTACATAATGGAATAAATAACATTTTATAAACGTGTACGGATAGGGGTAGAGTTTTCCAACAATAAAAGCAAGTGCATCACCATGTGTCGATTATCAATGACGGCATGGGAATATTATCCTAAAAAATAACTAAGGCGTGTGTAGTATTTATTTTGGCAATATCAATCTTAGAAAAATATTGGGGAATTTGTTGGCCACTAAACTGTATTTGCGTCACCTGAAGCGTGGGGTAAATAATGTGTAAAATGAAAAAATTATAACATGGAACTCGAGTTAACCTCAATAATAAGTGTGCGATCAGATCACGACAAAGCAAGCTTATTAGTTTACTGAGAAAACAACCACGAATGCGTGTATCATTCAAAAACGAATACCGATGACAATGTACACAAAAAGTCACATTTTCAATTGAAACATAAAAAACCGAGATGAAACGTGAAATCCATACATCTCCAACTGTAATTCAGCTATACATCATAGTAACAATTATGATTATTATAGTTAAGTGTCAATTGAAAGAAGATAAAAATCGTGTCCTATCTGAAATTTTTTTATGGAACACAAGTCAATGTATGCGTGAAACGACACGTGAATACAAGTAAAAAATAAATAAACAAAACTAACGCTTGCCGTGTCAGCCGATTGTATGGAAATAAAAAAATAGACAAGCTGCGTTTCGTTGAATATTAGCAAAAATACACGGGAAATGTGACGCTGAGCGAGACAACAACGAAAGGCGGGGAGTAATTTGTTGCTAAAACATGAGATTAGGAATAATAAATGTGCAGCGTTCGTGACGTACGTATAATTTGTTGTTGTTAATATACACCGACAATTCGACAATGCAAAGTCGGAGAAACGTCAGAAAAACACTTCTGAAGAAACGAAACTTGCTTTCTTCAGTCTGATTTTCATCTGTTCGCAAGTTCTTTTGGGTTTACTACTAGCTACTCCAGAGATTAAGTACACCTGGCTGAACGGAATTCTCAGATTCAGACCATCAGGCAAATAACTTACATTTTTATGTTAGCTCAGTGTTCAGGTTGTGAACAAACTGTTCCCATGTCAATATAACCAACAATATTACATATTTACGCACTTTGTAGCTACACAAGTCATCACAGTATTGCACAATGAACATGCACGTTTAGTAATATAAATTCTACGTAACGGTAATATTACGTAATACTACCACGCAATTTCACAAGTCTTACAGGAACTAGTTTTGATTGATCCCTTCTTCTATACATTTTAGGTCAGTTTTTTTAGATAAATGTAAAACAACCAAGATTACCTGCCAGTCACCAGAAGAAACTCACATTCTTACTCACGTTCCGAAACGAATGGACAGATCATTTAATGGTCGACATGAAAAAAAAACTGTTCCATAAGTTACTTACTGATTCAAGCTGTTGCTTAGGTTAACCATATTAAAATAATGAAGCTTCAATTTTAATCAGTAACCATGTTACATATTGTACATCGAAACACTAGCGGACGAGTTGATTCTCCAAAGAGAGGGAAATTTCATCAAAGATGGGAAATTGGCAGTTTTCAGGCTCTTCTACCTACACCTTAAAGAACAAATTCCACTTTTCCCACTCCTTCTCATCCACCAGTGCATCTAAAGATGATTCCAACTCGGTACATCAATTCCACGAGTCAATGCAAATGCGTCTATAATTGGCAAACAGTAATCGACAACCGGCAGGTCGTCTACCCGTAACGAGGGTGTTGTTCACCGAGTACACGTTCATCCGCGCCGCGTCCGCCGTCGACCAGAATCCAAAATGTTGCAGATCGGTGAAGTACTGCTGCATCGACTGGATACGCGGCCAGATATTGGATTCGGGTGGTACGGCTGACGATACACGAATCGTACAGTGCTCGGTGTCGTGATGGTCAACCTGATTATGGATGAATGAATGAAGTGGTCAATGAATGAATGAATGAATGAATGAATTATCATGTTTATGAATGAATCACCAGGTACAAGAATAAAAGCCTGATGAGTAAGCAAGTAAAAAATAGTATAGTTACAAAGTAATGAAAGAATCGCTCGATGAACTAATGAATCAAAGATCTCGTGTATTCATGAATCAACTGGTGAGCCAATGAAGGTGTGAATGACCTTTTAAGTGAATTAACTGGACTGGAGAAGTACTGACTTGACTGACCAACCTGATCATCGGACATGAGCAGTTCATCGAGACTGGACACCCTGGATGCAGTGGTATTGCCACCGATGACACTGCCACGATGCTGGTGGAACAGGGCCACCACTGATTTGTCGACGAATTGCGACAGTGTGGCTGCGTTTGGGCCGTGGAAGTGCAGCTGCAAGTAACAAGTTGATGTTTGTTCGGATGATAATGATTTGTTAGTCGTACTGAGCGATGACAACGGATAAAACATGAACATGGCAGTTTCTGAACTGGATCTTCTCGTTGAGTGGGTTTGTTTCGGAAGTTTCATTAAAGATCGGCACAGTAGCCCAGCAAGCAATGGGTGCCTATATATTTGAATTCGAACCTTTCACAAGTGTTAGTTCAACACTCTAATTCAGGCTAATTTGCTTTAAAAAAATTTAATAGAATTCGTCAGTGCTACCAACCCGATGTCTGATCTTCTCCTTTACGAACATGGATCGCAGTCCGACAATGAACGCGTTCCAGACGTGCAGATCGTGTACCACGTGCACCGCTTTCATCCGTAGTGGAAACGTTTGCTGTAAAGTAACCATGTTGAATTTTTCAGTAGAAGATTACGTGTCATTTTCTATCGGCAATCATTTTGATGAGACCGTGAAAACCGGAAAATATGTATATTGACAAAAATGTGATACCTGAGTGCAGGCGATGAGTTTGCCGATGGTATCATTACGGAAGAGGGTGCTCATCGGCAGTGATCGAACGTCGACCACAAATGTAAGACCGTATACCTGCAATATACAGTCTGAAATCAGATTTTCGTGATATATAATTATACTACCAATAAAACATTCACGCTACCGGTCAACAAAACTCACCATGAGACAGAAATGCAAGATTTCATTCAATTTCGCCAATGACGACTATCCATATTATTCTCGTACATTAGAGAGATATGTTTCAAACTTGCACTCACGGAAAGTAGATCCAGTTGATAAACTAAGCAACAAAAACAACATCAACCAGTAGGAGTAGCCATTATGTCATATCATTCCTGTGCTGTGACACGATAGTTTGCCACTGATGAGTCCTGGTCATTATTCTAGGTGAGACTCCTACGGCTACGTACAAGCTTTTTGTAAAGAAAATTTTCCGCGTAGATCGCCCTTATTTGAAAAAAAACCCTTTCTCAGAAAAGGTTATAATGAAGGTATATTAACCTGAACGTGCACATCACAAGCCATGCACTCGCACACCATCAGCAGAGCGGCCAGCAGCTCGTCCGTGTCCTGGTACTGAGCCTGCTCTGAAAACACAACTCAATCAATAAAACTGTATTTAATACAATGTACAAACTTTCCATCATACAACAGCACATACACGAACAACGTATTAGATTCTGTAAATAGGGTGACCATCATTTCACTATTCACATGATTTGGTATTCAACTTTGCTACTACTGTGGCTTAACAACGGGATAAATTGGAACCAACTGATATCAACGAGTACCACCCTGGCACCCGTTACATCGAAATCGGGCATCAGACTGAACACGCCGGCACCGAACACGTGCTGCAGTCGTTGTGTCGTCATCAGGGCATATAAACCCGGGTACTTGCCACGAATCGCGTAGTACGCCACCAGCAGACCCAGTGCTGCGTCGTAGTCAAACTTGCAGCAGCGGAGGAATCTGCAACTTGCAGTCCGTAAATTTCAGGTTGATTTCGGAAATGCAGGCCGATTAAAGCATATCGATGAAATCGTATTTTGATAAGCTGCATTTTAAAATTTGAATCAAATGATCTTTATATATCTTTCACCAACTTAATCAAGTGTTTACTGGACAGATCGGCTTCCAAGTGGGGCACGTCCTTGACCAGTGATCGCAGGGCATCGATGTCACGTTCACGCCATTCCACTTTCTCGTGTAGTTGCTGAACAGAAATAAATCAATCATTAAATAATATAAAACAAATAGCGAATACTGAAACAAAACAAATGAATTTATTTATCACTAAAGCCAAAGGAATAAAACAGATCAAGAATCAAATTTTCATATAAAAACAGAAGTAACCTGCTCAGCAACACTTAGCAGCTTTGGTGGCAGCACCAGTCCATCATCCGAAGTGCCAGGCATCATCGATGTATTCATACCTGATGATGTGCCATTCGAATCATTGTCGGCCATTCTGCTCAGAAAATAAATAATCATGCTCATGCAAAATCATGAATGTCACCATTAAAATCAGTCAAGAAAACCACTGAATGTCGATTAAAATCTTTGATTTATAAATGTGAAATTGTTTTATGAGGATATTCCTGTCACGTTTGATATCTCAACAACATTTCTTTAGAATTGTTATAAATCGGGCAAGTAATGCAGGATGCAATCAAAAGGCATAACAAAAGTCAAGTAACAAACGTAAAAAATATGCAGAATCAAGAACTGCTAAGGTCAAGCAAGCAAGCTCAAACCGGTTAAGCAAAACCGCGTAAACAGCAGTCCAGGCGACACATCATCAATATTTTCTTTTTATTCGTTGAACCACATCATTACATGACAATGAGAATATTACGAATATCAGATCACATCTACACAGATTTGACTCATACTGCACTTACAGTTAACGAAGACTAAATACGAATATGGAAAACAATTGCAAACACATATCGGAAAGCAAACCGGACATGATAGAATTGTAGCATAATATACTGCACAAAATGCAGCAAATAATGAGTAAAGTAAAATTGTACCCGAAGGAAAACGCACGCATGATTAATAAGAATTTCTTCATTGAAAAGTTTTATGTCGCACTGCCACTGTTACATTTAATTAAAATCGCGCGTTTGTCCCAATATTACAAATATCAGAAACGGATGAGAACTGAACTTCTTTTCGTAAAGCTGTGAGCTGTCCATAATAAAAGTAAAGTGTACCCAAACCTATCTCATCCACATCTGGAAAATTAATAATGAAGCTTAAAATATGACAATAAAATCAATAAATCTCAGCTGCGCGATCGGCTGCGACGACGTCGCCGAGATGATCTGAAAAATGGTAGTTTCAACGTGTTTTTGACGCAACATAAATTACTTTATGCGCTTACATGACATGATGATGTTCGTGTTTATTTTAATGCGACAAACTACCGCCGTTGTTTCGAGCAACACTTCAAGCCGATTAATTCGGTCAAGGTCAAACGCAAGAATCAAACGATAAGATGGGGAAACTCATCAGTTATCACCACACTCTCAGGCACTGGCGGACAAGTGAACTTCGCAAAGGGAGGGGTAGTCAAATAGAGGGAATCCGGAGTTTTCTGGACCGGGTTATTCACCTACACTTTAGGAACAAACTATACTGCTTTTAACAGCCAAACAACGGAAAATTCTTTTAACAGCCAAATAACGGAAAATTCAACTTTTCACACGCTTCTCGTCATCCAGCAACGAATCTACTTGACTTCTCGCTACCGAAATTGAAATTGAGGTACACCAACTTTTTCTTAATGCTTCTGTCTCTGGATCTTGACCGTTCACGTCGGCCCGCAGCAGCTGGAGATCGTGACCGAGACCTGCTCGATCGTCTTTCTCGTCGTTTTCGCTTCCGTGAGCTTGGAGAATTGGTCGTCTAAAATTTATTAACCAGTAAATTTCTCTAAAAATCTGTTATTATTGTTTTCAAAACGCAATGTTTGTGATGTGATCAGGCAGGGATTATCCTCACACCTAAATAGGGTGACCGACCCCGACTCGTTATTTCACTATATTTGTGATTTGGTATCCAACTTTCTGTTGTGGCATAATAACATAAACTTTTAACAAATGAAAGTTAACTCGAAAATCAAATAAAAAAATAAACGAACCGGACTGCGCGACTGTTCTCGATCTCGATCCCGATCACTTCGGTCACGATCTCGTTTCAACGTGGAATCTCGGTCACGACGACTTCGATTCTCCTTGTGACTCGACGGCGACGACGTTCTGTCCTTGTCGGAGGGCGATGCCAGCGATGACAGATTGGGGGCCGATGCCGAGGCAGCACTGAAGGAAAATTTGAATATTGTAATTCGAAAATGTATAATAAAATCCCAATTTATTGAGAGACTGGACTAATGAAAATGACCGATGGACATGAAGATGAAATAAGATCGATTATTTTATATTTGACTCTTCTCGTCAAGGACAGAGGCAATTCATACCTAATGGTTCAGCGTCGATTCGATTATCCGACTAGACTATTTCAAAATTTTTCGTTGTTTAACTAGTTTTTAAAAACATATTTTTCATATTATCTTCTCCGTATCTGACCAACCCAAGAGTGCATGGCACAACGACACCAGGCGGTGGCATGGGCCCGATGAACGATGGATCCGGCGGATCACCCAACCGACTCGGCGGCTTCATTTCGGCCAGCCGTTTCTCGCGTTTCTTCTTCATTATTGTCTCCATGAACATCTGGGCTTTACGCTTGCGGTCCAGGCGCAGTCGCTCTTCCGTTTCCGGGTCCGCCGCTTCGTCCTGCGGTGAGAAATACAATATATAATCCGTAAAACTGCGTGCAAATACAGATAGAAAAATCCACAAAACTCTGAAAGACAAATGTTTTGTAATTCTTTCTTCGAATCCTACACGCCCTGTGTCAAGCTATCCCCACCCCACTGTTTGAATGTTGTTTAAACAGTGATTGTCTTCACACCCACACAAGACTTCCAGCAAAACAACAGCCCGATTCACATAACCAACCTTATTTTCATCATCCCCGATTTCTCCCTCCTCCTGATCGGCCACGGCACTGACGCCCATCGGCTTGTCTTCCACGCGTTCTTTGATGGTGAACTTGGCAATCTGAGAGTTGGCCGGCAGCGAACCGTCACCGTTGGCAGAAGACGGCTGACCGCTTGATTCGGACACAACTGCGTTGGGATGAGATCCTAGAAATTTGAAACTATTTTTCTTTTTATTAAAAATAATCCATCATGGTGTGTTTGATGACAGGACCTCGTTAAGTAGTAGGCTCGCTTCAAAACAAGATCCAAAAACTAAAACCGACTCCTCTCACACCCTGTTTTTTCTATACAAATAAAAACAGATTAACCAAAGATTACATTTTGCGAAAGAAATTTATTCAAGCGGAACAAATGTAAGTATTCTTTTTATATGAATGTTGTTAGTATAGTTTATTATATGAATCTACTAACCCGTAGGTCCCATGGGAATGCCCGGCACGGCGGGAGGAGGCAGGTTGGGTGGCGGTAGATGTATGGGCACTGCGATTGGAGGCGGAGTCGTGTACACAACAGGCGGCGGTTGACCTGGCATGGCAAGGTTTAGATTGAAAAGAAGCTAAACTGAAAACCAATCGAAAACCGCCAAAATATGATCCAAATGTCAACAAATGCTATTTTTATATATTGACAAAACACATTATCAAATCGCAGTACACGTTTAGTATTCGAATGTGTAGTAGACACCAATTATTTCAGGTACGTATCCTGGTGCGAGCAGGACAAATCCCAAACAACCTCTCCCTCACCGTATGTGGTTCACCGATGTTGTGAATTGAGGGCCAAACAAACAAACAAACCAATTATTTCACAGAAAGTTGATAAGCTTTTGAGAGATCGTATCCAACCAGCGACAAGGGAAGGCGGTGGTGCGGCTGTATTAACGACAATGGGCACGGCAACTGGCGCCGCGGTGCCCACCAATGGAGGCGGTACAGCCGTGTTGACGGGTACCACAGGTGTTGTTGTGGTTGCACTCGCGGTATCAGCGGTCGCCGCTGCAGATCCGTACACGGCGGCTGACACTGCGGCTGCGGCAGCTGCCTAAAATTGAAATAGGAATCAACAACTCATATTGTGTATATGTTAATCTGAATCTGAATATTGTGTAATGTTAATCATATGTGTATCGGTCTTTTTAAGAGATTTCAATTTACAACCAGCTTTTTAACAACAACACAGGCTATAACAATTCTGACAATTTTTACAGAAAAATGCTTCATAGGACCGAATATAGAAGAATTCCAAATAGATAAACTGAGTCAAAATTGTTATATAGATTTTTCACAATAAAAGCTGACCTGATCGTTGGCCCATTGTTGCCAGGCCTGATATTGATGCTGGGCAGCCCGATGCTCGCGATGGTAGTGGTCGTACTGCAGCCAACGCAGACGCAGCTGGTAGAAACCAAAGTACTCGTCGTCCGAGTTCAGGAATGTCAGCTGCAGCTCCGGTTGTTCTGAACGAAGAATTAATTCATGGCATCTCATTAAAAACTACGTTTTTCACTCAACGGATTACTTGATTAGTTATCAGGAAACTATATATTCAAACCCAGCCTGTCAATTAGCAAAAATGTAACCGTTTTATGTTGAAAAAAATTACAGTTTACAATTTCAGAAGTATAGAAAGTTATACGAAATTCCCCAACGAACGTTTCAATCGTTGTTCGGCGGGCACTCCGTACTTGGCGACGAACTCGGCAGCCTTACTGACCAGCGGTGCCACATCGGGTGGTGGGGGCACGGCCGTTGGCTGCACTTCCGATGGAGCATCCGTGTCGTAGAACCATCTGAAAAATGGACAAACATGATTTACAATTATAAGTAGCTTATAATTACAAATAAATAGTTTATAATTACGAATTCGATCGAGCATCCGGGTCGTAGAACCATCCAAAAGTGTATTCACATTGCCTATAATTACTAATAAATATGATAGAACATCGTGCTAATTGAAGTACTGCAACAGAACCAAACCACAACTCGTTGTGTGAAACAACCCAACACATTTGTCAACATGCAAATTGAAAAACCTTATTTTCATTCAATGTTATAAAAAGAGCAGTTTCCCAACGCTCACGCTACATAATCTTTCTTCCAGTCTCCACCCCACCACACATATCAAAATCATAAAAACGAAGAAAAAATTACAACCCAATTTACTCTTAAACCACGCCACGCTGGGTATAGTGGTATTACGGTAGCCTTACATATAACAAACTGTGAACGGACTATAGAGGCACTCTGGAAAGTTTGACCAACTTGTGCCAGTCAACGTATTCAGTTGGCGGTGGTCCTCTACTAAGAATGGATTGACTGAAACTGCCGGATGACTCGATATCGTAATACGATGCCTGATCAGTGGACACGGACTCGACTTTGGTGTCTGAATCGGCGTTGGATGTCTCGGCCTCGTAGCTGACGGCCAGCAGACCGAGCTGCGAGATCTTCTCCTTGGCGGTCAGAGGTCTGAAAAACTCCTTGGCGGTCAGAGGTCAATTCTATTATTTGTGTTTGTGATTTGCTCTATTGTGGCATACTAAAATTTTGGATTTTTTTTAAATAATGCACGCTTAAAAAAGTGACGGCAACAGAAACGATCAGATAAAACACTCGCATTCGTACTAGAGACTAAATTTGATGGCGTTTCTTTGATAAAAGTTAATCGGTAAATTGGTCGCCTGCACAGTCTATCAGTCAGGAGTGACCGAAACCTGGCAGGTCCTGGGTTTCTGCCATTGCCCGTCTGTTTATTCAACGTAACCGGTCATTACGAAAACACGATTTTGATATGGTATAAGAGTGCCTTGATTACTTCAGTATAAAATTAACGTACCGATGGTAAAAGCTAAATAAAATGCCACCAACTTGGCCGGTTCGACGGGTTTCGGCTGCAGCGCGCTGATGTTTTTGAAGAGACTCGAGTAGACGTCATCACCTTCGCCCAATTTATAGGTTGGATCCCTGATTACAGGCATTGAGGCACTCGTTGATAAATGTGAGCTGTTTGTTGAGGCAGTGATGGCAATAGTCCGTTTCGGTGCAAACAGCGACGGATGCAGGTAACCACCGTCCGAATCCGAATCTGAGCCCGAGTTATCGCTGTCACTCTGAAATTGAAATATCGAACTGGACGAGATTTAAAAAAAAATAATATTTTTTGGTCAACAAAATTATTACTAACCGGTGGCGGCGTGGGCGGCTTTTTGGGTTCCTTCTTCACTTTGGGTTTGATCTCGGGCAGCTGGGGTTTGTATTTGTTTTCCTTGATCATCTTTAATGTATGTTTGTAGTAGTAATGATGCGGATGGTCCCAGTCGAGGAAGCCGAACTTTGTGCTGTTCTTCTGACGGGCCTTGATCACGATCTCCATCTGCGCACCCTGGTTGGCCACGAACTGGGCCGTACGATGGATGATGTGACTGCGGTGCTCCGTTTCGGGCTAGAAATTCCAGAAGATTAAGTTTTTTCAAAACGCAGAAAATGTATGAAAACACTAAATTTCTGGATGACAATTGATGAACATCTTTTCCTAGTCCTACCTACCTGTCTAGTCTAGTGCATAGGACGATAGCCTCGATCTCGAAAACTGGTGGTCCTAGGTTCGAAACCTGACTTGACACCTGGGGTTTCTGATATTGCAGGTCCATTTATTCAACTTCTCAGGCCACTATGAAAACATCATTCATATTTCTGATATGGTATTAGTGCGCCTTGATGGCTCAAGTGATGAAGAAGTAAATGGTTGATCACAATTGGAAAGCAACCTGATTAACAACCAACCAAATTAACACCTTTGGGCACCTTCAGCTCTGGTATGGGTGTGTACGGAGTCAGGTCCTCTTCCTCCTCCTCTTCTTCATCTTCCTCTTTCGGCTGATTTTTGTTCTCATAATTGTAGGCAATGGCGGCACCCTCCGTTCGTTTCCGTTCTTCTTCTGCAAACATGAAACTAGGGAATAAACAAACGTGGTTTTCACCATCAAAAAACTTTGGGAACAAAGAATATAACTAGAACTAATAAGCTCCATTTGCTAAAACGAATTTATTTTATTTCGTGAGTTGGTATGCGCCAATTAATGGCTTGGCTTGGCCGCCAATGATAAACTCAAAGTGAGAAGGGGTGAAAAATAATCATTTATACCTGAGACCGATTCGTTTGTCGCTTCGCCTTTCATTACCAAATTTCCACCCAACCATCCAATCTTGAAAACCAGCCAACCTTCTTTCTCCTTGTGTTCGACAGCAATCAGATCGGCGTATCGTTCGTCATTGCACATTTCCTCCTCTACGCGCTCGCCCTCGTCCATCCACCACAACTCATCCACCTGGTTGAGTTCGGCAAGTTCGTTGGCGATGACGTCAGCGTCGTACGGAATGACGTCATGCAGATGCAATCGACAGTCATACCTGCAATCGAAACAATCGATTGGACCGATGAAACTACCTTTTTTCACGATACTGAGACACCACACAGAATGTCACACATGTTCAATAGTGTTGCTATACAATCACATAATAATATCGTTGGCATTCACATTGTGTATTATCTGGGAACATTATAGTACCACGCAGGGCACCATGTGCCAGTGCCCACCCGGCAGCGGCACATACGCCATTGCGCCCAAACTTACGATTCGATGAGAGAGAGAGCCTATATTACGCATATGAGGGTGGTGAGTGACAGGAGGCTCGGCTGAGGCAACTCTGATGCATCTGCAACAAGAAAATACATTGAGAACATTAATGGAGGAGTAAATCAGCCTATTGAAGAGGAAAATAAAGAATGTTGACACAATTTTATATGGCTTTTATATGGAATACCTATTTTTAACAATTGAACACCATTCTTCACACGTTTTGGACAAAAGAATTTTGTATTCATTGATGTTTTTTTCGACAAAAGAAACTTTATTTTCGCTATCGAATCTGACTAATGTTATTTTTGCTCTGAAAACCACCATTTTAAGTAGAATAGAAGTGATGCTATTCCTAAGCTGAATAAATTTATGGACTATGGTAACAACACAATAAAATTAAAAAAAACGTCATAAGTCAATCAGGTATAATTGTATTATGCACCCAGACGGTGCGGCGATGGTTCAACCACGAAATTGAGTCCACCAGTGGATCAAATCCAATTAATATAACGGACTGTCTTCTCCTCTAAACAGCCCAATTCACGGCGAATATCAGATAGACATACCTCAGAAGCCCAACTACGTATCATCATTCATCAGACTTGGTTAATTAGTCTGACTAGAAGATCAGACTAGCAGCTAAAAATGGTTTGCACCAACAAATTAGTATTCATATTTAGTCAATAAACAAAATATTGTGGGAAACCATTTACAGTTCAAATGACGTCGTATGTATTCAGATTTGAACTAAGAAATAATTACCCACATCATGCTACGCTCATATTTTTGTTGGCAGAGAGCAGAGACTAAATGAGATTCCTATGAACCAATTACTCATTTCCCGGAAATTCCACCATTTGCCATAAAAACTGCATATTTTCACACATTCACTTCAAAATGAAGACCATAAACGACTACTGCCATCGAAAATACTGCGCGTTTCTTCAACTGTCCACAAAGTATAAAGACATACAAACCAACCAGCAATTTGAGCGGCATGTCCTCATCAGATCGCATTACGCGAGTCACCAGCGCTAAGCCAGTGACTTAGTCAAAGTTTCTGCCAATAAGCCTAAATGGTGACAAGGAAACGGGGTCACGAGGGACGCCCACAATAAACGGGTTAAACAATGTATCTGATTGCATGTTAAGTTTCTATATTTATTTCAACGATTAAGTTCTTGTGCGAAGAAATAGTGAAAAAAAGAGGTACTGCGTGAGGAACGGAATCAATCATACGACATATCCCTATGGATCGGATCGATAATCAGCAGCAACGAGTATGAAAAGCCCAATTTTCAAACTTGATTTCCTTTTTACACTATCTAAAAAACTTTTCCAAGCAAGCAGCAAAGTAACATCTCCAGATTCATGAAATCTGTGATAAAAATTCCATTCAGATCCCTGCATCCACCAAATCACGTTCCCCTGCCCCACATAAAACCATCCACTCTTCCGTACCATTCATACCAGTGAAACAACGAATCAATGTCCATTCAAATTACCTATCGATGCGCAGTTGTTGTGGCCCGGCCGACGACGACCCTCCGTTCTCATTATCGCCATTATTCAGGTCTTGCAGATTCGAAGCGGACGGATGCGAAATGAGATGTTCGGAGGCATTATGTTCGGCATGACGTTCGCCATCCACGAACAGATGGCACGAATATCCAAATACAAGCAGATCTTCCAGCGCTTTGGCCTCGGCTTCGCCATTACGCTGACGATTCTTGTACTTCCATGACATTATTGTGGAAGCTGAATAGAAAATAGATTAAGATAACAGCAGGGAACTGGCTGGTTTAATCTCCTTTGAAGGAAGAATTTTGTCTTTTACCAACCTTCCCATCTTTCTGATAAGTTGGAGTGTGTCTTACTTACGGAGTAACAACTTACGTTTACGATTGAAAAGATGCTAAACTTTTTTCATGACTAAATTTCATATTTTTAGACTATATTGATTTCTGTTAACAGAACATACGATACGTTACGTAAAATATGATTTTTTCTGTAAAATGACGGCAGAGAAGCCTGTTCGGTGAGAAACCGATTGTCAAGCATAAGTAACCAAAACACATGATAAATATCAAAATTTATATTTTATTCATGATTTGGACGAAATTTAACAAGGTTACAACAACGTTACCAAACAGACTGGAAGAAAAGAGTGGCAAAATAGGAATGGAACTGAAAGATACAGTACCTGACGTAGACACAGCAAATCACAATAACAATACATGAGCAACGATTGTAATAAGTGAATAGATGTTCGACTTTGACATGAATAAATGCAATTAACTAGAGTAATGCCGAGCATGATATTATATTAAAATGGGAAACACATTTATCTCTACTTCAAAGACTGAAATTTTTATAACCTATGTAGACTTTACCAAGACTTGTACTTGTACACTCACATCACAAGTCATAAGGACATACAACAAACATTTGTATAACACGCATAACCCGTATGTTAACTTCCGAACTATGCTTCGTACCCCTGAATTTTTTTACCGGCCCTGCGATTCAAAACTAAAATTATTACACCAAAAAACATAAATTCTATTCATCAAACCTTATCAATACATAATTGAAAAATAAGAATGAAAATTACCGTTAAAAACTGATGAAATATTGTTACGATAATATGTTGGCTGTGGTAAAATCGTATAAAAATAGGTAAACAGAGAATCACGTTAACAAAAATATCCATTATCAATAAACAAGACAACAAAAAATAGGCATGAGGACGGGCGAATGCCGATCCCTCGCCTTTGCAGGCGGTGAATAACAAGAATGCAATATAAAATATATTTCGCAAATTGAAATTTTAGAAAGTGAAATGACAAAATCTCAACTTGGAATTTACTCTACATATCTAGCATGTTTGAATTGAAAACAAATAGTGAACGTTGCATAAACCCAATCGACGACGGACTGCTGTACCGATCAACGACTACCGTAACCTCCGCGATGCGAGCCCATCATACCACCTGAAATTTGTTATTCAATAACTACTGATCATTCAATTAAACACAACAGCATTTTTCGAATAAATCACAAGCTGGCATTATAATAACTGATATTAGAACAGTTCTTTAAAAAATCTGTGAAGAAACCAACGTCCGTAATGCATGGGCGCAGGATATCGACTCGGCCCATCACCGCCTCCTCCCATCATGAAAGCTGGTCGCATGCCTGAAATTTATCTAATGTAATTCAGATTTCAGATAATACATAGTTTTCATTTATTTTACATATATTTTAGAATAGATTATTCGAAATAACAGAGTATTGAGTTGAGGGAACTATGCCAAAACCCGAGTTCAACAGCGAAGAAGCTAAAAATGCGAACTATAAATGACGTACCCATGTGATGCGGGAACGGTGGCATGTATCCGCTGTTGTAGGGTGCCTCGGTGCCACGGGTGCCCAGAAACGGTCGGAATACGCCGCGTCCTCGTCGACGCATCTGGTAGTAGCGGATGGCGTTCAAACCAAACGTGTCCACGTTCGTGTTCGACTGGCGATCGCGCGGTGCGTCACTGAATATATTTGCTAAGTTGCAATAAAATTCAGTCTTATTTGAAAGAAAATTTGTAAGTGTACAAAGGGTGTGTGTAAGGCAACGTCAAAATGCCTGAGAACGTCACCACAATGGCTGCATTCAGCAGGTCACCAGGTGTAATAAGTACTCAAAAGCTGTGATGGTCCGCAATATTTATGTACCGACTAGAGTGAAGTGAGCAAAAAATAGATGGTGATGGTGAAAACCATAGTTGACCATTAACACAAAAATGTTTGCCACCACCAACACGAATGCCTGTCGTTCGCCGACTTCGGTGGAGATGCTGTCGAAAAATGACCGTTGTTTGTCATACTTCTTTTCCTTAGTTGTGGTGGTGCCGTCACCCGATGAAGATTTGTTGTTGGTCGATGACAACTGCAGAAAGAAACTGACATAACAGCAAAACAAATTTATATCAAATAATAAAACTTAAGAAAAACATTTACAAAATCTGTAACATGATCGTCGAATTTAAAGGTGAGTGGTGACCATTGATAAGAATAAGACATAAACAAAATGTTTAACGACAATCAAAGGCCTTTTTATTTCTTCTTCTATCAATATCAATAAAATAAAATTTGTGAAAAGCCATCGCAATGAATCAAAACCGACGACAACGAAGATCACCCCCGAACGATAACCACGTAATAAGCATTTAACGACAACCAACTGGCTCCATATTTCCACTGGACGCCTCGGACGACGGACGCGAGTCTTCCAAGTGCATCAAATCGCCGGCCTTTTCGTCCTCTTCGCCTAATAAATATAATCTGCCGTTAAAACCGGAAGAAGTACAGAAATTTAATTAGAGGATTTGAGAGTAACAGTTGAATCGCAAAAACTCCACTTTAAAAAAGGCACCTCTTTTAAACTCTATTCCCTACTCATTTGATTGATAATACAGTAAATCTCAAGAAATTTGCGAGAAATAATTACCCAACCAAAACCAACCGCAAATCTTAATCTTGTCATCGAAGTCGTGTTTGAGCGCGTCAAGCGTTCGCTGGAATCGACAGTTGGCGCGCTCAAAGTCAAAGTCGAATTTGGGCACGGGTCGGTCCTGTTGTAATTATTGGGTTCATTTTAAGGGGAATTTTTTTTACATTATACGAGAATAAATTATACTCAAAATATCTGACAGACACCATGAATTTTTTTAAACACAAGTTTCACAAGAATTCTTTTGAAAGTTAGCTTCCAAAATAGTGATTACCTGCGGCACAATCATACCCCGTCCAAAAGCACGTGGGTTGTTCCACGCGTTGTGCATCGGCGGGTAGCCCGGGAAATTGCCCAGACCTCCGCGACCACCACTGAAACAAAACATTAGTCACAAATGAGAAATACTGAGAAACCTATTTTCTCTGAAATTGAAACATAATATTGTTCAAGGGCAAGGATAACATTGAAAGTTCAGTTATCCAGATTGTTCGTCATTTCATTCACATTATAAACGGTGCTAGATTGGCGTTGTGATTGGTTGATTGACAACTTAGACATGGTTTTTGCTGTTATTATTATTATTAATCGGACCGGAAATACGGCTGCCCGCGGTTCCTGTCCTCATACGGCATGTTCCAGTGCTGGTGGGGGCCACGCATCGCATTGTCACGCACGGTACCAGATCCTCCTACAAATATAATGTTTACTATCATTTATCAATATATACAGAACCACAAAGCGGAATAGCATCGACTAGAAGATGTTTACAAATTTCTGGTGCTTCGGAGCCTTTCCCACTCAATTTTCGCTTCAAATCAAAACCAACTGTCTTCTTCCACAACGGTGGCCAGACCGACATTGCGATTGGCGGCATTACGCGGAGCACCCATCGCCGAACTCTATAATAATTGAAAATCTGGGTAATTGAAAATCTCACTTTAATTTTTTTTTGGCCCTCAATTCACAACTTTACTTTTTGCCAGTAAATGTCATCCACTACCTGCTGACGCCGTTCCTCCATGAGCTCATACTCGTCGATGGCTGTCGTTGGTGAAATACCTGAAAACATCGGTCTATGTGATCAAAAACAAGTAAAATGCACATACGCAAAAATACCAACCATTTCGATCACTGTCGCCCGGCTGTCGGCTAACACGAGCAGCTGATGACGGTTTTTCGTTGTTTTTGTTCATCTGAAACCGATTAAATTGATTGGATGATTCAAAGCCACACGCAACATTCACAATCTAGAGTTGTTCACTTGTTAATTCCTTAAAGTGCATGAATTTTCAACGACAAACCTGCGACATGGATACGATGGCCGGATCGAACAGTCGGTTGGGTGGCGGGGACGGCGGCTTCGGGTGCTCACAGACGGTCAGTTCTTTGATGTCGGACGCTTTGAAAATTATGTACTCGAACGTTTCGTCGTGCGGCTGGACGGGCGTCGCCGTCGGTCGGTCTTCGGTGCCGAACGAACGAACTGAAACAAACGAACTTGTGTTAGTACACAGGTGAACAAGAAAGTATTCTAGAGGAGATAAACTCTACTGAAGAAAAAAAGTAATTGGCAATTCTGGGTCAGGTGTCGAAACGGGGGTCAAATAGGCAAATACGTTTATGCCGTTCAGGCATAAATAGATTGGCATACACGTGATTTGCCCCCGATTCGACACCTGACCCCAAATGCCACTGTTTCTTTCCGACGCTATTGGTTTCCAGAGCGGTCTTTCTCCTTCTTCTCAAGCTGTCTTTTCAGTAGCCAACAACGAAAAATACCCATTCAAAAAATATATAAATCAACCTTTGGTGAGCGCTATGGTGGCATCTTTGGTGTCGACCGTGTAAAGCACACCTTCGTAACGGATGTCCGACTTGGAAATTAGACTTATCTTGCTGCCGATATACGGCGTCTGCGTTTGTACCATCTTTAATAACGTCGACAGAGTACGCTTTTTTAAAAGAAACTGCCTCCTGAAAACTGAAATTAGTGTTAAGGAACCAAAAAAAATTATAACAATATAAAATAACAAACATTTTTTGGGTGACCACTCCATACACTACGCACTGGGGTGAAATTCTACGAGTTCTGCAAAAAATCACTAAAATTTATATTTATACATAGAAAAAGTTTACAGACAAGGGCTGCCTGGGATTCAAGTGAAAAGTTGTAGTGTTAAGCACTCCAACTTGTGAATCGTTAGCTGCATCAAATATAAGAGAAGGTGATGCATAATAGCCGGCTGTCCTACTCAACTCAACCCAACAGCTGTATGCTAAAACATGCAATCATCATGTTCAGTGGGTGTTACATTGGGTTGAACAAGTTAAACTGTCGATTTTTCACTTGAATCTCCAGAAGCTCTTTAAAAAAATGGTTGGTTCGGGGGCTCTTGCTCATAAACAGTAGACGATTACCACTACATAGATTAATAATAATTTTTTAGGCAACTGCCAGCTTATTTGAACCGATACTGGTACAAAAGGATTGTATTCTGTGATCGTTTGGCTACAGGTGGTTGAGTTCATAATGTCTTTGCCTTCCACTCAGCTCAAGCGGTACTGAATGTGTGAGTGTATGACTAATTATTTGATTGATTAATTGTCTAGACTTATAATCAAATACTTGATTGAGTAATCTATATAACGGCTGACTGACTTTCTGACTTATTGTGGAAACCTTTTTACATGCAAACTATTTTTCGGCGCGCGTTCAAATTTTCAAGATTTCACTTGTTTTACTTCAGCATGACCAATGGGCGTTTTGAGATAAGGATGGTGAGACACAGGGGCCATGTATTTGAGGTGAGACAAAGGGGCCATACAAACTCAAAATCCAAAATAGTGAAAGGGAAATTGTCTACCGTGGTGATTTATTTTTTTAGAATAAAAATCATTTCGGATTCAAGTTCATTTTTTTGAGTGAATGAGTGAGTGAATGAATGAGTGAGAGAGTGAGTGACTGAGTGAGTGAATGAATGACTGAGTGAGTGAGAGTGTGAGTATGTGAGCATATTTATGAGTCAGTGAGAGAATGAGCGAGGTATGTAGTTAGTTAGTGAGTGAGTGAGAGAGTGAGTGAGTGAGTAAACAATTCAGTGAGAGAGTGAGTGAGTGAGTGAGTGAGTGAGTGAGTGAGTGAGTGAGTGAGGGAGTGAGTGAGTGAGTGATTAAGTGAGTGTATGAGTGAGTGAGTGAGTGAGTGAGTGAGTGAGTGAGTGAGTGAGTGAGTGAGTGAGTGAGGCATGATTACAAACCCCACAGATTTTTCGAATTTGGATTTTCTCGAGCAGCATTACTATTCCATGTAAAGTTTTACTGTCTGCGAACCCCCGATAACCTAACGTAAGGCTGGCTTGTCCGAGCGGAGCGAGGACAAGCGCGTTAGGCCCCGCAGGGGAGATTTCAATATTTGTTCCTGCACGTGTTGTAGCATAGGCACTATGTTATAGAGAGCATGCGAGCGTAGCGAGCCAGTTATAGTCAGGTGTGTGCAGCTTAGTTGCATCGGCTCAGTAGCACAGCGCAAGAGCGCTTGCCTAGCATGCGAGCGGCCCGGGTTCGTTTCCCAGATTTTTGATAAAAACTGTAAACTTTCGAAAAATCTGTGGGGTCTGTAAAATTGCGTGAGTGAGTGAGTGAGTGAGTGAGTGAGTGAGTGAGTGAGTGAGTGAGTGAGTGAGTGAGTGAGTGAGTGAGTGAGTGAGTGAGTGAGTGAGTGCGTAAGTGAGTGAGTGAGTGAGTGAGTGAGTGAGTGAGACAGTGAGTGAGTAAATGAGTAAGTGAGTGAGAAAGTGAATGAGTAAGTGAGTGCGTTAGTGAATGAGCGAGGTAGTGAGTAAATGAGTAAGCGAGTGAGTTAGTGAATTAGCGAAATAGTGAGTGAGTGAGTGAGTGAGTGAGTTAGTTAGTGAGTTAGTCAGTGAGTATGTAAGTATGTGAGTCAGTGACTGAATGAGTTAGTTTGTGAGTGAGTGAGTGAATAAGTGAGTGAGTGAGTGAGTGAGTGAGTGAGTGAGTGAGTGAGTGAGTGAGTGAGTGAGTGAGTGAGTGAGTGAGTTAGTTAGTGAGTTAGTCAGTGAGTATGTGAGTATGTGAGTCAGTGACTGAATGAGTTAGTTTGTGAGTGAGTGAGTGAATAAGTGAGTGAGTGAGTGAGTGAGTGAGTGAGTGAGTGAGTGAGTGAGTGAGTGAGTGAGTGAGTGAGTGAGTGAGTGAGTGAGTGAGTGAGTGAGTGAGTGAGTGAGTGAGTGAGTGAGTGAGTGAGTGAGTGAGCGACCAAGTGAAGACGTGAGCGACTGAGTGAGTGAGTAAAAGAGAGGCTGAGTGAGTGGGACTTAAAATCGCTTTGTTTACTTTTCGACTCCCTCTCTCATACTCTCGTTCACTCACACTCAGTCATTCACTCATTCTTAGTCACTCACTCACTCACTCACTTTCTCACTCGCTCCTTCTCTCACTCACTCACTTACTCATTCACTTTCTCAGTCATTGACTCAGTAGTTCACTTCTCACTCACTCACTCACTTTCTCACTCGCTCCTTCTCTCACTCACTCACTTACTCATTCACTTACTCAGTCATTGACTCAGTAGTTCACTTCTCACTCACACTCAGTCATTCACTCATTCTTATTTACTCACTCACTCACTCACTCACTTTCTCACTCGCTCACTTTCTCACTCACTCACTCATCACACTTACTCAGTCATTGACTCAGTAGTTCACTTCTCACTATAGCTTGGTCAGGGTATCTTGTTACTAATTATTTTCTTGAAAATCTTATACTGAATGATTGATAAGTTGGGTATGTTTAATAATATGTTATACAGATGTGGTGCAAAAAGCTGAAATTTTTGAAAAAATTTGAACGCGCGCCGAAATTTGAATGCGCGCCAAAACGATTACGGTAAAAAATTCGGAGTAACGAGAAACTCTGACCAGACTATATCACATTCATCTAATTCACTCAATCCTTTGACTCAAAGTATCTGAATCCAAAATAGATTTGTCAAAAAAGCGTTTGTTTTTTATTTGACGTAGTTATTTTTCTACGCATAAAATATTTAATTTGTCTTTTCTTTTTTTGTAAAATTCTTCCCATGCATATTTTCAACATCCTTATATAGTCGAAAATGATTTACTGTTCCAAAAAGCTGAGTGAATTTTCGATAAACAACCTGATGTTTTGGGGTGTCACATTTTTTGTCGATGAAGATTTCGTCGGATAAAACTGATTTCTCTTCCCTGTACAGACGAAAAATAATATATTAACAACGAACCGTCAGAATCCGAGACCCGAAATGGCCGACCAGGGAAACGTTGAAGTCGCGGAGAACGGAGCCGAAGAGGTGGCAGCCGGTGGATGAGGTTAGGAGGCTGATATATTTTGATCAAACAAATTATTGATCATGAAAAAATGATTGATCAGTGAGCGTGCATGTCGAAAATGCATCAGAAAACAGTTGTTTAAGGACACCGTTCTCAATAATTTGACAATACGTCAATACTTGATATCTTACTCTTTCCAGACGATGCCGCCGCCAAGGCCGCCGCGAAAAAAGGGAAGGATAAAATCAAGAAGCTGAAACAGAAAGAGAAGGAAAAGGCAAAGAAAGCGGCCTCGCCAAAGCCGAGTGCCTCGCCGGTCAAGCAGACGCCGAAAAAGCCTGCATCGTCTGATTCTTCTGGTTGGTGTTGTTTAATAGTGAATTTGTGTTTGTTGTTTATATTTGCGAATTGATTAAATTGTTTCAGATGACTCAGACGAAGCGCCAGCAAAGAAAACACCCGCTAAACCGGTGTCTGCAGCCGCTGTACAGCCAGCCAAACGAAAACCACCACCCCCTTCTAGCTCAAGTACGTTACTTTACTTTTTTTTTTTTATTTGGACTTCTCCATTTAACTGAAGCCATAAGGCACACTAATACCATATCAGAATGGTGTTTTCGTAGTGGCCAGAGAGTTGAATAAACTGACGGGCAATGGCAGAAACCCCAGAGCAACGCGTCAGGATCTGTGTCTCAAGTCAGGTTTCGAACTTAGGACCGCCGGTTTTCGAGGCCGGCGCCCTACGCACTAAGCTAGACAGGCGACTTATACTTCTTAACTAATTTTGAGACCCGCTGACTAACGATTAAATATGAGCTGGCAGCAAAATAGCCGTTGCATTTTCAGGTGACAGCTCAGATGATGATAAGGCCAAGAAGACTGCAAAGACAAAGCCAACCCCAGCCAAGAAGGCGGCGCCACCTTCTTCATCCGCCTTCAGTTAGTTGTTGTGTCGCTTTTGCATTATTGTATAATAGCACTAATATTTCTTTCACTTACTAGTTGAATTTTTTTACATAAATATTTTTCACATTCTTTATAGTAGTGGAGTGGGTATTTATTAATCGTCTATTGAATTCAATCTGTACAGGTCTATCCGAGGATTCAGACGTGGCTGCCGCTAAGCTCAAGCCGGCAACACCGACTGCCAAGCATCATGAATCCTCGTCATCATCTTCTGACTCCTCGGGTTCGTTTCATGTTCTTCCAGTCAGTTTATTTTATTCGCGAAAATAGTCCACAATACAAAACACATTTTTATTTTTGTCGTAGTTACTCGTAATGAGAACTTAACTCGTAATGTAACTCTGATTTGTGGTTCATTCCAATCGAATATTGGTCAAGTTGCTTACTGAAATTCGTGCCTCGGGTTTCGGTAGCTTTCTACATTTGAGGAAATTTGAATTATTAAGAATTAACATGAAAAATCACTTACAGACGACGATGCCGTGAAGAAATCGGCGGCCAAGAAGTCGGCCAAAAACACGCCTGTATCAACGAAAGCGTCAGCCAGTTCGATCGCCGACAAACCGCGACCAAATGTTGATGGGTTTTCTTTTACGTCGTCAGGGGAAGATGACGATGAAGACAAGAGGATCGGCATTCCTCCCAAGTTGACGCCGTCTCAGAAGAAAGTGGTTGGCTATAGTTTTGAATTGGTTGCTTCTGAAAAATCTTTCTTTTCGTCTGATTATTATAAGCTATTGTATTCACCTTTCGAAGCGAAAGATTTGTAAGTTGTTTTCAACCGTGATAATAATTTTGGACTTCCAAAATTACCTGACCAAGAAATGTTTCCTGCAGTTCGCCGAGGCCAAGAAGCATTTCATGAACTCGTCGGACTCGTCGGATGAAGATGAGTCGACCAATGATGAAGATGACGGGGCGACAGTGGACATACCAAAAACAGGCAAAAAGGGCAAGAAGACTGCAAAGACAAAGCCAACCCCAGCCAAGAAGGCGGCGCCACCTTCTTCATCCGCCTCCAGTTAGTTGTTGTGTCGCTTTTTGAAGCCAGGCCAGCATGCCAACAACAGTAACCCAATAATACCATATACGAATGATGTGATGTTAATATGTGTAGCCAAGCAGTGAGCGAACGATTCGAACTTAGTTTCATTCGGTCTGTGTATATATTTATTTATTTTATTCGAGGTTATCTGATGAAGCAATGAATCAATAAAAAAGGATCAGATAATTTGACCAATATATGTAATACTATAATGAAACAGTGTGCGTCCGTCCGTAACGCAACGCCAGCCCGGTTTACCACAGTTGCAAAGCCAGCCCGGTTTACCACAGTTGTTACGGGCAACCACAGCCAATCAGCGACGAGCACTGTCCCCATTTAAATAAATGGGGACAAAAGCCTGTTTTCACGTATGGTGCAGCAATAGCAGTCTGGAGTAGGCCGATAGTAGGTTGATGTTTCACGAGCTAATGTTTCAGTCCGATAGTGGGTTGATGTTTCACGAGCTAATGTTTCAGTAGAAAACAGCTGTCCCCATTTTAAGAAATGGGGACAAAATGCAGTTTGTTATATTAACGTCAAAACGAACTAATGTTTCATACATTAAAGTTATATGAGTTAATGTTTCATGAGCCTAAACGAGCTAATGTTTCAGTAGCGAACAGTGGCCTGTTTTCACAACTGTCCCCATTTAAATAAATGGGGACAAAAGCCTGTTTTCACGTATGTCACCATTTTATGAAATGGGACAAAAGCCTGTTTTAACATCTGTCCCCATTTTAATAAATGGGGACAAAAACCTGTTTAGTTCGGTAATAGATTACTTTCCACGGGAAGCTTCAAAATGGCACAATAGATTATTTCCACAGGATATTCATTGCAACGGCAATAGATTACTTTCCACGGAAGGTTCCTAATGGCTCAATATATTATTTCCACGGGATATTCATTGCAACGGCAATCGATTACTTTCCACGGGAAGTTCCTAATGGCTGAATATATTATTCATATGCTAAATTAATCTGATTTTAGTGTCCACGGGATATATCCAATACTGAAAGTAATACTTTTTTTAAATAATATTTTTACATGCAATGATCAACGCAACGGTAATAGATTACTTTCCACGGGAAGCTTCAAAATGGCTCAATAGATTATTTCCACGGGATATTCATTGCAACGGCAATCGATTACTTTCCACGGGAAGTTCCTAATGGCTCAATAGATTATTCATATGCTAAATTAATTTGATTTTAGTGTCCACGGGATATATCCAATACTGAAAGTAATATTTTTTAAATAATATTTTTACATGCAATGATCAACGCAACGGTAATAGATTACTTTCCACCGGAAGCTTCAAAATGGCTCAATAGATTATTTCCACGGGATATTCATTGCAACGGCAATCGATTACTTTCCACGGGAAGTTCCTAATGGCCCAATAGATTATTCATATGCTAAATTAATCTGATTTTAGTGTCCACGGGATATATCAAATACTGAAAGTAATATTTTTTAAATAATATTTTTACATGCAATGATCAACGCAACGGTAATAGATTACTTTCCACGGGAAGCTTCAAAATGGCTCAATAGATTATTTCCACGGGATATTCATTGCAACGGGATTGTGAATCCGCAAACAATGTTAAAATTAATACCGAGGCAAGTCATCAAAGAAAAAATTGTTTCATTTACAAAGTAAACAACAAAGCACAATCATCCTCAATGTATAACGGGACATGGGCTCAATGTATAACGAGTCAGTTCCTAATGGCTGAATAGATTATTCATATGCTAAATTAATCTGATTTTAGTGTCCACGGGATATATCCAATACTGAAAGTAATACTTTTTTAAATAATATTTTTACATGCAATGATCAACACAACGGTAATAGATTACTTTCCACGGGAAGCTTCAAAATGGCTCAATAGATTATTTCCACGGGATATTCATTGCAACGGCAATCGATTACTTTCCACGGGAAGTTCCTAATGGCTCAATAGATTATTCATATGCTAAATTAATCTGATTTTAGTGTCCACGGGATATATCCAATACTGAAAGTAATATTTTTTTAAATAATATTTTTACATGCAATGATCAACGCAACGGTAATAGATTACTTTCCACGGGAAGCTTCAAAATGGCTCAATAGATTATTTCCACGGGATATTCATTGCAACGGCAATAGATTACTTTCCACGGAAGGTTCCTAATGGCTCAATATATTATTTCCACGGGATATTCATTGCAACGGCAATCGATTACTTTCCACGGGAAGTTCCTAATGGCTGAATAGATTATTCATATGCTAAATTAATCTGATTTTAGTGTCCACGGGATATATCCAATACTGAAATTAATACTTTTTTAAATAGTATTTTTACATGCAATGATCAACGCAACGGTAATAGATTACTTTCCACGGGAAGCTTCAAAATGGCTCAATAGATTATTTCCACGGGATATTCATTGCAACGGCAATCGATTACATTCCACGGGAAGTTCCTAAAGGCTCAATAGATTATTCATATGCTAAATTAATCTGATTTTAGTGTCCACGGGATATATCCAATACTGAAAGTAATATTTTTTTAAATAATATTTTTACATGCAATGATCAACGCAGCGGTAATAGATTACTTTCCACGGGAAGCTTCAAAATGGCTCAATAGATTATTTCCACGGGATATTCATTGCAACGGCAATCGATTACTTTCCACGGGAAGTTCCTAATGGCTCAATAGATTATTCATATGCTAAATTAATCTGATTTTAGTGTCCACGGGATATATCCAATACTGAAAGTAATATTTTTTTAAATAATATTTTTACATGCAATGATCAACGCAACGGTAATAGATTACTTTCCACGGGAAGCTTCAAAATGGCTCAATAGATTAATTCCACGGGATATTCATTGCAACGGCAATCGATTACTTTCCACGGGAAGTTCCTAATGGCTCAATAGATTATTCATATGCTAAATTAATCTGATTTTAGTGTCCACGGGATATATCCAATACTGAAAGTAATATTTTTTTAAATAATATTTTTACATTCATGATCAACGCAACGGTAATAGATTACTTCCCACGGGAAGCTTCAAAATGGCTCAATAAAATAGATTATTTCCACGGGATATTCATTGCAACGGGATTGTGAATCCGCAAACAATGTTAAAATTAATACCGAGGCAAGTCATCAAAGAAAAAATTGTTTCATTTACAAAGTAAACAACAAAGCACAATCATCCTCAATGTATAACGGGACATGGGCTCAATGTATAACGAGTCAGTTAATAGTTAGTGACTATTGAGCCCTCAATTTCATTCAGACACATCTCAATCAATGACATGATAACCCTGAACACCGCAACCTGAGTTACAAAACTCGGCCCTAATTCTCGGCAGAATACCCGGTAAAGCGCGCGCAGCGCGCACAGAAGCACAACTCGAGCAGAATCCCCGGGCCCAATACCGGGCTGCAGTCCCTAGTCTTATATACTAAAACACTAGGGTAGGTATGTTTGTTTGTATGTCCGCAAGCCAATAGGTATAAATATCAAAAGTGAAACGCTGAAAAACTCTTTTATTAATTTCTTTCCACGAGTGTAATCATCATCACCTTCTTTCACAAAAGTTGAGGAGAGATGGTCATCGACACCCTTGAAGGGTTTCCCAATAAGCTGATCTGGAAATACCAACCTCAACTGAACTGACCTCAACTGAAGGTTTCGTAAAAGTTGTGCCACGGGTGCCAATCTTTCTAATTTGTTCATCTATATCGGGAATCATTAACCACCATGGAAAAAATATGCCGAACTGCTGAACGGGATTATATTTTTCAGCTGAAGATCTGTGTTCAAATCAATTATTTAAGAACGGGTCGGGTCAAGTTATTTAAGCTGCTACTACTCTTCACTACTGATTAAGGGTCGGGTGATGAGGTTGGGTCAAGTTAATTAAGCTATTACTGCTTTTCAGTACTGATTAGAGGTCGGGTAATGAGATAAAAAATGCTATGCTTTTCAACGAGCGGGTGAAAAGAGTATAGTTTATTGATGAAAAGCAGGCGCTAAAAAGTTGTTAAAAACGTTTTATGGTGGCTCTGATTTTTTTCCACGGGTTTTTATCACTGTATTTTTGAATATTAACTTATCTCACGACAAGTCAGACTAAACAAGCTTAACTTAACAACAAACTTTCATATTATGTAATGAAAAAAATCATTAATTCATTTTAACGGGTCGGGTCATGTTATTCAGGCTAAGACTACTCTTCACTTCTCATTAGATTTCGGGTAATGAGATAAAAATAGGCCATGGTTTTCAACGGGACAAGTGAAATGATCAGAGTTTATTGACGAAAAATAGGCGCTCAAAAATGTTACTTTCATGGTTGGCTGTGTGTTTTTTCCACGGGTTTTTATTACTGTAATTATGTATTTGAACTTATCTTGAAACAATTCGAATTATTATAGCTTATCTTCATTGCAGATTATCATGTCAGGCCACGGATTAAAAAGATGTTAGGCATTACCAATGAGACTGTAAAAAAACGGTAAGCCATGAAGGAAAAACATGTGGTGGGATGTTTGAAATTACAGGTGGCTTTAAAATATTCCACGGGTTTTCTCACTGTAATTATGTAATTTGAACTAATATGAAAATAAAAACGTAAACAATTAAGTCAGATTTAAATGGATCGGGTAAATTTAACGTATTTAAACAACGGGTTATATCGGCGGGTTTGTTCGAATAATAATCTTTGATAACTTAACAGACAGTTGCGTAGCAACGGGTTTACCCTAGTATGTAATTATAATGATATATAATTTAGAGAATGGCGTGTCCCACCAATCAATAATTGTTACCATAATATACTGATACATTGCTCCATCAGATAACCTCGAATGAAAAAAAATGATTTATTGATTGATCAAATAGTCATTCAGGTTTAAAAACTATAAACAAAGTAATACAGTATGCCTGACCGTTGTTATGGGCCAGTGGTTACAGTCGGATTTTTCGTCATCATTCGTTTCGTCAGCATTTGCATCCGTTTCAGGCATCAAATCGACGCGTCAGAATCCGAGACCCGAAATGGCCGACCAGGGAAACGTTGAAGTCGCGGAGAACGGAGCCGAAGAGGTGGCAGCCGGTGGAGGAGGTTAGGAGGCTGATATATTTTGATCAAACAAATTATTGATCATGAAAAAATGATTGATCAGTGAGCGTGCATGTCGAAAATGCATCAGAAAACAGTTGTTTAAGGACACCGTTCTCAATAATTTGACAATACGTCAATACTTGATATCTTACTCTTTCCAGACGATGCCGCCGCCAAGGCCGCCGCGAAAAAGAAGGAAACAAAGAAGAAGCTGAAACGGAAAGAGAAGGAAAAGGCAAAGAAAGATGAGGCGAAGAAGAAGACTGATACGACCGTAAAGAAGAAGGCGCCTGTGAGTTTTCGGGGGTTTTCTCTTGTGTGATGAATAAATCTAATCCTTTAGTATTTTTACCAAACCATAATTTCAGGTGTCTGCCATAAAAGAGAAGCAACGGAAAGCAGAAGAAGAGGAACGACTTCGCCTTCAGCAAGAGGAGGAACGGGCGTTTTTGGCCAAACAGGCTGATAAAGAAGCCAGGGCCAAAGCCGAGAAGGAAGGCAAAGATCGCGACAAACAGAAGAAAAGAGTTACATTCGGTCTGTGTATATATTTATTTATTTTATTCGAGGTTATCTGATGAAGCAATGAATCAATAAAAAAGGATCAGATAATTTGACCAATATATGTAATTATAATAATATATAATTTAGAGAATGGCGTGTCCCACCAATCAATAATTGTTACCATAATATACTGATACATTGCTCCATCAGATAACCTCGAATGAAAAAAAATGATTGATTGATTGATCAAATAGTCATTCAGGTTTAAAAACTATAAACAAAGTAATACAGTATGCCTGACCGTTGTTATGGGCCAGTGGTTACAGTCGGATTTTTCGTCATCAGATATCACTATGATGTTTATTGTACTGCATTTCAATCAGGTGACATCAAGGAAGAGAATGAGTCGACCAATGATGAAGATGACGGGGCGACAGTGGACAAACCAAAAACAGGCAAAAAGGGCAAGAAGACTGCAAAGACAAATCCAACCCCAGCCAAGAAGGCGGCTCCACCTTCTCAATCCGCCTCCAGTTAGTTGTTGTGTCGCTTTTTGAAGCCAGGCCAGCATGCCAACAACAGTAACCTAATAATACCATATGCGAATGATGTGATGTTAATATGTGTATGTTTGCATACTTTCCAATGTTCAGCTTCTGGTAGGTGAATTTCTCATGAATATACGAAGATGGGTTGTTTTCCAGTTCCAAAATATTTCAACATGTTGATTTTCAGATTCTTCATAGGAGGACGAATCATCGAAGAAGAAAGCGGCCTCGCCAAAGCCGAGTGCCTCGCCGGTCAAGCAGACGCCGAAAAAGCCTGCATCGTCTGATTCTTCTGGTGAGTCGGAATCTGAAATGTCCACTTCGATTCATATTTGTTTGAATTTTTTCAATTATTATTGAATTGTGCATTGGTTTTTTGATTGACGAGGTTGTTCATACGTAGTAGGTAGTCTATTGCATTGTGTTACGGTTATGCTATCTTAAATAATGTTACGCTACGGTTATGTTACGCGGATGTGTGACAATACTTGATGTTCATTCTCGAGTATTATGTTGTATGCGGTCTGTTTTTTGTAAACTTTGCCCGTGCCCTAAATAAGTAGATTTCTCTTTACCGAATTTGTGTGGGAGAAAAGGTTTTCAAGAAAATTGGCTAAGTTTTGGTTAATGTTGCTGTTCGATCTGTTATTCTCTATCGATTCTCGATCGAATCTGTTTTACGATCGTGTTATTTTTGTCATTCATTCATTCTTCTTATTCATGTGTGTGTGTTCTATTTTCGTTTCATTGCATTATTATACTGTTACTGATTACGTTTTGTCATTATCATTTGCATGTGTGAAAATCCAATGAAAATCCTTTCAATTCAATTCAATTTAAGCTCTTATCTTTTATTTTTATTTGTTTTTATTATGTTTCATTCTTATTTCTATCTTATTATTATCTTTTTTTTTCTCATCGTGTTAATTATCTAAAATTTTTCTTCCTCATTCTTGGTAAATTATCCTTATACATATTTTTCTCTATTTTTATTATTATTTTACTATTACTCTATAAATTTACCTTTCTCCTAATCCCCCTATCTTGGTAGTGTTTTTCTTTCCTTCTACTTTTTAATCGCCTTTATTTACACTAATCAATTCTTCTTCTTCGTTTTCAGGTCGTACTGATCATTACTATTACATTACTAAATCATCACCTTTTATCTCTATTAAAATTTCTTATCAATAACTTCAACTTTTCACTCTAATCCAACCGTGATTCTTTCATTACAATATTCTTCGTCACTCATATCTCTCTCAAATTAAATAAAATTCCATTCAAATTCTTATCGTTCTAATTATATCATTTTATCTTCTTTTCTTTCTCTGCATACTACGCTACGGCTAAGTTGTTAGCCATTTTGTGTGCCCTCTTATTTCGACTATTATACGGAAATAAAAAAACCTTGAACCTTGAACCTGACTGGTTGACCGAATAAAACAAAAGAAATAATGATTAACCAAAGTAATGTTGAAATGAAAAAAGATGAGTAATAAAAAAGTTTTAATAATAATGAGTGAATCTGCTAGAATAAAGTGGCATTCTCCATTCAGTAGATTACTGAAATCAAGCCCACCGTTTTCAAACCTTAGTATGAGTATAGCATAGCCAGCTGTTGTTAATTAGTCACAAGGTTTTTGGCGCGCACTTTAAAATTCAAACATTTTATTGGCGGCCGTTAATATTTCAAAAAAAACTTCACTTTTCATTTGATTACTATACGAACGAACGTGAGTTGTAAAGAGTTCTCTGTGTGATCTTATTAGCATAGAGAAGAACAGTTTTACACTAAAGATGCATCTGAAAATGGCGCGATTCCAGGCTGAGTCTCATGACCCATTGGCAATGCTATAACCCATCCGTGGGTTCTTGTCAGCCAAAAACTTCTTGGCGCGCAGTTTGAATTCAAATCAGGTTTTGGCGCACGTTTAAAATCTTCATAAATCAATTTTTTTCATATGAAATTGAAAAAAAAACGAAAGTTGGGCTTAGTTCAATGACAAAGTGGTAACGGATCCAGAGCAATAATTTTTAATAACAAGATTGCTGGAACAAGCTATTCTTTTACTTCATCTCAGAAATCACGGGTTGTAATGGGCCCGGTGACGTTATCCCATCCGGTCGCTTCCACTTTGTAGATATCGGACACTCGGAACTGGACGCTCACGTCGAAACAGCCGTTTTCGCACACCAGTTTACTGGTCAAAAGAGTGAGTGAGTTAATTAAGGAGTGAGTGAGTTAATTAAGGAGTGAGTGAGTGGGTGAACGAGTGAGTGAGTGGATGAGTGAGTGCGTTAATTAAGGAGTGAGTGAGTGAGTGAACGAGTGAGTGAGTGAGATGATGAGTGAGTGAGTGAGTGAAGGAGTGAGTAAAAATAAACCAAATAGAGAATAAATAGAGTTTATAGTTTAGATAAGGGAGGAAAGGGCATATTATATGACGGTTCATGAATGAGTAAGATAGTGAGTGAGTGAGTGAATGAGTGAGTGGGTGGGTGAGTGAGTTAAGTAGTGAATGAGTAAATGAGACGGTGAGTGCGCAACTTACGGAGTGTTATAGACCTTGAACTGTGATGGATTGGCGTTATTGGTACACGTAACTTGTTGATATTCGTAATGAGCTACAAAAAATGCATTCATACAGCTGAATAGTCTATATAATCTGAATAATCTGAATAACCTATATAATCTATGTAATCTGAATAATCTCAGTACTCTATAAAATCAGCTAAATACGGGACTTGGTTTGAATGCTCAATATTTTATTAGAAACTCTGGCATACACGTAATGTTTTTGTTGGAAAAAATCAGTGAGTGTTGTGCGTGTTCCGAATGAGTGAGTGAGTGAGTAAGTGAGTGAGTGAGTGAGTGAGTGAGTGAGTGAGTGAGTGAGTGAGTGAGTGAGTGAGTGAGTGAGTGAGTGAGTGAGTGAGTGAGTAAGTGAGTGAGTGAGTGAGTGAGTGAGTGAGTGAGTGAGTGAGTGAGTGAGTGAGTGAGTGAGTGAGTGAGTGAGTGAGTGAGTGAGTGAGTGAGTGAGTGAGTGAGTGAGTGAGTGAGTGAGTGAGTGAGTGAGTGAGTGAGTGAGTGAGTGAGTGAGTGAGTGAGTGAGTGAGTGAGTGAGTGAGTGAGTGAGTGAGTGAGTGAGTGAGTGAGTGAGTGAGTGAGTGAGTGAGTGAGTGAGTGAGTGAGTGAGTGAGTGAGTGACAATAAGACGTGCTTCATAAAACGAACTTATCAAATCCGTTCCAGGTTTAGCCACGTTTAGACCGTCGTAATTCTTGAAGTCCAGCTCAAGATATCCTCCTGCTCTGCAGAACACAGCGATCGGAAAGTTGAAGTCACTGAAAGAGCGAGTGAGTGAGTGAGTGAGTGAGTGTGTGAGTGAGTGAGTGAGTGAGTGAGTGAGTGAGTGAGTGAGTGAGTGAGTGAGTGAGTGAGTGAGTGAGTGAGTGAGTGAGTGAGTGAGTGAGTGAGTGAGTGGGTGAGTGAGTGAGTGAGTGATTGAGTGAGTGAGTGAGTGAGTGAGTGAGTGAGTGAGTGAGTGAGTGAGTGAGTGAGTGAGTGAGTGAGTGAGTGAGTGAGTGAGTGAGTAAGTGAGTGAGTGAGTGAGTAAGTGAATGAGAGAGCGATATACTTATAGATACAAACTTGCTCAGGAAAATTTATTTGAGTTCCTTCTCTTAATCATTTTCTAAAGCCAGTAAAGTAAACAATTTGTTGTTACTCAAAAACTTTTTTGCTTAACCGGTGGGTTTCATTAATTCAACGTTTTCTATATTTTCTAAATTCTAAATTTCTAAATTTTCTGAACCAAACGAGTATGCTAATTATAATATATAACTACTAGGGACACACCCGGGGAATTACGCCGACCTTTTAGAGTCGGGGTACTCAGCAGGGGCACAGCCGAGCAGCGCTGCGCGCATTGCGCCGTGGTCAACAACTTTCCAATACACATTCGTACCATTGAACGTCGTCGTGAACTGGAATTTGGAATTTGTTTATTGTGTGCAGGGTTTTATTATAATAATGCCGGATGAGTAACTATAACTATTTTAGTTTCAATGCAGTTGAGTCCCGTGGTCACATAAAAACACCATGAAAAAACACATCCATGAAGAAACACATTCATGAAAAAATTTTGCTTTCAATACAGTTGAGTCCCGTGGGCAAAATTCCAATGCAGTTGAGTCCCGTGGAAAAACAATTTTGCTTTCAATACTATTGAGTCCCGTGGGCAAACAATTTTAGTTTCAATGCAGTTGAGTCCCGTGGTCAAACTATTTTAGTTTCTATACAGTTGAGTCCCATGGGGCTTTCAATGCAGTTGAGTCCCGTGTGCAAAATTTCAGTGCAGTTGAGTCCCGTGGGAAAACAATTTTGCTTTCAATACTATTGGGTCCCGTGGGCAAACTATTTTAGTTTCAATACAGTTGAGTCCCGTGGTCAAACTATTTTAGTTTCTATACAGTTGAGTCCTATGGGGCTTTAAATACAGTTGAGTCCCGTGGGCAAAATTTCAATGCAGTTGAGTCCCGTGGGAAAACAATTTTGCTTTCAATACTATTGAGTCCCGTGGGCAAACTATTTTAGTTTCAATGCAGTTGAGTCCCGTGGGAAAACAATTTTGCTTTCAATACCATTGAGTCCCGTGGGCAAACTATTTTAGTTTCAATGCAGTTGAGTCCCGTGGTAAAACTATTTTAGTTTCTCTACAGTTGAGTCCCGTGGGGCTTTCAATACAGTTGAGTCCCTTGGGCAAAATTTCAATGCAGTTGAGTCCCGTGGGAAAACAATTTTGCTTTCAATACTATTGAGTCCCGTGGGCAAACTATTTTAGTTTCAATGCAGTTGAGTCCCGTGGTCAAACTATTTTAGTTTCTATACAGATGAGTCCCGTGGGGCTTTCAATACAGTTGAGTCCCGTGGGCAAAATTCCAATGCAGTTGAGTCCCGTGGGAAAACAATTTTGCTTTCAATACCATTGAGTCCCGTGGGCAAACTATTTTAGTTTCAATGCAGTTGAGTCCCGTGGTCAAACTATTTTAGTTTCTATACAGTTGAGTCCCGTGGGCAAAATTTCAATGCAGTTGAGTCCCGTGGGCAAAATTTCAATGCAGTTGAGTCACGTGGGAAAACAATTTTGCTTTCAATACTATTGAGTCCCGTGGGCAAACTATTTTAGTTTCAATGCAGTTGAGTCCCGTGGTCAAACTATTTTAGTTTCTATACAGTTGAGTCCCGTGGGGCTTTCAATACAGTTGAGTCCCGTGGGCAAAACTTCAATGCAGTTGAGTCCCGTGGGAAAACAATTTTGCTTTCAATACTATTGAGTCCCGTGGGCAAACTATTCTAGTTTCAATGCAGTTGAGTCCCGTGGTCAAACTATTTTAGTTTCTATACAGTTGAGTCCCGTGGGGCTTTCAATACAGTTGAGTCCCGTGGGCAAAATTTCAATGCAGTTGAGTCCCGTGGGAAAACAATTTTGCTTTCAATACTATTGAGTCCCGTGTGCAAACTATTTTAGTTTCAATGCAGTTGAGTCCCGTGGTCAAACTATTTTAGTTTATATACAGTCGAGTCCCGTGGGCAAACTATTTTAGTTTCAATGCAGTTGAGTCCCGTGGTCAAACTATTTTAGTTTCTATACAGTCGAGTCCCGTGGGCAAAATTTCAATGCAGTTGAGTCCCGTGGGAAAACAATTTTGCTTTCAATACTATTGAGTCCCGTGGGCAAACTATTCTAGTTTCAATGCAGTTGAGTCCCGTGGTCAAACTATTTTAGTTTCTATACAGTTGAATCCCGTGGGGCTTTCAATACAGTTGAGTCCCGTGGGCAAAATTTCAATGCAGTTGAGTCCCGTGGGAAAACAATTTTGGTTTCAATACTTTTCTATACAGTCGAGTCCCGTGGGCAAAATTTCAATGCAGTTGAGTCCCGTGGGAAAACAATTTTGCTTTCAATACTATTGAGTCCCGTGGGCAAACTATTCTAGTTTCAATGCAGTTGAGTCCCGTGGTCAAACTATTTTAGTTTCTATACAGTTGAGTCTCGTGGGGCTTTCAATACAGTTGAGTCCCGTGGGCAAAATTTCAATGCAGTTGAGTCCCGTGGGAAAACAATTTTGCTTTCAATACTATTGAGTCCCGTGGGCAAACTATTTTAGTTTCAATGCAGTTGAGTCCCATGGTCAAACTATTTTAGTTTCTATACAGTCGAGTCCCGTGGGCAAACTATTTTAGTTTCAATGCAGTTGAGTGCCGTGGTCAAACTATTTCAGTTTCTATACAATCGAGTCCCGTGGGCAAAATTTCAATGCAGTTGAGTCCCGTGGGAAAACAATTTTGCTTTCAATACTATTGAGTCCCGTGGGAAAACTATTCTAGTTTCAATGCAGTTGAGTCCCGTGGTCAAACTATTTTAGTTTCTATACAGTTGAGTCCCGTGGGGCTTTCAATACAGTTGAGTCCCGTGGGTAAAAATTCAATGCAGTGAGTCCCGTGGGAAAACAATTTTGCTTTCAATACTATTGAGTCCCGTGGGCAAACTATTTTAGTTTCAATGCAGTTGAGTCCCGTGGTCAAACCATTTTAGTTTCTATAAAGTTGAGTCCCGTGGGCAAAAATTTGCAATGCACATAAAAACACATCCATGAAAAAACACATCCATGAAGAAACACATCCATGAAAAAAAAACATCCATGAAAAAAATTACGTCCATGAAAAAAACACATTCATAAATAACACATTCATGCAAATACACATACATTTTCATAACATAGAGCGGAATCTTAAAAAACACTAAAAAGGTAAACATTGTTGACAACAATAAACTATAAACTATAAACTGTTTGAACTATAAAGGGAGTGGGGGTTGAAACGAAACGGATAATTTTAGTTAGCATTTAACTCGTTCTCACATTGACTCATTCACTCACTCACTCACTCACTCACTCACTCACTCACTCACTCACTCACTCACTCACTCACTCACTCACTTACTCACTCACTCACTATCTCACTCACTCAATCACTTACTCACTTACTCACTCACTCACTCACTGACTCACTCACTCACTCACTCACTAACTCACTCACTCAAACATTGTTGTGTGTGGGTAAAAGAAATCAATACCACGGATGGATAGGCTGTGGGGTGGGTGTGGACACAATTTCGTTGTGTATAAAGAGGATAAGCTGTGGGGTGGGTGAGAAACTTTAATAATGTCGATATTTCCCCAGTGCGACATTAAATAGGACGAGTTCGCACAAACCAACCGTTCTAATTCGTTCGTTCTCAAAAACCAACCCGAGGCGATTGTGTAACTGTCCAAAAATAAACCGAGGATGACATCCTCAAGTTTTGATGGGTTAAAACCATCTGATAAAATGTTGCCGGTTTTTGAACTTATAGTGAGCGTGAAACGTGAACAATTTTTCAGCTTTTTTTATTTTTGTAACTGACTGACTGACTGACGGACGGACACTATTTCATTGTATAAAGAGATATAATATCTAAGTGATTAGTTGAAAAAAAAACAGCTCTTGCCACTTTGAATCATTAGCTTTGACAGCCGGCGGTTCGACTCAACTCAACTGAACACCTCTATGCTTATAACATGTTCAACAATCATGCTCAATCGCTGTTTCCCGGGCTGAAAAAGTCAGTGTGTCAACATTTTACTAGGAGGCATCGTGTTGAGTTCTTTACATCGTCACTGATGCAATGTACGTAGTTTCCTTATAGCGGACAAGAACGGGAGGGGAAAGTAGAATTCCCCTCTCTTTGGCAGTTTCAAAAAGTATATTTTGTTCCCTTAGGTGAAGGTGAAATCAAAAAGTTACGGCCGATTCCCCCCTCTTTGAAAGATTCCCCTCCCTTTGGAGAGTCGGTTCGTCCGCCAGTAAGTGGTTTCAATGTTCGAAAACAGGTTTGCGGTAACCATAAAGTACTTTTGTGTATATCTTTCACGTCGAACTGTTCGAATGGTTTTGCTAGCCGTCCGTCTAGGCTGATTGTTTCTTGGAGGTTCATGATATGTAGTTGTTATTTTCTGAATAAATTTAACCATTTTAACACCATGTTTTTTCAAACAGCCACTTTTCACTTTGGCGTCAAATTTCACTTCAGAATAAATTAATTTTCTTAACGCAGCAGGATGGCATCCTACAAAATGTATAATCTTTAAGAAACTTCCTAAAAATTTACGCCAAAATTACGTTTTTTTCTGGTAAGCAATATTAATGTTTGGAGCGTTCGGCATCATAAATGGATCACGGAAGTTTTTTTCTGACTTTCTAATTTCAAGCAAAAATCTGGGTTTTTAGGCGTTACATGATAATTCTCTAAATGTGAACTAGCGTGCATTCAAATTTTGAGATATTTTCACAGGTCGTTTGACCAAAACACACAAAGGTTATTGCATATGGTTTATAATTTTTTTGAATAACAGGAAACTTGGAGTAAGCTATAGCCGAGCGGAGTTTAGCACGAATGAATCAAGTGAAAAAATTGATCTTTTATGAGAGGTTATCCATCCATCCAAATTTAACCAGAACGTCGTAGTTGGTTGAAACTTCCATTAAACTTTTTCAGTTTTCACTTTAGACATCATGCTGTGTAGGGAGTTGTTGTTGTAACGCTGAAAGTGTTTCGGGTTTGATTCATTTAGTTCTATAAAACATTCGTCGTTTATAGCTTATCCGTTGTTTCTTGTTTCATGTTAAAAGTTTTGTCGCGCACTTTTTCCAAAATTTTTCCTAACGCGCATTTATTTTTCACATGACACATCGACAGCATAAACGTTGCGGCTAATTAATTCATTGCATTTGTATTTTAGTAACATAATTTAGTCCGTATGACTAGTTTATTTCAAAAAATTCTATTAAATGTGCAAAAATATCAGTAAAAGCATTTAGTTTATTAATAATCATGGTCACTAAATCAAAATCATTTGTCAGTAAACCGTATCAAACTTTAAGTTTGTAGCCGAGATTCGGGTCACTTAAATGAAATATCATTCTTCATTATCTAGACAGTTGCTGATTTTTTTCAATATAACTCTCAACTATAGATAAACCTGGGAAACCATGTATTGGCATAAGTAATTTCGTATTTTTGCGCTTAAAAAATTTCAATTATTTCGGTTAATCCGACAATCGTTATTCACTTTTTACGCTCGGGAATATTAACGGCTAAAAATCGGCTGGCCTCGGCGTACACATCTGATGTATGGGTATCGTTCGAAGAGCGGATGAGACATCGAGGCAAAAACCAAAAGTTTTCTTGAAAAAAGTGATTTGGATAGAAAATGTAAATAAATAAGGAAAACTTTTTTTTATTTTTTTTTCCAGTCCATAGTTTTTTTCGTTGTAGTATACTGAACCGCTTACAGTTGGTCATCCGTCAGCTGCTGAATTGGGCGCGCCTATCACAATGTCCCGGATTGAAATTTTCAAGTGTTTGAAAAATATTTTAATTATTTAATCATGATATTATTATTCCGATATATGTAGCTTGGTCAATGTATCTTGTTATCGAAAAAAATTTATACCCACATGTCACGCACTCACTAGCGGGTGAGAAAGAGAGGGAAAAGTGGAATTCCCCACTCTTTGGAGATTTAAAAAAGTATAATTTGTTCCCTACGTGTAGGTAAAATTGCCTTGAAACTGCCACTTCCCCCCTCTTCAACAAAATTCCCTCCCTTTGGGATTTAGCTCATTCGCCAGAGCTCAAATTGTAAGCAATTTTAATTTTAAAATTAGGTGAAACGTTCGTATGTTACCCAAATGCCATGTGAGAGAAAAGAACTAATTTTTGAAAATTTGAACACTTGACACAAGCAGATTTGAATTTAAAATTGCGCGCCAGAAGTTTTCAGAAGTCTCAAGAAACTCTGTATAGGCTATATGACATTCTAAAATATATTATAAATATACGTCAGTGTTTTGTCCGACGTAATCCGATATCACATGACGCCTTTCTAACCGAACCTGACCAAAGTCAGGTACGAGTGGTGAGTTTTCTGTTTTTAATATCTGGAAAGAATCGTGTTTCAATTGAGATTTTTCAGAAAAAAATGTTTTGTTACAGTTTTTCTGAAAGTCAACTACACTTCAATCGTGCGATGAGATCAAACTTTTCAAAACCAACGAGAAACTTATGAGAAAACAACTTTTTTAAAGCAAGAACTACTCGTGCTTTTCATTCATCGGGCATGAAAGTATGAAAAAAGTTTAATGGAGTACTACTCAGCCATTCAACAATTCACCCTAGCTTATCAAGTCTTTGTAGCTTGAACAAGCCTAGCCTAGTGGTCTGAACGTCGGTCTATCAATCTGGGGTTCCTGAGTTCAGTACCTCACAAGATACACGGACCTTGACTCTGTGTGGCTCTGGGATTTCTGAAAAATCGTCAACATGAAAAAATCTCAGGTTCTCCTTCCAATCCATCCATGTGACCAATACGGATGAAAAGGGTGATAAAAGTGGGTTTCCCCCCCTCTTTGGCGTCTTCAAAAAAAAGAATTTGTTCCCTGAGTTATAGGTAAAATGGCCTGATTTATGTTAATTTCTCCCTCTTTGGAAAGATTCCCTTCTCTTTGGAGGTTTGACTCCGTGCAGGGTGACTTTGGCACACCACGACCTGGGAGTACATACGACCAATCCAGCGCATGATTTATGATAATTAGTACATATGCCATTTTCATGGGCATAGTAGCGGAGTCGGGCCGGTTATGTATGGCGAATGTGTTTCAGGATAGAATACGTACCTCTGGTCAGGTACAAAAAAATGGGTTACCACAATTGTCAACTCATATTTTCATTTGTATAGCCTAACCAGGTATTTTCGTGAATCGGATAAAAGTTTAAAAAAATTTAAATTTGACTTTGGCACGGCTCTAATTTACGAAAAAAAATTCACATAATGCCGAGATGAAGCTCTCCAGGATGGGAACGTCTACCATACTTTATGAATGCGTTATAATAATTAAGAGTTTCTTTTTAGTCATTAAAATTTCTGGCACAGTTGTGAATTAAATTAAATTTTGGCGCGAGTTTGAATTCTGATACCTCTACAGAATTGTAGTGTCGGCCGTCGGTTGTATGTACGTACATTCGGTCAGGTACGAAATGAATTCAGTGACGTGAAAGGCATACCAGATCTATCCGAGAATGTCGGGTTCTATTTTTACTTTCACAGCTCATCCAGGTTTCTTGTTAGTCAGATATAAGTTTTTTGGTACCAAGATACCTTGACTAAGATACATCTCTATCAATTGAAATAGTCTGATCAAATTTTTTCGGTAATCAACCAGGTTTCTGGAAGCATATGTTTTTTAATCTGCTTCTGGCGCGTTTTCCATGCAAAAAACCTTGTATCTGTTTGTTGTTGAGTGCGGTTTTACAAGAGAACAAGCCACATATTTATGTCCATAATGTATTCGTATGGTCTATGTGAATTGAACCGACAATGCTCATCCTTTATAGTTTGGTCAGGGTTTCTTGTTATTGACAATTAATTTGGTAGGCCCGATACGCACGTACGCAATGAAGTGAACACAATTTACGTATGTTTTCCAAGTGTTATATAAAACAAAGTGCGCCAAAAACAGATTTGATTTTAAACTAAGCGCCGAAAAGTTTTTGGCTAGCAAGAAACTCTGGATAGACTATAATATTGCGATTATTTGATTGTGCCCTCAGGTTACCAAGAAATGCAACGGTGAAGACGTTTGATCGCATGATTTCTAGGACAGAACTGTGTATGCTCATGAAACCATCTTGGTTGTCCTTTTAAATGAACACCGAATAACCAGTAACCGGTTTCTTGTTATAAAAATTTATTCTGAAGTACTTGTTTCCTCTAATATATTCTGCAATGAAATAGGCAAAACGTTCACATGTTTCCAAGTGTCAAAAGAAAAATAGTTTTACTGTATCTCGAATATTTGAACGCGCGCGCTGCAAGTTCAGGTGGGAAATGCGCGCGCCAAAAACGTTTGAGGAAAAATCAATCCTGAATTGGCTATAATAAAAATTAAAAAAAAACATTTCAATCTGGTGACACCAGACTTCAACTTTGGCTCACGTCATGTCATTGGGTTGATAACTTTGCATGAATTTCCACCGTTGGTATTTTCAAGCATTTTGTTCTTTGAGTTCTCGTGAACCGTTGGTTTCGACTAAAGTCTGGTCAGAGTTTCTCGTTACTTCAAAATTTTTACCGTAATCCTTTGGCGCACATTTGAATTTTGGCGCGCGTTCAAATTTATTCAAAAATTTCAGCTGTTCACACTTCATGTGTACAACATATTATTAAGAGTCGATGCCAGAGAAAAGCACCCGTCCGGGCGGATTTTCTCAAAATTTTCGAAATCATGAATTTCGCTGTTATTAACGCTATATATGCAGAAAAATGTTGCGATTTCAAAAATGTTCTTTGTTTTCAAATTATATCGACATAATTCATAGGAAAATCACTTTTCTGACCACAGGTCGAATGGATTTGAAAAATATTGTATTTTTCATGATTTTGTCAATTTCTCAATGTGTGAGCATTGCAGGCTGATAATATTTCAGAAATATATTTTTCGAGTTATTATGTAATTGTGTTTTCAATTTCAGTTTCTAAAACAAATTTTTCGATTGCTAATTTCTTCTCTAAACATGAGACCTTTTACAAGGCGACGAGATTCTCAATCGTTTCTAGGCGACTAGAAATTCGTGCGCGTAAATCTAGAAGCTCCTATCGGCATAAATTAGTAGTCTTTTATATGGAGAATCTTTTGAAATCAACCATTTTATAGCAATTTCCTCTATCTCTCTCAGTTCCTCAAAGAAGTTGAGGAAACGCGTGATTGTGCTCCTCCATTGAAGTTCCAAGGCCAACACGCATGAAGCGTCAACAAACAGCCAAATGTATAGTATTCGTGTGAGGCGCTTAACAACTTTACGGCTGCTTGGTACAGTGGTTATCGTTTTGTTTTGCACGCGCCAGGCCCGGGTTCGATACCCATACCATGGTTTCGGACTATTTTTTCGCTAAATCGTTAGTATATGGAGGAAATTGTTATCCTAATGCGTGGCATGAAGTCTTGGCAATTTTTTACCAAAAACTATATCGTTGTATGACGTATAGCAGCAATAACGATGCTTGAAATAACGTCGGCTGAAAATCACGTAGAAAGCGCGTGTTCCAGCACGCGTATTTGAATCTTCTGCAAGGTATTATGAAAGATATAGGAAATTGCTATGAAATGGTTAATTTCAAAAGATTCCCTAGATAAAATACTACTAATTTATACCAATAGGAGCTTATAGAATTACGCGCACAAATTTCTAGGCGCTTAGAAACGACTGAGAATCTCGTCACCTTGTCAAAGGTCCCATGTTTAGAGAAGAAACTGACAAACGAAAAATTTGTTTTGCAAATTGAAATTAAAAACACAAATAGTTAATGACCTGAAAAGTATATTTCTGAAATATTATGAGCCTCCGAAGCTCAAATTTAAAGAAATTGAGAGATTCATGAAAAAGTAGATTTTTTCTAAAACTTTTCGACCTGTGGTCAGAAAATTGAGTTTTTTTATGAGTTTTATTGTTCGAATAAAAAAAAATAATTTTTCTGGAATCCCAACATTTTTCTCTACTAATACCGTTAACAACAGCAAAATTAACGATTTCGAAAATTTTGAGAAAATCCGCCCGGACGGGTGCTTTTCTCTGGCATCGACTCTTAAAGATAACCAACTCATTAATTGTTCAGTATAAGGTTTTCAGAAAAATAATTAGCAACAAGATACCCTGACTAAGCTATATTAGAGTAGTTATTATTCGGTACTTCGTGTCACACCGGCAACAACATTAACAACTAAAATATCAGCCCCTCCGCTGAATTTTCCGCCTAGCAACAACAACATCACGACCCGGTGACGGCCAATTTTCACAGCACATCGTTCGTAGTTACCTGGTACTAGCAATCATCATCATCATGGAAATGGACGCCATGCCAACAGTAACGGATGACAGTCAACACAGTCCGGCCGGCGCACCGTCAGACTCATCTGATTCACATGACCCAGGGTGAGTTTGTTTCCAATTTTTTAGTGCGTTCCTATGCAACATTTTGATACTCATTCAATTCACTTAATATCATCCATGATGAACCACTTCAATTATTAGTCAGTTAAATTCGACATACATAAGCCATAACAAAGTTGACCCGATAGTGCGAAACACATCGTGTTTTGCTGATGTAATCGCATCAATCTGCGCGCAGCTGTAATTCTACATAACTTTCGTCCGGCTAACACCGCCCGCGGTCTCTAACACTTTCTCGCGCTCTCTGGTTTCAAATTTTTCCTTCAAAACAAGAAGTAAACAAGAAAGCAGTAAGAGAAATGTGGCTGCACTTCAGGGGGTAAGGCGAGGGGCACTACTCAACGCTCGTATGACGTCCGTAAGTGTAAATCATCCATCTATGGTCGATGGTACTGACATCTGACGTCAGGTCCAGATGTCTCTAGCGCTGACCCGAACGCCGTTCTAATAACCTGATTAACTTGTGTATCATTTATTTCAGCAAGATGTTTATCGGCGGCCTCATCTGGCAGACCACAGCCGGTAAGTCAAAAAGATTAATAACTTTATTCAAAATCAATTTTAATTCATGACTTTAATTTTTTTTGATTTCATAGTAGCACCTAAACTTCAGTAATAATACGGCAGTCAGCTGAGCTGCCTAACTTAGATGCTAATAAATGTATGAGTTACCACGATTATGCCGAACACAGGCACCACAGAAATATGTACATAGTGATTTTGAAAACAACAAACTCGAGTTATGCGTACTCGTGCGTCCACAACGGCCCTGCGCGCTTGTGGCCCCGTCTTGTGTTTATGTTCAGCTCGTCGTCATTTTAATTCTGTGGCGCTCTATACTTTTGTGGATGACTAAGTTTACGAGACGACGATGAAACAAACACCGAGATGGGAACATAAGCGGGAGCGCTGCTTAACACAGATTTTCTTGAATATTGTAAATGAGAACCTAATAGGAAGACCTTTGCACCGAAAATATTTTCTGAAATGCCATTGATGGACGGGTAGCTAGTTTTGTAATATATGGCCGTATGAGTGTTTATGAAGCACAGCCATTCTATATATTAGTAATAATAATCTGCCCCATAATTTCAGACAGCCTACGGGACTACTTCACCAAGTTCGGCGACCTTACAGAGTGTATGGTAATGCGCGATCCTGCCACCAAGAGAGCAAGGTTCCGTTTTTTTCTTTAACTGTTTGGATGAGTGGTTTTTCTATTTTTTTGGCTAACTTATTGATCGCGCACCCCATGCAAAATAGTCTAGTTTCAGAATATCATACATAGTTTCAGAACATCATACTGGTACATATTTGAAAAAACTTTCAAAACACAACTTTTAGGGCTCAAAAGACGCGCAAAATAGTCTAGTTTCAGAATATCATACTCCCATTAGCATAGGCAAACGCTATCGTTCAGTACGGCCGTTTGAAGTGCGCGCGACGCGTGTCCATTTTAGATTTCTCACAAAAACTCACCTAAATGGTTCGATCTCTCCATGTTTCATTGATGAAACACAGTTCTATCGTATCAGCAGTACATAACTGCAGTAAGACAACTGCGTTGCATTCATAAATCCAGTTTAAAAGAGCCCTATCACATGTTGGGGTGGAAATTTTGAAAATTCGTTAGGAAAAATCTTGAAAAAGGGCAGTTTTTGGCACTTTTAAGTGGATTTTCTCTTTCATATGAGCTCGAATACGGTCGACAAGTACACCATTCGGTAGATAGGAACCAGCAGAGTCAAAATATACGCCATAGGTGCTGTTGCCACGTGTGCTGATACTATTCGGCAAGTGAAATTCGCCAATTTTTGCACTTTTTTTCAAAAAAGCTCATGTATCTCGATTTTGAAGGGGGGTGTGGGGGGGTAAACATCGATTTTTTCAAAGTTGACTATCTGGGGCATCACGCTACAGGCACGGTTTGAGCTCGCTTTGAGGGCCAAATTTTTTATTTGGCCTCAAAGTTGACGACTCGACGATTTTTCACTTTTTTCATTAACATTCATTTTTTTCAGGCAACTGGTACATATTTGAACAATTATTCAAAACACAACTTTTAGGGCTCAAAAGACGCGCAAAATAGTCTAGTTTCAGAATAGCATACTCCCATTAGCATAGGCAAACGCTATCGTTCAGTACGGCCGTTTGAAGTGCGCGCGTCGCATGCTGACATAAAATTTTTGGCAAAAATCTTAAAATCCGGATTTTTCCGGTTTTAAGCGAATTTGAACAAAACGGCTATAGGGTTTTGATACACTCCCATAGTAGGTCCCAAAACACCATAAATCTCAATTTTTGTTATTTGGGCCACACTCTCCATACAAGCTGTAGGTTTTCTCAGGCAACGCGTTTTAAACTTTGATTTGAAAAAAAAATAAACTGGTATTATGTCAGAAAATCGTATCGGTAACACTTCTTGTATCAGGTACCAAAGTTTGGTGCCTCTTACTATGTAGTTGGTAATAGTGCTTCCGGAGTCGAAAGAAGAAGAAATGGTGTTGATTATCTTGTTGACATTTGAGTGAAAACTTTTCTCTGCTCTCGACTCTGGAAGCACGCTGACGGAAAAAGTTTAATGGAAAAATAGCGGATGAAAACAATTATGACATGTGTGCCATAAACGAAACAACACGCTTCAGATACAGTCCCAATGGTGGTGTTACCATCGACGAAAACGGATTCCCACGCAGCATGTCCGTGTCGACAGTTGATACCAGGCTGAGTGCGATCTTTGATCCATCTCAACGTGAACAACATCATCAACAACAACAACAACATCAACAACATCATAATCACCATCCTCATTATCATCATCATACTCAACAACAACAGCTGCAACTAGACCAGCTGTTGCAGCAACAACAACAACAACAACAACAACAGCTGCAACTAGATCAGCTGTTGCAGCAGCAACAACACCAACAACAGGCGATGTTTGAACAGGAACGAAAAGTACAACTTGACCAACGACGTGGTAGTGATCAACAACAACAATCACACAATGAACAACAACATGATGAACAACAACAACATGATGAACAACAACAACATGATGAGCAACAACAACATGATGAGCAACAACATGATGAACAACAACAAAATGATGAGCAACAACAACATGATGAGCAACAACAACATGATGAACAACAACAACATGATGAACAACAACAACAACAGGATGACCATCAGCAGCAGGTGGAGCAATTTGAACAGGAAATGAAACAACGGCGCGAGCAAATCGAAAAAGCCCGCAAAGAACATCAACTTCAGGACACAAATCCATTTACGAGTGAACCTGGTGAAAACGATTCAGCAAAACCTGATCCATCCAACCTGTAAAATTGGTAGAAATTATTATTTTATCCTACCACTGGGTGAATATGGGTTTGTTACGTACATACATAGACTTGTAGATATCGGATGCTTGCTTACTGTTGGTGATCTACATATTCCGACTGGCACGGGATTAAATTTAAATGTTTTTCGATATTCTGCATTGATGTTTATTCAAATCATTCTTATTTTTATTGTTTTTCTTTATTGACCGCATGATATTTGCTAAAGTACAACATTATCTGTTTATCCATCAAATTACTATTCGTTGAATATTTTATTCTGTGAATGAATATACGGTTATGTTAACTCGTCGTAGAATCAGTATATAAAGAAATATATGTATAAGTATGTATCATATACCAATATGCATACCAGTAAAGGGAGTATAAGATCACGAACAGTAACCGGCGGAATAACCTGCTGAACGGGTACGGGTTACTTTTGAAGAACCCATTATTCGCTGAAACATTGAAACTCGAACAGATTGAGAAACTTCCATTTTTAATGAATGAACTGTTTGCACTATTGTATGAAGTTCACGGAACTCCATATTGACCAATAGTTTCAATCAAGACAGTTTTTTTGACAATTTCAGATGTAAGAAGAATAAAAAATCTATGAGGTGAGGTTGGGCGGAAAAAAATATGGGAAGAAATGAGAAGCACTAGACGGCATGGCATCATAAGAATTGTGTCAGTTACAGAAAAACTGAAAAACGGTCAATAACAACAACACAGAGTGATTGATTTTGAAAAACACTTCAAGAATCAAAAGTATAAACAACTGTTTAACTGAAAAATACCAATGTATAAGTGGAAAAACAACAAAGTAGTAAGGAAATTGCAAAGTCAATTTTACAAACACTGCAGTCATGTTGATTGGGTACATAAGGCACCATCATCTGGAAACATGCAACAATATATATGAAAACCAATGATAATATGAAATAACAAGAAGAATATGAACATAAAAATACATACAGTTAAAATACAGACATACTTTTTTTTTTTGCTTTTTAACGAACCGTATCATCCACAATTTTTCTTTAATATTACTATACGGTCACGGGTCACCACAGCAATGAAATACAAATATTCGTGAAATCGTTTTTTCTCTAAACATATAATCTGGCAAACATATTTGTGAACGATAAAATCATGTACACTGTCATATTGAAGCGACATAATGAATGACGGTATCTGCATAGACGATTCATGCATTCTAAGTCTGCCATAAAAAATTCTGTGCCACTGGATAGAGCTATAATTAGTGTAAAATTGCCCCTTTCGTGAAAGAGTTGAGAAATTTCATGGCTGGTTATAATCTTACAATTTGCCATTCTTTCATATGCATAACGAAAGTTGTTAATGTTATCACTGGCGGACGAGTCAAGCCTTCAAAGGAAAATGAGTTTGTTCAAAGAGTGGGGAATTAGCATATTTTAGGCCTTTTTACATACACTTTGAAGTACAATTTCCACTTTTCGAAACTGCAAAAGAAAAAGGAATACGGCTCTTCGTTGTTCCCCCATCCACTAGTGCTCTTATGCATAAAGAACGTTATAAATTGTTTACATGTAATGAGCTATAAGGCATTGGATCACCGTTGTGGACCGACACAGTCGACACAGGCCTGCATCACCTGATCAACGAATGGTTCCACCTGGACTGTGGTGAACGCCAGATTGTACTCTTTGCGCATCTTGTCGTTGGCTACGCTCATCACTCGCAGAGCGTCCGCTGTGTCATCTGAATGTTAAGGACAGTGAGTATGAAATTGAGAAAAATATGATTTTCTTTGTTTCCAGCAGCACTTCTTTATTTACCGAAGATATACTAAGACCATATCCGAACGGTGTAGGTGGTTGAGAGCCATGATTAAGTTGAGGTTTGATCAATATACCATTTCATATAAAGAGAGCAGAGCTCGGCGTGAAAAAAAACTATGGTGATACTGGATCGAAACGTTATCAAAACTTTTAGCGGTATCATTAACAACGAGAATAATTTCAGCCAAGTGCCGGGAAAATGACGCGCATTTAATCTCCTTATTATATGCGAAAGCTGAAGGTTTTTTAGAAAACTAGTCAACATACTGTAAATTAGAAACAACAACCTTGGTGGTCGTTTTCTTTGTTTACACTGATAAGTTGTCAACGTATTATGTTCAAGTGATAAGACTTGATTGAATGGGATGGTAAGCCACATTTTCATCGTAAATTTAGACCAACGGCAAAAAATATGAGCAACTTAGTGATGCGCAGGAAGAAAATACTGTGAAACCTGCTGTGCTGAGGACACCTGATTCTTGATAAAATTGTGATAAAAATGAAACGATTTATTTAGTTCACCATGATTCTAACCAATAGCGAGATGTACAGCGAGTGCGGCTTTGTCCATGGTTAACGACCAAAGATGCAGGCTGTGCACCTGTACCACACCATCGATTTTGAGCAGATCTGCCTTCACAGCGTTGTAGTCCACATCGCAGGGAGTGGCTGAAACGTTAAATTGAATTAGACTACCCATCATTGGTTTGGTATCACCTCATAAGTTTCTATATTTACTTCAACGATTAAGTTCTTGTGCAAAGAAATAGTGAAAAAAGAGCTACTGCGTGAGGAACGGAATCAATCATACGATAAGACCTATCCCTATGGATCGATAATCAGCAGCAACGAGTATGAAAAGCCCAATCTTCAAACTTGATTACCTTTTTACACAATCTAAATAATTTTTTGAAGCTTGCAGAGTAACATCTCCATATTCATGAATTCTGTGATAAAAATTTCATTCTGATCATTGCATCCACATCGCGTTCCCCTCCCCCACATAAAACCATTCATTCTTCCGTACCATTCATACCAGTGAAACAACGAATCAATGTCCATTCAAATTACCTATCGATGCGCAGTTGTTGTGGTCCGGTGGACGACGACCCTCCGTTCTCATTATCGCCATTATTCAGGTCTTGCAGATTCGAAGCGGACGGATGCGAAATGAGATGTTCGGAGGCATTATGTTCGGCATGACGTTCGCCATCCACGAACAGATGGCACGAATATCCAAATACCAGCAGATCTTCCAGCGCTTTGGCCTCTGCTTCGCCGTTACGCTGACGATTCTTGTACTTCCATGACATTATTCTAGCAGCTGAACAGAAGAAAGAGAGTTTAAGATGACAGCAGAGAACTAACTGGTTTGTGCATACTTTGAAGAAAGAATTTTGTCTTTTAATAACCTTCCTGATAAGTTGGAGTGTGCCTTAAATACGAAGCATTAACTTACGATTATGATTAAAAAACAATTTTAACGACCTAAATGTCGTATTTTTTACTATATTGATTTCTGTTAACAGAACATAAGATACATTTCGACTTTCGTAGGATACGATTATTACTGTAAAATGACGGCAGAGAAGCCTGCTCCCGTTCGGTGAGAAACCGATTGTCAAAGTATCACATCAGTAACCAAAAACACATGATAAATATCGAAATTTATATTTTATTCATGATTTGGACGAAATTTAACAAGGTTACAACAACATTACCAAGCAGACTGGAAGAAAAGAGTGGCAAAATAGGAATGGAACTGAAAGATACAGTACCTGACGTAGACACAGCAAATCACAATAACAATACATGAGCAACAATTGTATTAAGTGAATAGATGTTCGACTTTGACATGAATAAATGCAATTAACTAGAGTAATGCAGAGGCATGATATTGTATTAAAATGGGAAACACATTTATCTCTTCTTCAAAGACTGAAATTTTTATAAACCTATGTAGACTTATGTACCGAGACTTGTACTTGTACACTCACATCACAAGTCATAAGGACATACAACGAACATTTGTATAACACGCATAACCCGTATGTTAACTCCCGAACTATGCTACGTAACGTACCCCTGCATTTTTTACCGGCCCTGCGATTCAAAACTGAAATTCATATTCTATTCATCAAACCGTATCAATACATATTCTATTTGAAAAAGAAGAATCAAAATTACCGTTAAAAACTGATGAAATATTGTTACGATAATATGTTGGCTGTGGTAAAATCGTATAAAATAGGTAAACAGAGAATCACGTTAACAAAAATATCAATTATCAATGAAGAAGACAACAAAAAAATAGACATGAGGACGGGCGAATGCCGATCCCTCGCCTTTGCAGGCGGTGAATAACAAGAATGCAATATAAAATATATTTCACAAATTGAAATTTTAAAAAGTGAAAGGACAGAATTTCAACTTGGAATTTACTACTCTACACATCTAACATTATTGAATTGAAAGAAAATAATATTGAACGTTGCATAAACCCAATCGACGACGGACTGCTGTACCGATCAACGACTACCGTAACCTCCGCGATGCGAACCCATCATACCACCTGAAATTTTTTATTCAATATCTACTGATATTTCCATCAAACACAGCATCATTTTTCAAACAAATCACAGCTGGCACTAAAACTGATATTAGAACAGTACTTTTAAATCTGTGAAGAAACCAACGTCCGTAATGCATGGGCGACGGATATCGACTCGGCCCATCACCACCTCCACCCATCATGAACGCTGGTCGCATGCCTGAAATTTATCTAATGTAATTCAGATAATACATAGTTTTCATTTTATTTTATTTTCATTTATTTTACATATATTTTAGATTATTTGAAATAACAGAGTATTGAGGGAACTATGCCAAAACCCGAGTTCAACAGCGAAGAAGCTAAAAATGCGAACTATAAAAGGGCAAGTTGTAAATGACGTACCCATGTGATGCGGGAACGGTGGCATGTATCCACTGTTGTAGGGTGCCTCGGTGCCACGGGTGCCCAGAAACGGTCGGAATACGCCGCGTCCTCGTCGACGCATCTGGTAGTAGCGGATGGCGTTCAAACCAAATGTGTCCACATTCGTGTTCGACTGGCGATCGCGCGGTGCGTCACTGAATATATTTACTAAATTGCAATAAAATTTAGCCTTATTTGAAAGAAAAGTTGTAAGTGTACAAAGGGTGTGTGTAAGGCAACGTCAAAATGCCTGAGAACGTCATCACAATGGCTGCATTCAGCAGGTCACCAGGTGTAATAAGCACTCAAAAGCTGTGATGGTCCGCAATAATTATGTACCGACTAGAGTGAAGTGAGCAAAAAATCCAAAGTAAAATTGAAAACCATAGTTGACCATTAACACATAAATGTTTGCCACCACCAACACGAATGCCTGTCGTTCGCCGACTTCGGTGGAGATGCTGTCGAAAAATGACCGTTGTTTGTCATACTTCTTTTCCTTAGTTGTGGTGGTGCCGTCACCCGAGGAAGATTTGTTGTTTGTCGACGACAACTGCAGAAAGAACCCGAGATAAAAGCAAAAATTAATATCGACTAACTAATAAAACTTAAGAAAATCATTTACGAAAAACGCAACTTAAAGCTGATCATTGATAACCTATATTCAAACCGTTTAACGACAGCCAAAAAGCTCGATATTTCTTCTATTCTATCGATATCAAAAAAATTTAAGTTTGTGAAAAATATCGCAATGAATCACCAACGATCGACAGAGCAGGTCAACCCCCGAACGATAACCACTTTCAAGTATTTAACGACAACCAACTGGCTCCATATTTCCACTGGACGCCTCTGACGACGGACGCGAGTCTTCCAAGTGCATCAAATCGCCGGCCTTTTCGTCGTCTTCGCCTAATAAATATGATCTGCCGTTAAAGCCAAGATAATTGAAGAGATTTAATTAGAGGATTTAGAGAATAATTGTTAAGTCACAAACTCCACTTTCATAAGAGGCATCCCTACATCGACGACATCACCGTCTACACAACAGGCCGGGACCCCAAAACAGCTCACCAACTACTCAACCCCTATCTCGCAACACTCAACACCTACTTCATAGCAAAACAGCTGATACCCTCTCCCGCCAAATGCTCTGCCTTCCTAACATCAACCTGCAGTGCCGAATACAACATCGACCTCAATATCAACATGGCTGGCACCACCATACCCACTGTCAAGTCCCTTCGCATCCTTGGCGTCACCTTCGACCACGGCCTTCACTTTCACCACCACGTCAACAACATCAACACTATGGCCAAATCCAGAAACAGCGCCATCAGGGCCTTAACGTCCGCAGGTGATGGTCTCCACAAAGAAGAAATCATCACACTGTATAAAACTATCCTGCGTTCATCAATGGAATACGGTGCAGCTGCATGGTCCCCGTTCATCGCCGACTCCAACTGGGGAAAGCTCGAGGCAAGACAAAATGAGGCACTCAGAACAGCCACAGGCTGCGTGAAGATGACGGACCCCAATCACCTGCGACATGAGACCCGCTGTCTCCCGATCAAGAACCATTGCCAACTGATAACAACACAGTTCGCAGCCATGGCAAAGACTGTGGGTCACCCAAACAACAATGACGTCAATACCGACCCTCCTGAACGCAACATCCGCAGAACTCTATCTACAACATATAACGACTGTATGTCGCGCTTCAACCTCAACGACGACGATGAAGATCCTAAAACCGTCGTCAAAATCCTGCACCAAAAACATGTAGAGCAGGCGATCAACAACTATGGGGACAACAAACTCCTCAACCGGCCCCCACCCAAGCCGCCTGACTATGTCGATAAGTTGGAGCGTGGTCTGACGAGATCCGCGCGAGTGCGACTAGCTCAACTACGCTCAAGCTACAGAAGCACACTGGCAGCATACCAATATCGCATCGGCATCAGCACAAACGACAGGTGTCGCAAATGCAACAACGAACCCGAGACAGCCCTTCACGCCTTAACCTGCAATGGCATCGACCCGACCCTGCTCTGGTCGGATCCAGCCTGCGCGGCCCAGCTGACTGCAACGGCCACAACAACAACAACAGGCATCCCTACATTCCCTAATCGTTCGATAATGCAGTAAGTCTCACGAAATTTGCGAGAAATAATTACCTAACCAAAACCAACCGCAAATCTTGATCTTGTCATCGAAGTCGTGTTTGAGCGCGTCAAGCGTTCGCTGGAATCGACAGTTGGCGCGCTCAAAGTCAAAGTCGAATTTTGGCACGGGTCGGTCCTGTTGTAATTATTGGGTTCATTTTAAAGGGAAATTTTTCTACATTATACGAGCATAAATAAAACTCAAAATATCTGACACCATGAATTTTTTTTAAACACAAGTTTTAAAAGAATTCTTTTGAAAGTTAGCTTTCAAAAAAGTGATTACCTGCGGCACAATCATACCCCGTCCAAAGGCACGTGGGTTGTTCCACGCGTTGTGCATCGGCGGGTAGCCCGGGAAATTGCCCAGACCTCCGCGACCACCACTGAAACAAAACATTATTCACAACACAAATGAGAAATACTGAAACCTATTTTTTCTGAAATTCAAACATAATATTGTCCAAGGATGACATTGAAAGTTCAGTTATCCAGATTGTTCGTCATTTCATTCACATTAAAAACGGTGCTAGATTGGCGTTGTGATTGGTTGATTGACAACTTAGACATGGTATTTGCTATTATTATCATTAATCGGACCGGAAGTACGGCTGCCCGCGGTTCCTGTCCTCATACGGCATGTTCCAGTGCTGGTGGGGGCCACGCAACGCGTTGTCTCGAACGGGACCAGATCCTCCTAAATGAAACATTGATCATCAATATATACAAAACCACACAGCGGCATAGCACGATGAAAAAAGTTTTTCCAAATTTCCACTCCATTTTCGTTCAAATTAAAACCAACTGTCTTCTTCGACAACGGTGGCCAGACCGACATTGCGATTGGCTGCATAACGCGGAGCACCCATCGCCGAACTCTATAATAATAAGATCAATTAAAAATCTTACTTTACTTTTTGCCAAGTAAGTAAATGTTATCCACTACCTGCTGACGCCGTTCCTCCATCAGCTCATACTCGTCGATGGCTGTCGTTGGTGAAATACCTGAAAACATCGGTCTATGTTATCAAAAACAAGTAAAATGCACATACGCAAAAATGCCAACCATTTCGATCACTGTCCACTGGCTGTCGGCTAACACGAGCAGCTGATGACGGTTTTTCGTTGTTTTTGTTCATCTGAAACCAATTAAATCTATTGGATGATTCAAAGCCACACGTAACATTCCCTACCTAAAATTGTTCACTTAATAATTTCTTGTATGAATTTTCAACGCCAAACCTGCGACATGGATACGATGGCTGGATCGAACAGCCGGTTGGGTGGCGGGGACGGCGGCTTCGGGTGCTCACAGACGGTCAGTTCTTTGATGTCGGACGCCTTGAAAATTATGTACTCGAACGTTTCGTCGTGCGGCTGGACGGGCGTCGCCGTCGGTCGGTCTTCGGTGCCGAACGAACGAACTGAAACAAACGAACTTGTGTTAGTACACAACACATAAGAACAAGTAAATATTCCAAAGGAGATGAATTCTACTGAAGAAAAAGTTATTGACAATTCTCAGGTTATTTTACCTACACCTTGAAGAAAAAATGCCGGGTCAGGTGTCGAATCGGGGTCAAATAGGCAAATACGTATGTGCCGTTCAGGCATATATAGATCGGCAGCAAATGTATTTGCCCCCGATTTGACACCTGACCCCAAATGCCACTGTTTTTTTCGACTTCGTCCGCTAGTGGCTTCGAGATCGGACTATCTCCTTCTTCTCAACCTCAAGCCGTCTTTTAAATGCCCAGTAATGAAAATACCCTTTAAAAGATTTGAATCAACCTTTGGTGAGCGCTATGGTGGCATCTTTGGTGTCGACCGTGTAGAGCACACCTTCGTAACGAATGTCCGACTTGGAAATTAGACTGATCTTGCTGCCGATATACGGCGTCTGCGTTTGTACCATCGTGAATAACGGCGAAAGAATATGCTTATATAATAAACTGCCTCCTGAAATTTATTTCAAGGAACAAGCAAGGAAGAAATATTAAAAAATATAAAATAATAAAAAAATTAAAAATCCAAAAATTGAAATTCGAATTTTTACTGTTGCAAAATTTTTCCATGTCATAAAGTTTTGAACGTTTTGTGACGAACGTGAGAATTTTTCACGCATGACTTGATTTTTGTGAAAACCTAAAAATTCCATACTCACTCAATCACCCACTCACTCACTCACTCAATCACTCACTCACTCACTCACTCAGTTACTCACTCACTCACTCACTCACTCACTCACTCACTCACTCACTCACTCACTCACTCACTCACTCACTCACTCACTCACTCACTCACTCACGCAGAATTATAATACAAAAGCTACCCCTTTTCTGTTTTGTATATTTTCTCTTCTCTAAGTCAATTCAGACTTAGGCATTGGCTTTGTTACATGCCTATGTATCAGGCTTAGGCTTAGAAATAACTTTCTGCTATGTATTTGTTTTTGGCCAAAAAGACGGGTCGAAATACTTGTAAATTTCGATGAAAAAGGGTAGGGTTGGGAAATTACCCAGCAGAATCTCCATACCCTACCCTTTTTCTTATTTTGCTGTTCAACTTCAATCCATTCGTTTAAGGCTCCGGCTTAGGCTTAGTTCCGAGCTTGGAACTTAGGCTTAGGCTTAGGAATGAACTTTGGCTCCGTATTTGGCTTAGGCTTAGGCATATGAGCGATTTGAGAAACTTGAAGATGAAAAAAGGGTATATAGCTTATGGAAAACTGCCTCACTCACGCACTCACTCACTCACTCATTCATTCACTCACTCACTCACTCACTCACTCACTCACTCACTCACTCACTCACTCACTCACTCACTCACTCACTTACTCACTCACTCACTCACTCACTCACTCACTCACTCACTCACTCACTCACTCACTCACCCACCCACTCACTCACTCACTCACTCACTCACTCACTCACTACCTCATTCACTCTCCTGAAGGTTACAACATAAACGAGCAGCCAGGTTTCGCTAATCTAATAAATCCTTTACATGCAGCCTAAAATTATTTTTTATCGTTTATATTAATGTCCGTCATTTATCATTGATATCAAACTATTTTAAATAACACTCAATCCGGGCATTTTTTGTATTTTTTATTTCAGCATAACTACAATCTTTTTATGCATTTTGTAACAACATATGTATAACCCGCTCAACATTCAACAAGTCAACAACATACCACATCCTAGCAACCAAAATATAAAAAAATAACAATGGTGATAACCAAAAGGTATTATATATTGATTGAACGGGTGATATAGAATCGGGTACTTTTCTTCAAAATTCTCTTTTAATTATACGTAAATCGATGTCAAATCTATTATCTGAATATGTCTGAGCATCCTTCAATGATCGCACCCTAATTCATTGTGACAATTTATGAAATCTCACTTCCTCCACTACAGTGGTTGTTTGATCTCAAAGTATTATCCAATGGTCAGTTGTTTTCTGCGCTCCAGTGGATTTTTTTCATCTTCTGATCAAATGCCAAGAATACTTTAAAATCCTGTCTAAAAAGCGCACAGCCTGGTTTTTTTGAAAAAACAACAAGTCAAACAGTAATAAGCAACTAGCCTCAACTGATTGGTCAGAGAGCACGTGCTCCCTGGCTTAAGTAGCTTTGCTCCACTATCTGCTTATGTCCTAGTCAGAATCATATCCAGTTTTTCCCACTCTCAACTTGAGCCAACAAGCCTTCTACTTCTAGCTTATGAACTCAATGGCTCAACTAAGCGCACATTCGAACATGACTCAGTTACAGACACACACCTTGGCTTCGCGCGATGAATAGTTGATATAACGTAATAATGTGTTTGTTGTGGTTATAATAACTTGACAAAACATATGAACACAGGTCAATAATGAAGAAAGCTATCAAATCCTCAAAATCAACGTGTGAGAGTGAGTAGATCAAAGTATCAGTATAAATCATTACGAGTAGGCCTTCACACCAAATACTGCAGACGTGCAGCCCTAGTTGCCATTTCCAGCAACAACACGACACAGTACTTGTGTGAAACGTAAAACATTAGATAAAATATAAATAAATAGTTTTCGGAAAATTCTACGGCAAAGTTTCTATTTCGCATAGAAAATAAACAAATTACAATGATTAAGAAAACCGTCTGCTCAGTCGAAAGGTAAAATAGCTGCCTTGTAAACTGGACAACTGGATTTCGTGAAGATATCAGCACAACGAGTATGAAAAAACGGCGCGCATTCAAATTTAGTCTGCTATTCGATTGAGAATGGTAAAGCCACAAAGAGCGAACCAATCAATGCCACATGTATCAGTATAAATCATAACGAGTACATTCACACCAATTACTGCTGACGTGCAGCCCTAGTTGCCATCTTCAGCAACAACACGACACAGTAGTTTGTGTGAAACGTATAACATAGTAAGTAATCAATGCATCTATAACACACAAAATTCTCATTAATCACGGCAACAAATATTATGAACAAAAATCATTAAAATCATCATCATAATCTCACTGTCAGTTCCGATTGCTCCATCTCAGACCACGACATCAAAGTATAAACAGACACATTTTACATGTCGGAAAAATGGGCGCGCATTCAAATTCAGTTTCATCCATAATCATCAGCTTTTCATCAAATAAAATCACATCTTTCAGGTACAGGGTATCAATAAATCATAAAAAATAAAGGTTGGTGAACGTTGGCAATCTCGGGTAGAGAAAAAAATAATGAATACGATAATATGAATTAGATACGATGTTTAACAATAAAAAATGTGATTAAGGTATTAATTTAAATGTAGTCTGTCGGAAGGTGAGATAGAGGCAAAAGTGCAGCAGATAAATTCGGCATTGCTAAATTCAAAACAATTTTCAAGCAAGCCTTCTTTAAGCAACACCGAATTATTCAATATAATTATAATCAATGTTGTAATTCAATGTATTGACAAGAAATCATAACCGCAACAAACACATCGCCCAACGACAACCATTACTTACTTGCACTTTTTTTCTCAGGCAAAGTCAGAATGTGCGCTTAACTAAAATAAGTCATCTTGAAAGCACGGACTTAGGCAATGCGTAGCAAATGAGACACTTTAGCAAGTTCCTTAGCGACTTTGAGCAAATTCTCTGACCAATCAGCGTTGGGAAGAAGGTTAATGGAAAGGACCAAGGAAATATATGTAGCTGTTCCATTATTCACAAGATGAGCGATTCTGCAAGGATTTATAGCGGATTTTAAGGCATCTCCTTGTGATTTCATTTAGTTTATCTTGTGTACTTGAAACCGACAACCAAATCTGTAAACGGTTTAACTCTCCTTAAAAAATCAGCGATTTGTATCATGTTCGACTACATCAAATTCTTCGAAATTTCAGCATCACTGAAAACTTCACTTAAAAAATCAGCATGTCCAAAAAAGTCCATGCTGCTTTCTAATCAGTAAGAAGTCCGGAATCTTCACTCTGACCAAAAACAGTACCCGTTCCTACATCTCTATTCAATCAATATATTTAAATAATCATCATTAATTATCATACCCATCTCAACCCAAGGCGCATTCAATCAAGAACAGAGAAATTCAGTTGAAGTGATTGAATAAACCTGCAATGGAAAATATAAATTAGTGACGCGCTATTTCAGCACATCGTATTGAATATTACACGAAAATTTTCCTAGCGGATAAGGAAGGCGGTGAAGGGAGTTATTTTTTCGTCATAAATACTCCTGATTACATATATTTTTCCCAAAAAATGATCAAGATGAAATTCCCCCATGTCAGTGGAATGGAAAATCCCTTAAAGTAAAGCTCATCCGCTAGAATTAAGGTAATGAAATAAAGGCGAAATATGACATAAAATACGGCTAAAAAAGTATCGCAAGCTGCCAGGTTAAATCAAATAACCAACAAACCAATAAATAAGCCCATTCCGAATAGTGTTTTTTATTTCTTTTATTTTTTGTTCTCTTCTCACAAAACATTTTGTAACATGTAGAAGGTGAAAAATAATTATAAGATTAAGCAGTTGGGGTGGGGAATAGGGTGGAATTTTTTTTAAAGACTCGCTTTCGTACGTTGTGAAAAATGAATACTAAAAATGTGCTCCATTTCATCTTCTAATCTGAACAACATTCTAACTGCTACTTTGATATCTAAACGTACAAAAGCGAGCCCCTTCCGACTAGAACTACCATGACTAGAATTACATAAGGCACAAGATTTTGGTAACTATTAGAAATAAAAAGACTTTTAACTGAAAAAATGGTAATATGTACATTATACACACATATTTACAAGTACAGTATAAGTAAATTCGGTCACTCGTTGGCTTGCGTTAGAAATCTCCAACTTTCTTCTAGCTCGCCTCTTTAACACGAAATAACGTCTAGATTAAGACACCAATGCTGATTCGAAAAAAATTCACTGAGAAAAAATTACGACGAAAAATACAAAAAGTCAACAAAAAAACATAAAACCGCAACGCCAAGCGAGATCACAAAAATACTGATACCCCCGAGATGGCCAACGTTCACCAACCTTTTTACCAGAATCCAACTAAAGCCCGTATGTTGTTTCTGCATGCGAAAATAGTGCCCAAAACATCTGATAATGAAACATCAGACAATCAGTGTTAACACGCACATCAATCATCATCACCCCATGCTGTACTGTGTTAAACTATGGTGTCAATCGAGTTGAGTTGAGGCTAATGATGTTTCATTATCAGAAGTTTTGGGCAATATTTTTGCTTGCAGAAACAGCAAACGGGCTTTAATAGAAGCGTTTATAACTGACGCGCATGCCGGCTGCACGAGTGCGGGTGGCAGGTCCATTCGGGTTGTTGTTGTCAACGAACACCTTCTTATTGATGTTGCTGTAGTACTTTATGACGCCTCGCAGAAGAACTTGCTCTCCCCGACCGTACTTCTTCTGAAAGTGAGTGAGTGAGTGAGTGAGTGAGTGAGTGAGTGAGTGAGTGAGTGAGTGAGTGAGTGAGTGAGTGAGTGAGTGAGTGAGTGAGTGAGTGAGTGAGTGAGTGAGTGAGTGAGTGAGTGAGTGAGTGAGTGAGTGAGTGAGTGAGTGAGTGAGTGAGTGAGTGAGTGAGTGAGTGAGTGAGTGAGTGAGTGAGTGAGTGAGTGAGTGAGTGAGTGAGTGAGTGAGTGAGTGAGTGAGTGAGTGAGTGAGTGAGTGAGTGAGTGAGTGAGTGAGTGAGTGAGTGAGTGAGTGAGTGAGTGAC
>OZ038442.1:25204954-25252454 GCA_964036265.1 Daptonema setosum
AAATGTATGCAGCGAGTTCATATGTACATCTGGGAAAAAAAGTGTGTTTTTCCACGGGTGGTCCCTTAGGACAAGTTCGCACAAATCAACCGTTCTAATTCGTTCGTTCTCAAAAACAACTCGAGGTGATTGCGTATATAACTGTCCAAAAATAAACCGAGGATGGCATATTACTACAATAGGTTTCCTCAAGTTACGATGGGTTGAAACCATCTGATAAAATGTTGCCGGTTTTTTGAACTAATAGTGAGCGTGAAACGTGAACAGTTTTTCAACGGCGGTGCGTACAAACAGATTTAATTGTTGTTCGTTTAACTGTGACCCAGCTCGCAGTCACGCATTTTCACGTTCGTGGAAATATACTTCCAGTATGGAGATCATAGTAAGCTTATGTTGTTCATCATGGTCGACTTACAAAATTAAAGTCATGATATTAAATGTATGCAGCGAGTTCATACATCTGGGAAAAATTGCGTTTTTCCACGGGCCGTCCCTTAGGACGAGTTCGCACAAATCAACCGTTCTAATTCGTTCGTTCTCAAAAACAACTCGAGGCGATTGTGTAACTGTCCAAAAATAAACCAAGGATGGCATCCTCAAGTTTTGATGGGTTAAAACCATCTGATAAAATGTTGCCGGTTTTTGAACTAATAGTGAGCGTGAAACGTGAACAATTTTTCAACGTCGATATTTCAACGGCGGTGCGAATAGTAAAGATGTAAAAATGTTTCAGGCGTACGAACAGTAAGTAAAAATGTAAAAATGTGTGGCAGACACGTAAAAATGTGTGGCAGACAGACACCACTTTCAATGTATTATTAGACTAGGGGACCACCCGTGGAACAGTTGAGACGGAGTCGAACAAGAGTAGGGCAGGAGTTTAAGATTTCAATTGAAAGACCCAGGAAAGAGGATGTATATAGTTGGGTCCGTAAGCAGGTGAGAGCTCAAGAAAATAAACAACATTTTATTAATTTTGTTTTGTTATATTTTTTCCGTTTTTGACAAAAGGGACATTATTTTGTTATTTTGATATGGTGTCCTTTTTTGAAGAAAGGGACAAAATTTACGTCAACATCAAGATATCCAATTCTGGTATTCTTTGATTCTTGAGCTTTATTGCAAAAGTGTCTGTTGGTATTGTTATTATTTGTGATGCTGCTGCTGTTGTTGTTATTTCTGTTTTTGTTTATTAGGTTATTTTTTATTTTTTTAAATCATCTTCATTTTTTATGTTACTAACAGTATATATATTTTTAGAAACTGTAACATTCATAAGATGTACTATATAAAAGTAAATATAGTTATATATATAAACAGTTCATCAGTGTTAATAATCAGTTGTGGTATGAGAAAGTTTGTTACGTAATCACAATAACGAAGTAATATGGTAGTATATAATTAACAATTATGTGAAAATGAAATGAAATTATCTGTGAAACTAAGCGAAATAATTTTTTCCAAACACTTTCAAACAGTGTCGTTATCATGCAAGATTTTGAAGTGTCTTCAAGTTACTTTAAATATTTAATAGCATATTAGCTTAAAAAATAATAATGTGTAATTATTATCTGAACATATATGAAGAGTAAAAGAAAACACGTACAATATGTGATATGATAACATGTGTTTGGAATATGAAGAGTAAAAGAAAACACGTACAATATGTGATATGATAACATGTGTTTGGATAGAACCCAAGGAAGGAAAGCATCCGGAATGGCAATCATTGATATGCGTCCGAACCCGTTTAACCAGCGTCCGAACCCGTTTAACCAGCGTCCGAACCTGTTTAACCAGCGTCCGAACCCGTTTAACCAGCGTCCGAATCTGTTTAACCAGCGTCCGAACCCGTTTAACCAGCGTCCGAACCCGTTAACCAGCGTCCGAACCCGTTTAACCAGCGTCCGAACCTGCTTAACCAGCGTCCGAACCTGTTTAACCAGCGTCCGAACCCGTTAAACCAGCATCCGAACCTGTTTAACCAGCGTCCGAACCTGTTTAACCAGCGTCCGAACCCGTTTAACCAGCGTCCGAACCCGTTTAACCAGCGTCCGAACCTGTTTAACCAGCGTCCGAACCCGTTTAACCAGCGTCCGAACCTGTTTAACCAGCGTCCGAACCCGTTTAACCAGCAACCGAATCCGTTTAACCAGCGTCCGAACCTGTTTAACCGGCGTCCGAAGCCGTTTAACTAACGTCCGAACCCGTTTAACCAGCGTCCGAACCTGTTTAACCAGCGTCCGAACCCGTTTAACCAGCGTCCGAACCTGTTTAATCAGCGTCCGAACCCGTTTAACCAGCGTCCGATCCTGATTAACCAGCGTCCAAACCTGTTTAACCAGCGTCCGAACCCGTTAAACCAGCATCCGAACCTGTTTTAACAGCGTCCGAACCTGTTTAACCGGCGTCCGGAAATGTTTAACAAGCATCCGAACCCATCTTTGACTTCACTTCAAAGTCATAATACTAAATGTATGCAGCGAGTTCATACATCTGGGAAAAAAGTGTGTTGTTCCACGGGTGGTCCCCCAGGACGAGTTCGCACAAATCAACAGTTCGTGGAAATATACTTTAAGTATGGAGATCATAGTAAGCTTATGTGGTTCATCATGGTCGACTTGATAGTAATTACATCAGAAATTTTATAAATCGAGATCTTGATACAAAATTAAAGTCATATTTTTAAATGTATGCAGCGAGTTCATATGTACATCTGGGAAAAAAGTGTGTTTTTCCACGGGTGGTCCCTTAGGACAAGTTCGCACAAATCAACCGTTCTAATTCGTTCGTTCTCAAAAACAACTCGAGGCGATTGCGTATATAACTGTCCAAAAGTAAACCGAGGATGGCATATTACAACAATGGGTTTCCTCAAGTTTCGATGGGTTAAAACCATTAGTTCGTTCTCAAAAACAACTCGAGGCGATTGCGTATATAACTGTTCAAAAATAAACCGAGGATGGCATATTACAACAAAGGGTTTCCTCAAGTTTCGATGGGTTAAAACCATCTGAAAAAATGTTGCCGGTTTTGAACTATTAGTGAGCGTGAAACGTGAACAGTTTTTCAACGGCGGTGCGTAAAAACAGATTTAATTGTCGTTCGTTTAACTGTGACCCAGCGCGCAGTGTGTGACGTTCGCAGAAATATACTACAAGTATGGAGATCATAGTAAGCTTATGTTGTTCATCATGGTCAACTTGATAGTAATCTTGATAAAAAATTAAAGTCATAACATTAAATGTATGCAGCGAGTTCTTACATCTGGGAAAAAAGTGTGTTATTCCACGGGTGGTCCCGTAGGACGAGTTCGCACAAATCAACCGTTCTAATTTGTTCGTTCTCAAAAACAACTCGAACAACTTGTGTAACTGTCCAAAAATAAACCGAGGATGGCATCCTCAAGTTTCGATGGGTTAAAACCATCTGATAAAATGTTGCCGGTTTTTAAACTAATAGTGAGCGTGAAACGTGAACCATTTTTTAACGGCGATTTTTCACAATTCAAAAATGAAAAATGAATTTTATTTCCGCTTTCAATGTATTATTAGATTGCCAAAAATATAAGTATTAATTTTTGAATCAGCAACATTCTTGAATGTTCTCTGAAATTGGAGATAAAAAATTATGCTTGTCTCCGTTCATGGACTTGAAGATCTGTGCGTTCATGCAAACACAAATGACGCCCAAGGTGCCTTATTTGTGTAAAAATGTGTGTTAAACAATGTTTTTGTTAAACCATAAAGCATTATATGCAGCAGCTGATGTTTCACTACAAGGCTTTAAGCGGGGCGGAAGGCGTAATGAAAACAGGAAAACAAATTACGGAAGACTGGATGCTACGCACAAATCAACCGTTCTAATTCGTTCGTTCTCAAAAACAACTCGAGGCGATTGTGTAACTGTCCAAAAATAAACCGAGGATAGCATCCTCAAGTTTTGATGGGATAAAACCATCTGATAAAAAACGTTGCCGGTTTTTGAACTAATAGTGAGCGTGAAACGTGAACCATTTTTTAACGGCGATTTTTCACAATTCAAAAATGTAAAAATGTTTCAGGCGTACGAACAGTAAGTAAAAATGTAAAAATGTGTGGCAGACACCAAAAATGTGTGGCAGACAGACACCACTTTCAATGTATTATTAGAACAACTTGTGTAACTGTCCAAAAATAAACCGAGGATGGCATCCTCAAGTTTCGATGGGTTAAAACCATCTGATAAAATGTTGCCGGTTTTTAAACTAATAGTGAGCGTGAAACGTGAACCATTTTTTAACGGCGATTTTTCACAATTCAAAAATGAAAAATGAATTTTATTTCCGCTTTCAATGTATTATTAGATTGCCAAAAATATAAGTATTAATTTTTGAATCAGCAACATTCTTGAATGTTCTCTGAAATTGGAGATAAAAAATTATGCTTGTCTCCGTTCATGGACTTGAAGATCTGTGCGTTCATGCAAACACAAATGACGCCCAAGGTGCCTTATTTGTGTAAAAATGTGTGTTAAACAATGTTTTTGTTAAACCATAAAGCATTATATGCAGCAGCTGATGTTTCACTACAAGGCTTTAAGCGGGGCGGAAGGCGTAATGAAAACAGGAAAACAAATTACGGAAGACTGGATGCTACGCACAAATCAACCGTTCTAATTCGTTCGTTCTCAAAAACAACTCGAGGCGATTGTGTAACTGTCCAAAAATAAACCGAGGATAGCATCCTCAAGTTTTGATGGGATAAAACCATCTGATAAAAAACGTTGCCGGTTTTTGAACTAATAGTGAGCGTGAAACGTGAACCATTTTTTAACGGCGATTTTTCACAATTCAAAAATGTAAAAATGTTTCAGGCGTACGAACAGTAAGTAAAAATGTAAAAATGTGTGGCAGACACCAAAAATGTGTGGCAGACAGACACCACTTTCAATGTATTATTAGATTAAATAGAGGTTTCTTTTAGTGCATTAAAGCTTATTGGCTGTGTTTTATTGATCATCGCATTGTTTTTGGTGAAAAGACTGGCAGAAAAACTGTAGACTCTTTTGCTAACATACCAATTTAGTTTTATGGGCAGCTTATTTTTTTCGTATGTCCTTTCACGTTTTTTGAGCGAAATGTTGTAAAACTGTATCGGATTTGACGCTGTTTTCCATGACTGGCTGTCATTCGGATATGGATAACTTTCGTTGACTAAAGAGGATTATTTTTTGCTCTGTGCTGTTCAGATAGTGTCCTATATACGTTTTGTCTCACAATCATTGTTATCACAACTTTGTCTCGTTTACACCTAATTTTTATGTCTTAAAAATTACTAATAAAATGAAAAAATATACGTTGCATGAACTTGCAGCCACTACTATTTGTATGTATCTCAATTGGTATCTGGATGATGCTTGAGTTCCGTTATGAAAACTGTGCCCTCGCAATGAAATACTTGCCTTCAATCTTGCACATTTAGTTTATATACTCTCATTCCGTCTCCGTCAATATAAATCAACTAACTTGAAAACAGCATCTAATCTGTGATAATTCTAATGGGTCCCATTTAATCTTCGAGGCATCACTTATAATTTTATTATTATTTATTTGTTATAGAAATGAAAGTTCAAAAATATATTAGGACACATAAATATGGGAATGACATGGTGATATATGTAGTTACTACTTTTTTAATGTTAGTCCGTCAACAAGCTTTTTTCTTCTGAAGTCACATAAATATTCGTGTTTAGATCAGAAGTGAATAAAATATGTTTGCTAAAAGGTGGCATATCAGGCAGAAGAAAACTACAAATAGACTCTATATATATATGTAAAGAAATAAAACAACCCAATGCGTAAAAAAATCACAGAACAGTTATTGAGCAGTTCGACTAAAATGGTATGATACATATTTGAAAACATATTAACAGAATAAAAAAGGTAAAGAAAAATTTTTGGCCAAAAATGTAATTATTTTGCAAACTATACATTTAACGATTTTTACTGGATCATTGTGGAACGTCAAAAGGCTTATACATAAAATGAAGGCAGATCATGGTAATGGCAAGTATTTTTTTTTAAGAAACCGCATTCTTTGCTTCAGTCGGAAATCAGAATCCTAACCAAATTTGAATGATAAATTATCAACAAAAGTTATTGAAATATTCCAACAAGTAAGAAGGACTTACTTTTAAGTCAAGGTCTATGCCCATACGTTCCGATCACTGAACGGATGCACATAATAAATGAGAAACTCCATCATTTTCATCTCTTCAGGACTGACGTAATGGAAGGACACGAAATCATCGGCGCAACAGTCAAGACCCTGAGTGAGTGAGTGAGTGAGTGAGTGAGTGAGTGAGTGAGTGAGTGAGTGAGTGAGTGAGTGAGTGAGTGAGTGAGTGAGTGAGTGAGTGAGTGAGTGAGTGAGTGAGTGAGTGAGTGAGTGAGTGAGTGAGTGAGTGAGTGAGTGAGTGTGTGAGTGAGTGAGTGAGTGAGTGAGTGAGTGAGTGAGTGAGTGAGTGAGTGAGTGAGTGAGTGAGTGAGTGAGTGAGTTAGTTAGTGAGTGAGTGAGTGACTAACATCTTTCAACGGATAAGCGGTGAATCCCCAGAACCATTTGTAAGCACTGGGCACCGTCTGTTTATTGGTGGTATGCTGAGGCTTGAAAGGTGACCACCGGAATCCTCCTTTTGTGTCGCGGGTATCAGCAATCGTGATTCCGACCTGAAACACGGCAGTCAATCATGAAGTCAGTAAGTCAGTCAATCAATCAGTGAGTCAGCCAGTCATTTTGTCAGTCAATCAATCAGTGAGTAAATCAGTTTTTCAAGAAAAAAGATGGTGTACAGTCCCCACAATTTTTGTTTTCCAATTATTATTTTGCTTCCGCCAATTCTATTCATTCAAAGGAAAAAAATGAGCCCAAGCCTCAGGTGTTTTTTTTCGCAAATGCTTCGTAAAGCGATCACGTTTCAAATCCCAATCAAGTAACCTTTCTGCAGCAGTTCGAGAACTCGATGTCTTCGTAGCCCCGATCCGACTTGGAGCACCCGTCACCGCTTTTTATAACTTCGACGACTTTGGCCACGTTGTTCATGCTCAACGCATAGCCGGGACCACCGCTGTTGTAGCCACCGTGCGCTCTGATCAAACAGTCATGGGTATAAATGTGACTGACTGACTGATTAACTGACCCACTGACTGTTTGACTGCCTCAATGACTCCCTCACTCACTCACTCACTCACTCACTCATTGACTCAATGACTGACTGACTGACTGACTGACTGATTCACTCACTCATTCACTCACTCACTCACTCACTCATTGACTCAATGACTGACTGACTGACTGACTGACTGATTCACTCACTCACTCACTCATTCACTCACTCACTCTCTCATTCGCACTCACTCTCTCACTCACTCACTCCCTGCTCACTCATTCACTCACTCACTCACTCACTCACTCACTGCTCACTCACCTATAGGGCGCACCATAGAACTTGGGCTCATCCTTGGGTCGAGCCATTAAGAACATTTGCAAGTTTTCCACAATCAGAAACGTGTCATCATCGATCTTCATTACCCAGTCGAATTCCTTGCTGAAATTGGTCAGTGAGTGATTGAGTGAGTGACTGAGTGAGTGACTGAGTGAGTGAGTGGCTGAGTGAGTGAACTAGCCGATAGTTTTCATGCACGTGAATAAATGACAATTTCGTCTTTTGCCACAGCAGGGCATAATTTTCTTGCATCGGCAGATGCACCTGAAATTTGTATAATCTGGAAAGTGCTTGACTCATTAGAATGACTGACTTACTGATTGACTGACTGTCTGACTGACTGACTGACTGACTGACTGACTGACTGACTGACTGACTGACCATTCTGGCATTGGGTATGGTCATGTTCTTCTCGCCTTGTCCTCCCCCGCCCACCATAAACAGTGTCAACGTGCATTTCCTTCCCCACGTTTTCATGATGGCTTCGTGGTATTCTGTTCTTATCTGCATCGTCATCACCCAGCAAAGAATTCGAACGTTCTTTCGTAGCGATAGCACCATTGAACGTTCTACTGAAACCATATTCCATACTAAGCAACAACAACAACAACAACAACAACAACAACAACAACAACAACAACAACAACAACAACAACAACAACATCACTAACATTCCCTGAATCGACGTATTTGCTCGGCCACAGTCTTTCTGGCTTGGATGTTGTTGCCCAAGGTGACATTCAAACTCATCAATGCATCGGTATCAGGTGATGACCATGGTTGTTCGCCAGTAGCACCGCCAGCTATACCAGCATTCGAACGAATTCGGTACGCCACGGCACTGCCAATTGAATCCAACCCAATGCGAGAGGCGGGACTGTAATTAGAAAATTAGAAAAGCTAAGAAAATAACACGAGCTTTCTAACTTAGAGACAGAATAAGAAAAAAACGTATTGTTGTTTCTGCCCTATCGTGTAACATTACGAGATTGAATCAGATTGTCAAATAGAAATATTTTGCTGATTTCTAAATGTTCGTGCTGAAAATCTGCATTTCGTTTAAAACACAATGAATACTGTAACGTATTAACCTGAACAGGAAAATGCTGAGGAAGAAACCAGCGAAAAAAGCGGCCAGAAACGGTATCACCGTATTTAAAGAGGAGATCCAACGGGCGATCATTGTTGTTGTAGCTGCTTCTGATAATGTTGTTGTTGTTGTTGTTGTTGTTGTTGTTGTTGTTGTTGTTGTTGTTGTTGTTGTTGTTGTTGTTGTTGTTGTTGTTGTTGTTGTTGTTGTTGTTGTTGTTGTTGTTGTTGTTGTTGTTGTTGTTGTTGTTGTTGTTGTTGTTGTTGTTGTTGTTGTTGTTGTTGTTGTTGTTGTTGTTGTTGTTGTTGTTGTTGTTGTTGTTGTTGTTGTTGTTGTTGTTGTTGTTGTTGTTGTTGTTGTTGTTGTTGTTGTTGTTGTTGTTGTTGTTGTTGTTGTTGTTGTTGTTGCAATCAACTAGGGGAAGCCCGTTGCTACGCAACGGAGTATTACGTTTTCCAAGTTCAACTATGAAAAAAACCGTCGATTCATTAGCTTCTTCTAAGCATTTCCTGAAAACAGAATCCAATTAGTAACAGACATCCAGATTTTTTTATATTGAAACTGTTACACAATGGAAACAATCCTCAAACGTCAAAACTTCTAGCCGGATTTACGATGAAATTCAACCCATTAATGCAGCACCTACAAAAATCAAGTAGTAAGAGAGCTATCTAAAGTAGGAGATATTATTATTTATATGAGTAGAATGAATAACATTTACATTGTGTCCTGAGGTTTCTTTTTTCAAAATAACTGAACGATGCAGAAGTTTACTAGAAAGTCTTGTGGGCCGTAAGTTCAGCCATTCGAGGGGGTGTTGATGATTGAAAAATTAGGATTGGAATTGGTTTTGGTTTGTCGCTTTCGAATTGAATTACTCATCGACAGTTCTTTTTAATAGAGAAAGCGAGGATACGTATGCTTGCAGTCCAAAAGGCAAGGTCAGCCAATATATTGTGCCACGTTGTATTGTACCATATGTACACGGGCAAACATGATCGGGGCTTGTTGCCTGGCATGGAGCGCCACCGTCAAAGGCCATGTTTAGTGGTACAGCATTGGCCAAACACCAAATAATCCGAAAAATATTATTTAAGTTGGAGAATCAGCGCTTTATCCTTTTTTATTCTGAGGAAAATTGATTTCAGCTTTCAAAAAGGAATTTTTTATAGTGGATGACATGATTCGCCTAATTTTTCGTTTGCTGTGAGGGGAGGCAATTGAGGCACTGGCGGATGAGCCAAAACCTCCAAAGGGAGAGGAATTTCTCTAAACAGGGGGGGCATCGGCAGAAAAAATGGCATTTTACCTACACCTTAAAAAACAAACTCTACTTTTTGAAACAGTCAAAGAGGAGGAATTCCATCCCCCCCCCCCTTCTCGTCCGGTAGTGAAATTGAGAGGTACTTGATGCACTGGCTTTGGCACTGGCCTTATCGGTCTAACATGTGATACATGAATATATGGTTGATATATTGAGTTGAAACCATAAAATTATATTTAACTTACCTTCGAGTGCTATAATTTACTGTGTGCTGCCTACGTACGAATCGTTTTTTTTCTGAATTCACATTAAGATTGCAATGCAACGGTATCAAAAGAGATGACTAGGCAATGAGATAGCAATGACTAGAATCTGATTGTAATATGTGTGTGTTTGATTTTGTCCGTACCAAAAAGATGAATGGAAATGTTAGGCATACATACATACATGTATGTAGTTGCCTAGGGAAATGTGTAACAGAATCATAGAAATTCTTCCCAATGTCAGAGCAAAGTAATCGTAACCGCATCAGAATTTCAGAAAACATTCTAACATTTTCCCAAAGCAGAGAATAAAATTGTGTAACGTTTCCAGTAAGCTGTTATCAAAACATTATTGGCTTTTTATCCCGTGCAATACGTCAAAGAGGCTTATACATCATTTCTTGATTACATTTAGTCGGAACACAAGGTTAAGTACATTTTATGGCCCCAAATTTGAATTATTGCTGTTGAAACTTTATGTTATCGTGAAAAGATTTACAGATAGGTGAATTTTTTTTTATCTATTTATAGTGGATCTATAAATCAAATTGTCATACGTACAGTACGTATTAAAATCACACGTATGAATTGAATCGACAATACTATTGTATAATACCCAAGTGAATATAACGTTAGCATCTACGCGTTCCGTCATGTAATATAAACACGTTTCACTGTTCAAATATAAATGCTATAGAATTATGAACACCAAATAATGCCGAATTCATATATGTATACCGAGCCTAATTTGAGACCATAAATACCCACTAATGTTTACATATGTTATATTTCATTTTTTTGCATGGCGTCAAAGTCACTAGCTACTTTTCACTGGGTTCAATGTTCCATACGAATTTGTTTGACTACAACCCATTAATGAATACAGAAAAGACGATTTTTTACATTGGTTTTTCTAAACAAAATTTACATACAAACAATATTCCAGAAAAGTGGTATTAGTTGAGGAATTTGTTTCAATTTTAATGGTTGAATAGGCGGAATCAAGGTGTCATACGTTGAAGTTTATAATCACTGAATCAATGATTGTTTTCATAATCAAAAAACAGTTGAAAAAAGTCATGAAATCGCTGAAAGTGTCTTCAAAGGCAGTTTATTTGAGCCAACGTTATCGATTCGTTCGGAATATCAACTGTTGAAGCCGATAGCGGCCAGGTGGTAAAGACCAACTTTGTCGTCGTACCCGGATAACTAAAAACAACAACGTCAACAAAAACAATAACAACAACAACAACAACAACAACAACAACAACAACAACACAACAACAAGCAACAACAACAACAACAACAACAACAACAACAACAACAACAACAACAACAACAACAACAACACACAACAACAACAACAACAACAACAACAACAACAACAACAACAACAACAACAACAACAACAACAACAACAACAACAACAACAACAACAACAACAACAACAACAACAACAACAACAACAACCAACAACAACAACAACAACAACAACAACAACAACAACACACAACAACAACAACAACAACAACAACAACAACAACAACAACAACAACAAAAATAACAAAAACAACAACAACAACAATAACAACAACAACCTTTCACGAAATCCAAGCAGTAAAGACTGGTCGAACGCCTGGAACCCCAGACCGGGATGGGTCCCCTGGCACAATTGGACCAGTTTGGTGCGCCAAAGATGGGCATGCCGATACCATTTTTCAGCCACAGTTTTATCTTCGTAGAAAAACTGCCGGATTTCGGTGTGTATTCAGTCAGTTCTCCGTCTGAGAAAATGGTTAATAAAAACGATCGACGGTTGAACGATCGACTGATTGACTGACATAATGAATGACTGACTCACTGACTGAAGACTGACTATTAATCTTAACAAAATCATTACCTCCTGTCATCAACAATAAAGCATGTTGGTTATTAGCGAGTACCCATTTGTCCATCGATTACCTATTAATCGGGAAATTTACATAAATATGATACGCAATTTTTTATAAAATTAAAAATTTCATTTTGCAAAATGATATAATTTTTATATTTATCATGTAATGAATAACCACCAAATTCCTCAAGACCGTACCCGCAACACCACTGACGAACACCACCAACTATTTTCCGGGTGGTCATGGAAAATGCAAACGCGTAATCGTCGAGGAAAACCCATTTCAGATCAGGATTAGTCTATCGGTCAACAGCAAATCAACAATTTATCATTTTAAGTGAGTAACTGAGTCAGTCAGTCAGTCAGTCAGTCAGTCAGTCAGTCAGTCAGTCAGTCAGTCAGTCAGTCAGTCAGTCAGTCAGTCAGTCAGTCAGTCAGTCTGTCAGTGACTCCCAACCGTTCTCATCGTCTCATCATAAGCATCGACTATCAGCATGGTCTTGCTATCAGTCAGCATGTCTGCGTCTGCATGATTGGTCAGCGCTAGCTCAATGTCACTTAGAACAGATTTCACTTGGCTTGCATTCGCCGAATCCTAAGTTAGTCTTATTAACTGACTGGACTGACTGACAAACTGACTGACTGTCTAACTCGATCCTCCTCCAAACGTATACGTTCCTTCCTTTATCTTCAAGTTCGCTTCATACATAGCTTTGCTTCCATTTATTGTTCCAACAAGGAATCGTTGAGCATGACCAGGCAGAAATCCGATCAATGGGATCGGAGTGAAATCGGGAAGTGGCGTATTGAAGTCAGTTACTGCATGCAATGTGTACTGAAGTTCAATGACGTACTCACTCACTCACTCAATCACTCACTCACTCACTCACTCACTCACTCACTCACTCACTCACTCACTCACTCACTCACTCACTCACTCACTCACTCACTCACTCACTCACTCACTCACTCACTCACTCACTCACTCACTCACTCACCACTCACTCACTCACTCACTCACTCACTCTCTCACTAATCATACGAATGCCATTCCTCATATTCAAAAATTCATGTAAAATCAAGCACACATCAACAAATACCGTTTATAAAATTCATACCCCACAGTGAAATACTCTACAATACATTTTACATTGTTTGCTTTACAACGATCTACTCGAGGTGCCAAATTGCGCACAAACAATACAATGGCTCTTGATGAGTGCTTGTGGTAGCGTAATGATGACCGACTCATCGCACAAGTGTTGACTTTCTGGTGGTTGATTGACCGACTGACCGGTAAATGGTTGACTGACTGACTGGACTGACTGGTCAATGAATGATAGTGAATCGAAAAATGAAGGTTCAGATCCTCCTACTGAATGACGGACTACTACTGGTTACATCATTATGCTAAACTGTCATTTAAAGAAATACGTACCGTGGTGAATTCGATGTTTTATACTCCTTTTACATTGATGATTTTATAATTGAACAAATTGTTTTTTAAAGAGTGTGCTTACTAATGTACTGGCATAAAAAACTGTTTCGTTTTGTTTATTGACATACTATTAAGAGTAATGAAATTTTAATTGATTTAATGAGGCAGATAAAACATCGGTGGTTTTTTAACTCAGCTGTTGCCAACAACAAACTATGATTAATTCCGTTCTTAAATTCATCATACCGCATAACCACTTGCTGATAACTTACTGTACTTTTGCTAGGCATCACTCGGATATTAACAAATATTGAATCAATTAAACCCTAAATCATTAATGTGATGGCGCCATCTTGACTATAACCTAGGATACCACCACAGATGTCGAAGATTACGTACCACTTTAGGGTTAGGTAATTTCAGATTGCATATACATATTATTTTTTTATATGAAGAATATCTATTAACGATTTATCATGAAGATAGTCTTTGGCATCCTTATCTTTATGATTTATAGTCTAAAGGAGTGCTTCTATCGATTGGAATAACAAATTGAATTGATTTCCCTCGCAACTTTACTGTCCAATGTGGAACATTCTATGTACACTAGCTTCATCCGTAAGATTCCGATATTCCACATAACCGAAAGTCTTCCTTGGTGGCATAACATCCGATTCCGGTGTTCCATCGTAGACCCTGAATGAACCATCGAACATCGACATGTCTTTCCATGGCACATGGCGCCTTTCATCGGGGTGTCAGGGGTCAAAACGGGCAGGAACACCCTGTTGACAGCCAACACCATTGATTTGGGCGCCTAATTTGGCACCCATTCACACCCAAGGACACTCGGCCATGCAACCTTATCAATGCATGTATTCATCGCGCCCAGTGAATCACGCCAGTCTAATTACCGGGCTGGTGGTTGCAGCGGTTAGCGGGTCTGCTTGAAAAAGCAGAGGTCGCCGGATCGAAACCTAGAAAGAAGTTTTTCTATGTTTTAGTGGCACAAGGAATCGGTACAAACTGGAAGTTTGAATTCATAGCACTTGTATAATACATTCATTATCATGTGAAAAAGCTGAATGGCCTCGCCCGACTGTTTTGTACAGAATACGACTATTTATCAGCATGATTGTACGTGGTTTCTTCACCGGTATTCCAATTTCCATCCTTAGCCGTTGTTTCCACGTGTATTCATACTATTTCCTTACTGTATTCACATTACCGTAACCCCGAGTGACCAACTCGAAATGGATGACCACCGGCTACTACTGTACGACGACTAAAATCAAGGCCGCTGAAGTCTTATAATTCACAAAGTACGAATGGTTGACGCTCGAAGTTATAATTTCGTGTGGTCAAGAAATGTCTTACGATTCTATTTAGATATACGTCCAAACTGTACAGTTTACCAGAAGTTGCCTGGAAGAGAACTGCGTGACACTCTATCGTTCATTACGGGGTTTACTGTTTTAGCTTCTATTTGTTAGTTGTAACATCCCACACAGGCATTCGTTAGTTACCAACATCTTTTCAGTTGTCAGCGTCTGTTTTGCTGAATAAATAGAAAATGTGGAATCCAGTTATCTGTTTTTCGCTGATTTCCATTCTTATTACTTATTACCGTGTAATCTTTTTTAAGTCACCACGGTGTCCGTTAAAGCATACTTATCTAACTAACTTTATTTACTTTAACATCTCTTGTCACATGTTACACAGTTCTGAGCGACAGAGCGTTCTGCAGTGCACAGCGTAACTTAACATAACGTAACACAGCGTAACATAACCTAACGTAACATAGCGTAACAATATCAACTACCGTAATCATGTGAATAGCCGTGATTAGCGAGCGTTCATGCGTCACGTGATTGGTTGAATGAATGAATGCATGATTACCTGACTGAATGCACTCGTTATCACCGTATCTCTGTTCCCTACAGGGGGAATGTTGAAACAGTAATTTATTCCGATGAAACAGGTGAGTGTCTTTTTACTGTACATGACCAGTTGTCACTTAACAGTATTGAACAACATGAGTGAAATTCCTTAGGATATGGAAATTCGAATTCCCCATCTGCATGAAAAAATCAGCGTCCTTAAATATCCAAAAATATGGCTCGACTTCTTTACCGTTTCTCTTTTTTTCAGGTTGCTTTATTTTTTATATCTAGCTGAAATTATTGCTATCTGATCAATTGACATACAGCAACCCTCTGTGAACCACGTACCTATCATATCATATGTACATGTAAGTACTCACGAATTAGAGGTCACCCTGTACCTCGTTCCGATACACCTGATCCATGATACGGCCATCTGAACACCATCGGGATTCGAGTCCGATTATACCATTGGTTATACACTAATACCAACTGCATTATGCAATGTCTGAATGCACTGGCGGATGAGCCAATCTTCCGAAGAGAGGGGAATGTTCTCAAAGAAGGGAAAATTTTGTTCTGAGGCCATTTCACCTATACTTTAAGGGACCAAATCTTACTTATTGGGATTGTTAAAGTGCGGGAAACTCCACTTTTTTGTTCCCCTCGTCTGCTAGTGCCTGATTGTGCATAACATTGATCATTTCATGTGCAATTGAGCGGAACATGAACACAAGTCCGATTCGGCTGGATCGAATGCTTAATGCGCCCAATAAATGTTCCTATTATTGGTAGTTCCAGATGGTTGGAATCGTTGATTAGTTTTTATGCGGACCACTGAGTTTCAGCTGATGTTTTTTATTGGTTAATAAGTCACCTGATTGTCTCATGTTTCAGCGTTTATGAGAGGATGAAATATTTTCTGCAAAGTTTGAATAGTAATTATGGGGTGAGGACCAATTAAAGTTCAATAGTCCAACAACTGCTGCAGAAACATATGAGTGTTTCAAGTATTTTATTGTTTGAATGATGGCAGAATGTATTATGGTTGCATAGTCAGTGTTTCATGTTATCAAAAATTATTAGTATGATACCCTTAAGCGCATTTACAAAGAATAGGCGCAACATCGTAGGTTGTCCAAATTTCATGTGAAAAAAATCTTCGCACAAATTTGAACGCGCGCTAAAATCTGTTGTAAATTCAAATGGCGCTCCAAAAACCTTCTGGATTCAAGAAACCTTGGATGTGCTATATCCAACGGTCAGTCATGCAAACGATGAGCATTCAAACGAAAGCCCACGTAATGCAACCGTATGCCTCATTTGAATTATCGGGCATTTTCTTCGGAGGTTCCGTGTTCCGCTTTGCTTCATTGTTTACGGTACTGGTGAACGAGAAGAAGAAAAACATATTGGTGGCAGAAGTCAGGAAGACCTGGTTCATGGCTCTCTTTCACTGCATTGTTGTAATTAAATTGAAGTTGTTTGCCTCTTGATATCTCTATACAGTAATAAGACCATAATTGTCAGCACTCAGCACCCAAGACATATGTAGAACAGTTAAACAGTTCATATGTCCCGGGTTAAGAGAAGTCTCTCACTAATTCAGATCATGTGATTAGTTGATTCGAGGCTCAATACTCATTTCAATTTTGCATGTGAAAAGGTTACAGTATGTTTGCAGTGACGTGATTATTGCTTCCGTAACTTGCATAAAAAAATCGCTAACTTACAAAATCGGCCAGCGTTTCGGAAGCTGCTGCCCTCTCTTCGAATGCACATAAAACAATATCTTGCATTTAGTGAGTGAGTATCAAAAGCGTTTTACGGTCATTGGGTAATGGCACTTTAGGGACCTAATGGTTCATGGGGGACATATTAAATGGTCGACTTTAATGCGTCGTCGGTGCTTTGATCCCCAAGCGCGTTTATACGGTTTTAGACACCGAATCTGCCTAATAATGTTATTGGATATACAAAAAATTGTTTATTTTAGGTAATTATCTTCTATTTAATGATCGTGTGGATTTCAAGGACATGTACATGAATGTTACATCTTGATTGTTGCATAATTTATTGCCATACTTTTTACAACATTTTTTTACTTCTGCTTGAGAGTCCTCTTCATCATGCAGTTCGGATTAATTTCGCTTCTCGAATTCACATTAAAAGATAGCAAATAAATTGTTTCTTGTTACATTTTGTTATATCACACTGTGAATGGTTCATCGGCTGTACACAAAATACTGCAACACAACATTTCCAATTGTCTCATTGTAAATATCATGAAGCCATTTTGCAAGACATCATGCAACTGAGACAAACACACCATTCATGGCGACAAATTCATTGAATCAATTTGAATGGAACAGTTGGCTTTGACCAAAGCCGCCACAACAATTGAAAGCGATCTGAACAATCACACTCATAAAGTTATTTATAACATTCATGATACATCATGCCAAATTGTTTGGAACTGTTCACTTTCATAATGCGCAAATCTTTTAACTTGGAATCCATTCATCCATATTGTCTGGTTCATTGAAACTTCGGTTGATATTTAGTTTATTCATTTTTTGCGGTGGGTAATGAATAACATTCAAATAAGATACTCACTAATAAGCATAAAATACTACCACTCAACTTTTTTTTACCAAAACAAACAGTGTTTCAGCAGACGACGGGATTTGTTTGTCTGTGTACCAAATTGAAGATGCATATCCTAACTATGCTGGGTCTCATCAAACAAAAGAGAGAGTTGTTTGCTTAATTGAAAAAAATCTCTAGAAGGTCTCACTACAAAATTTCATGTAGTAACTTCAACGAAATCAATTTCATCAAATATTTTCAATAACTTGGAAATTTTATTTAAAAATACGAACTATTTTCATGAATTCCTGGTCTTTTGTTGCGAACTGTAAATGAAACAGACCCCACCCTCTACATAGATTGTAGCAAAGTGTATACAGTACCATTGAGACAATGCCATCATCGAATGTGCCACAACAGCTGTCTTATATTCCCATGTGCCCAATTTATGTTTTCTACGGCCAGCAAGGAGTTGATGCGCGCAGATTTATTTTAAACGTTGACGGCTTACTCACTCACTCACTCGCTCACTCACTCACTCACTCACTCACTCACTCACTCACTCACTCACTCACTCACTCACTCACTCACTCACTCACTCACTCACTCACTCACTCACTCACTCACTCACTCACTCACTCACTCACTCACTCACTCACTCACTCACTCACTCACTCACTCACTCACTCACTCACTCACTCACTCACTCACTCACTCACTCACTCACTCACTCACTCACTCACTCACTCACTCACTCACTCACTCACTCACTCACTCACTCACTCACTCCCTCCCTCACTCACTCACTCACTCACTCACTCACTCACTCACTCACTCACTCTCTCACTCACTCACTCACTACTACTCACTCACTTATTCACTCATTCGCTTTTTATTTCCCACTTTCTACGTTGCATGTTTTCCCATAATCGTACACTTGTGATATTATTAGGTTGGGTTTAGCATTAATTAGAGCCTTTATTTAGACCGCTGGTCAACAGAAACGTTATTTTTAGCGATAACCCGATTGCCTAGTATCCTCCGGTCAAGAGAGAAAACAGACTCTGTTTTGTGTTTTCCAGTATAGAAAGTACATGTGGTTAATAGGATGAGCTGAAATGAACTGAATAGTTTCCATAAAAATTCAAGATACATAGTTCATAATTCACAAAGAATACGGTAGGTTCATGATACTACTTATTGTAGCACTTCGTTATGAAAAATTCATAGGAATAGACGTCGAGTACAAATCGAACCCGATTTAACAATGTTGAGGCAACAATCCTTGTTGTTGTTGTTGTGGTTGTTGTTGTGGTTGTTGTTGTTGTTGTTGTTGTTGTTGTTGTTGTTGCTGTTGTTGTTGTTGTTGTTGTTGTTGTTGTTGTTGTTGTTGTTGTTGTTGTTGTTGTTGTTGTTGTTGTTGTTGTTGTTGTTGTTGTTGTTGCTGTTGTTGTTGTTGTTGTTGTTGTTGTTGTTGTTGTTGTTGTTGTTGTTGTTGTTGTTGTTGTTGTTGTTGTTGTTGTTGTTGTTGTTGTTGTTGTTGTTGTTGTTGTTTTTGTGGTTGTTGTTGTTGTTGTTGTTGTTGTTGTTGTTGTTGTTGTTGTTGTTGTTGTTGTTGTGGTTGTGGTTGTTGTTGTTGTTGTTGTTGTTGCTCTTGTTGTTGTTGTTGTTGTTGTTGTTGCTGTTGTTGTTGTTGTTGTTGTTGTTGTTGTTGTTGTTGTTGTTGTTGTTGTTGTTGTTGTTGTTGTTGTTGTTGTTGTTGTTGTTGTTGTTGTTGTTGTTGTTGTTGTTGTTGTTGTTGTTGTTGTTGTTGTTGTTGTTGTTGTTGTTGTTGTTGTTGCTGCTGTTGCTGTTGTTGTTGTTGCTCTGGTGATCACACACTGACATGCGCCATTAACTTTCATGCAAAACAGAAATATTGCCAGCAACAAAAGACAATCATAAAAAAGCTGGTTTTTCGCTGAACAAATAAAAATGCATGTTTCCTACTCTTGCGAATAGGATTAATTGCCACCTCAAGATTTTTAAGGTGAACTGGAGTCGTAATACGACAACGCGAAAATATGTTTTCCAAGACTACATACCTGATGATAGATAAAACTGAACTACTGTATGTATATATAAACAATTTATTGGTTCACTTCGTTCAAAAAAAATTCATTTACTTTTTACGATAATTTTGTGCTCACTCAACCGCTCCAGTTCAATATGCAGGTGTTGCACATGCTGTGTTTCTCTGTTTCATTATTGGTATAATATCGCGTGAGAAAAACAATGTATAGCCGAAAAAGTTATTTGTGTCGCACCTCCAATTGTTTTACAGGTCAGTCGATGCACACTTTGTTGTGTTTGAAATCAATTGTAAACACAACGAAATGTCGGACGCTGGCCTCTCTGGAAGAGAACAGGGAAGAAAAGCTGAATGCCTACTCTTTGGTCATTGAAAATTTGAAAAGTTTTTTCTTAAAGGATAGAGAAAATGACTCTGAAATTGCCGATTCCCTCTACTTCGCAAAACCTTTCCCTGTGAAAGTTTGCTTCATCCGCTACATCACGCTGCCTAGCACAGAGCTACAGGTCACGTACACACACTAGCTGTGTGGACTGAGCAGCGTACACTGGCGGATGAACCCATCTTCCAAAGAAAGGGATTAAGCTAAATAAAATATAAAGAACTTTGCAGATAATTTTTCAAACAGTGTTAGGAACATTTTTTCATTTTTTAAGCGGAGAATTTCAGATTCTAAAGCTTACTTTTCCCTCCCTTTCTTTTCCGCTTTCCGTCGGCCGACATTTCGTCGTGTTTACAATTGATTTCAAAGACAGCAAAGTGTGCATCGACTGAGCTGTAAAACAATTGGAGGTGCGACACAAATAACTTTTTCGGCTATAATGTGTGTGAATGTCGTCATGGTAAAACTAATACAAATAATGAATCTGTGCAACGCGCAACAATGTCGATACATTTTCGTATTTCCGCGACCTTATTCCCACTGAGAATCGGCGAAAATAATAGGCATTTCTAATGTCGTTATTGCTCGACTTCTTTGGATGACTCACTTACCCAAATGACTCAGTCACTCACTCACTCACTCACTCACTCACTCACTCACTCACTCACTCACTCACTCACTCACTCACTCACTCACTCACTCACTCACTCACTAACTCACTCACTCACTCACTCACTCACTCACTCACTCACTCACTCACTCACTCACTCACTCACTCACTCCCTCACTCACTCACTCACTCACTCACTCACTCACTCACTCACTCACTCACTCACTCACTCACTCACTCACTCACTCACTCACTCACTCACTCACTCACTCACTCACTCACTCACTCACTCACTCACTCACTCACTCACTCACTCACTCACTCACTCACTCACTCACTCACTCACTCACTCACTCACTCACTCACACACTCAGTCACTCACTCACTCACTCACTCACTCACTCACTCACTCACTCACTCACTCACTCACTCACTCACTCACTCACTCACTCACTCACACACTCACTCACTCACTCACTCACTCACTCACTCACTGTATGCCACTTTCACAGCTTACGTAATCAAATCATGACACCCTCAATTCATAGTACGATACGTAGTAACATGGATTTCTTTATGGGAAGTTGGTTGTAACTGGTGGTCGTAGCGGATGGTAAAATGGTTAAAATATCGTTATTCGATTCAAACTTCTTTTTTTGATTTAGACGATTTCCTACTTATCATCACAATGAAAGTTATTTTTTTATTCCTAATTTGATATGAGTCGGACTGGGAGAAAATCATTTGAAGGCACAACTGAATTATTATGAGTTTTCATTTCCTGTGCCCACTTTCTTGCATGTTCATGCGCGTGCCAAGTTATGTATTCTACATGTGATTCTGCTAGCATTGCATTGTTTGCAGTCATGCAGGCAACGATCTGAAACCATGAAAAACTCGAAGATCTATAACTCTCCTGTAAAAGATGCGCCGGGATTCTGATGTCGGTGTACATTTAATAAGTTTATCTGCAATAAATCTCTACTGAAATCTCGGATGGTCTAAAAATTTTGGTTTTCTATCTCTAACAAAAAATGTTTTGACTGATTGCTCAATAATCCGAGGTTTTATTCACATATCAACTATATGTTTTCGTCTGCTTCACGTTAGCGGTTAGTATAATATGAATTACTGTAGATATGTATCATTATATCATGATATGTAAATGTATTTTTGGTGTCATGCAAACAGCCGCATTACGCAACATGATGAGTATCAATGGTGGATCAAATGATTAGCGACATGGCATGTTACATGTGCCGAATATTCCGGATTACATCCGTATAGCTTTCTCTTTTTTGTACCGGCTACCGGCGAGTATTATCATGTTTGATGCCAACTAATATTGCGCAATTTGGCCGATTATTTTTCAATGATGCTTTTTTCCATGCTGGCTTTCAGAGATGCTGGCTTTCTTTTTTACTCATCACAGTTGATTCGATTACACTTACTCACTCACTCACTCACTCATTCACTCACTCACTAACTCACTCACTCACTCACTCACTCACTCACTCACTCACTCACTCACTCACTCACTCACTCACTCACTCACTCACTCACTCACTCACTCACTCACTCACTCACTCACTCACTCACTCACTCACTCACTCACTCACTCACTCACTCACTCACTCACTCACTCACTCACTCACTCACTCACTCACTCACTCACCTGGCCCACTAGTATACCCTTGCAGATCATGTACCACTAATACCATGATGACACAGTAAGCCAGGTAATGCCTCAGCCATGTTCTTATACCTCCCACCCGGCAGCTTAAAATTTAACTGGCAGTCATTGCAGCCAAATGCGACACTAATTACGATGAGTAGAGGTGCTGTTCGGTGGTGCCGTGTTGTTTTGAAGCGGATTATCGGTTGATTTGATGGGCGACCGTGGCGTTTGATTACATTGCCTGGCGTGGTTGGCTGTAACAGAAGCGTGACCTGTTAGACATCTTTGTTCCATTGATGATTACTGTTGCCAGATCTACTCTGCTGTTGTTTTCTTTAGAAGAGAGAGTTTCGTCTGGAAACCTCGATCTCGGATAAGGTTAATTTCGTAGCTGATTTGTTGAATTTCTTGATTGTTATTGCAATAGCGAACAGTCATATCAAGACTGTGATTGGTCACTCAAATCAAAATATTCTGCCAGTTATCCTTCTTCACCATCGGTCAGAAAGTTCTTTCATATTTGTTCAAATCTTTCAAATTAAAGATATAAAGACCATCGGTAGTAGAAAAGGTGTTACTCAGAGTCTGAAGTCCGAGAGTGTGACTGTGAATACCGTACTTCCAACAAAATTAAATGACCGATTATTTCATCTATTTATTCGCACACAATTCGGGTTTGGAACAAAGGTAGTTGGTTTCTTTAATCTAACGCTGATATGATACAACAACAGATGGCGGTCACATTTGATATTTTCAATGGAATTTCATAGTATCATCATCATGATTCATTCAATCGAAATGCTGATTGACATTGCTGTTTGACAGCAATCGCCATTACAATTATGCCCATTTTAAAACGCGATTCCACTGAAGGTTTCACATTCAATCTTTTAAAACTGAAAGTTGTTTTTTGTTTATCATTATATGTATGAATACCGTACCACCCTTCAGAGGAATTTCCATTTATCCCAACCCGCTTTAAAATTCAGATCACCCTCTGTGATGAAGCTCGAGGAGTCCCGTCTGAAGTGGGCTTGATTCCCGTGACCAAAACACTACAAGTGCTTTTATACAAATGAGATTCAAATAAAACGGGTGGAAGCATACAAGCGCTTTTCATGTTTTCAGTGTAAGTGATCATGCTAATTATTTGTGAGAGCTCACTGGCTTATTTGCATTGTTATTGGGATGGGGAGACGCACAGCTGTTGCCGTAATACATGCTAAGTGATTCCGACTGGTCAATCATTGATTCTTTGTTTCTTTGATTCATTGTGTTTTGATTATTTTATGTATACACATAAATTTGTTGATCGATTGAATGTTTGCTTAACTGATTCACTGGCTTGATGGTTTATTTTTCGAAGTAGATTGATTTTATTTTTGATGGTTTGAACCACTGGCGGACGAGTTAAACCTCTAAAGGGAGCGGAATTTTTTCAAAGAGGGGGAATCGGCATTTCTGGAGCTATTTTAACTACACCGTAGGCCGGGGAACAAAATAAATTTTTTAAAGTGCCAAAGAGGGAGGAATTCCACTTTTTCTACCCTTTCTCGTCCGCTGGTGGTCTGAACGTTGGATCTGTCAAGTTTATTCATTGATTTAAGAATGGAATTGTATCGTATGATGCTTGTTGAATTTTTTTAAACTATTTAAGTGTACTTGACTCTTACTCATCCAACGTTGCATTTCCAGGAATCGATTGTATCATTATATGGCATGCCAGGCATATTAATCCCGCCTGTTCACGGTGATAATCATTCTAAAATACAACATAAACACCTTATTGGCATAAAGCCGGGCGACCTCTCATGAGGGTTCTTTATCACAATGCGATCCTTGTCGGCTGGTTACAGGGGAGCCGATTAATGACCCTTGAAGGTGCCTTATGCTCATTAGTGGGGCATTAGCGCGGTTAATGGGACGATTCTGTGCCAGTCAGTCTGTCATCAAGTCAGTCAGTCAGTCAGTCATGTCATCAATGAGTCTGACAGTTTTTCATTCAATCATCTTGTCAGTACATATACCAGTTCCGTCAGTCAGTCTGTCAACAAGTCAGGTTGTCAGTGAGAACATCAGATTTTCAACAAACAATCAATCAATCAATAAAGCTTATTACGAATCACTACTTAAAACACCTTAGTCGGCCATAGCGAAAAAAACCGGAACGTGATGTTTGCCATTCCATTTGGTAATCTGTCACCTACTACCCTAACTGGACTTTTCAGCTTGTCAGTCACTCAGTGAGTGTGTGATGTCCGTCAGTCAATCTGTCAGTGTCACCCAACAATAGCTCTATAAGCCTGCCGCTCACTTTGTTGCATTATTCATGTTTCACATGATGGAATAGGCGGATTTTTATGACCTGCATTTATTCGGACGCTTTGTTAGTGAAGCATCATTATGTTATGCTTATGATCTGGTGTTATCATTATGTTATCCTGTGCCCTCCTCTTCCTAGTAAATCAGTCAGTCGGTTGACCAGTCAGCCAGTCCGTCAGTATGTTAGTCGGTCAGTCGGTCAGCTAGTCAGCTAGTCTGTCTAACAGTTATTTAGCTACCAGTCAAGCTAGTCAATCAGTCAGTCAGTCAGTCAGTCAGTCAGTCAGTCAGTCCGTCAGTCAGTCAGTCAGTCAGTCAGTCAGTCAGTCAGTCAGTCAGTCAGTCAGTCAGTCAGTCAGTCAGTCAGTCAGTCAGTCAGTCAGTCAGTCAGTCAGTCTTATACATCTGTCGATCGTTCCCCGCCCAGTCACTCTAACCTGATCGTAAATTAGCAATCACTGACTGCATAAAAACGCTCGAAAACATAATAATGTTTGTGGAATGAAAATCACCTTGAATCTTTTCAAAACATGCACCATCTTTTTTTGTCTGTCAGTCTGTCAGCCTGAAAACAAGACTCGGTCAATCAATCATCATTACGCTATGATATCGTTCACGTTTCACTGCCGATAACGAACGGCAGCCACTTCCATAGATGACTGACCTCGCAGCACAATCACCATGCAAACCAATCGGTCATGACTGGTTTCTTCGCTTTGTGGTGGTCCAAGAGTATGGCTGGCGTATTGTGGACTAACTGACTAACTGACTGACAACTGGTCGATCAACTAAGTTCTTTGCTGATGAAGCGGCACACTGATCTAGTTGCTGACTGACTGACCTGATTGACAAAATTATTTACTAATCCATAGAAGTTACTGTACATTGACCGATTGACTAATTGACTGACGGACTGACTGACTGAGTGACGGAGTGACTGACTGACTGACTGACTGACTGACTGACTGACTGACTGACTGACTGACTGACTGACTGTCTGACTGATTGACTGACTGACTGACTGACTGACTGACTGACTGACTACTTCATTGGTTGACTGACTGACTGGCAACATGGTTATGACATTCATCGAATCTAGCAGTTCAATGCTAACAGACAGTCGGGCGCCACTCGTCGTTGGTCGAAAATCCGTGGCCTGTCAACAAATTTATAGGGATTCACGTATTTATTTTTATGTTGACTGATTGACAGATGTCATAACTCGTATTTTTTATAGTCAGTCAGTCAGTCGTTCAGTCATAATTTACTAGGTTTGGCCTGTCACGTTTGAGATGAGTTAATAAGTGAGGAGGAGTCGACCTTCGAGGTTTTAAATGTAGTTGAATAACTTATTTCGTTCACACAAAAACGTTAGGCAGTGAAGTAAATTATCTCAGACAGGTCAGTCCGTCATTCAAACAGAAATTTACTTCATATTTTAGGACAGACAATATTTTAACTCGATGTATCAGGCCAATATTTTATTCCCACCCCTGTTAATCCACTTACCTCATCGTTTCCGTTTTAGTGGACAACCCGACTAATATTACAGTGTTCTATTGTTTCATACCTCCATATGATTGACTGACTAACTGACTGACTGACTGACTGACTGACTGACTGACCTTTATGTAAGAGTAAACCAATATTGTTATACAATAACGACTTTCTTTTCCGGTAGTTACAATTGGGGTAGATTTACGTAATTCGTGTTTCCCCTTATCCAAATTGATTGAGTGTTTTATTGACTGACATTTTCGTGTTGTGAACGTTCTCAGCTGTAGAATCTGGCATGCTGCTACCATTGTTACATAATTTCATTTGGCTTAGATGTGAAAGTCCGAACGATTGATGTGTGATGATCTCATTATTAATTAAATGTAGATACAAATCGCAGATTTACACCTGATCTAAAAACAATACGGTGTAATAGGGTCATTGGCTAATGTTCTAGAACTGATAGGTATTGTAGTCTTCTGGTAAGTGCCAAAGATTAGGTTCATAAAACATCTGTGAACTCAGAATATATGACAGTTAAGCTGTTCTGTTGACATAAATCTAAACGTCGGAATGTTCAGCCATTTCCTCATACTTATCACCGTTTACTTAAACCGCCTATTTATCACCCCTAGTACGTTTTTAGTTTGTTTGTTTGTTTTTACTACTCTTCTTACAAATCGGCCTATAAATCAGGGCTTTTTTAGTTGTATAATCCGTCGCATTTTTGTCGTAATCCAATCATCAAATCACGCACTTTTGACGAGTAAGTAAGGTACTTATTGACGCGGTAATCCGCTTTGCTCATTGAGTACTGTTGCGTGCTCTAGGTTAAACCGGTATGTCAGTCAGCTTGTCAGTCAGTCAGTAAGTCAGTCAGTCAGTCAGTCAGTCAGTCGGTCAGTCAGTCAGTCAGTCAATCAGTCAGTCAGTCAGTCAGTCAGTCAGTCAGTCAGTCAGTCAGTCAGTCAGTCAGTCAGTCAGTCAGTCAGTCAATCAGTCCGTCAGTCAGTCAGTCAGTCGGTCAGTCAGTCAGTCAGTCAGTCAGTCAGTCAGTCAGTCAGTCAGTCAGTCAGTCAGTCAGTCAGTCAGTCAGTCAGTCAGTCAGTCAGTCAGTCAGTCAGTCAGTCAGTCAGTCAGTCAGTCAGTCAGTCAGTCAGTCAGTCAGTCAGTCAGTCAGTCAGTCAGTCAGTCAGTCAGTCAGTCAGTCAGTCCGTCAGTCAGTCAGTCAGTCAGTCGGTCTCTGCAGTCGCAATTTGTACACCAACGAATCAGACGACCCCGAATCGGATTACGAGCGGAACAGAGTAACCAACGTGTTAACTCGACCTTGTTTTCATGGACGACTGCGTTTTTTGTTCCCCTTTCATGTGACAAATAGAAAAAATATATCTTGGAAAAGTTTTGGTGGAACTTCAAAATAAGGAAGAAAAAAGCAAAAAAGGTTAATTTCACGGAATATGATGGAAGAGTATGTTTTGTGGATACAGTTTGGTACTTCGACATTCATGATGGCAACGTTGGTCTGTGAAAATCACTGAAATCCCGCAGATATTTTGTTGCCCATTAAACGTGTGATTCAGAAAAATTAATATTATACAGGAAACGCTTGTGTGGAGGTGTGACTTCAAAGTGTTTTTTGTTGAGTGGACGGGATTAGGACTTGTTTGTGTACCTGGAATTTTTTTAAGTAAATTACGAACAATAAATAAAGGTTAAATGTTCATATTTTGTTTCCTACCCATTTATTTCGAGGTCAATGTCCACCCATAATTATGCAATCAATAAAAACAACCTCTAATATTTCTACCACACACTTCATGTTGGAACTGACCCAAATGTGGTCATGACATCCATCAAATTTTTTCCTTGAAATATCATAACGCAGATCTACTCCTTATTCGTTAGCGTCATCTTGGATTTAGCGTCATTAGTCCGACTACGACACACATCCTCTCTAAATTAATAATTTTATAAAGATGTTATTATTTTGTTATTTATTTGAACATTAATCTCTGGATTATTTTGTTGTTGTGGTTGAGACGCAGTTTCATATACAATTTTATTTACAAGTTCCAATTCCCTTCGTACGCATAATGTGGCTATTTATAAAAAAATTGGGTTGTTTCGACTAATTTTGTCTATTTACCGCATTTGTTAATATTTATCCGTAACTGATTTCATGGATTACATTCGTGTGTTCATTCATTTGGTTTGTAACTATTACACAAACCGGGTTAAATAAAACCTCATTTGCAGTGTACATATTTGTTGCAATCGCAATTTTTTTACAAATCGGATTATAAATTGTTTCCGCCTCATAGGATTATTTCCGACCAGTTCTTTCAAATGAATTCATCTATGATTTTTTCCATTCTCATGCGTCTACAGAATTAAATTCAATATTGGAGAAGAGATAACATAAAGGTTAAAGTATGTACACCTATTTAAAAAATTCAATAGACTTGATTAGAAACTGATCAGTCCCATTAATATTCATACAAATAGTGCGATTTCACTATTTCGTTGCAATCCCATCATTTATTTTTAATATTTTTGTAATTGTTTATTGTTAAATTTTATTCATAAAGACCATGCTCAAGCTATCCAGTGCTGACAATCCGCGAAAACAAGTACTTGCCTTCTCAAATCAAGGACATAAACAAAACAACAATGAACGAGAAAAAAACAGTATAAATATGTAATTGAAATCTCATTGTTTCACGTGGGTGATCAGCATAAATCTTGATGTGAGATCTTGAAATTTACCTGATGGCGAGGTTAATCTTGGTCGAACTCTGGCGGACGAGCCAATCCTCCAAAGGGAGAAGAAGAAGAACGCCTTCAAAGCGGGGGAATCGGCCTTTAACCTACACCTTAAAGAACAAATTCTACTATTCGAAACAGCCAAAAAGGGGGGAATTCCCCTTTTTCGCCCCCCCCCCCCCATCCGTCCGCTAGTGTGGTCGAACGCAAACCGCAAGTGAATCATGGTTATTATGGGGCTTGTATTATTGCCATTTCATTGACAGATGTTTGATTGACTGTCCTCGACTGATAGGTCAGCTATAAAAAAACTTCCACCACTAGGGATCAGTGTGAGCAGCAGACGGTGGTTTACGGAGGTTTTCTGAAGAGAGGTGTTTTTATTTATGGGTAGCTGGAGAATGGATAATTTTATGTATGGATGCATTTATAAAGATCATGTTGTTTCATGTGGTTTTGTTTTCCAGTTTCAGCATCATATCACGTGTTCTATGGTCCCGTCCAATTTTCAATGATGTAAATATTGTTTTTTTTCCGCAATTTATTTATAATAAATTAATTCACTTATATAATTATTATCCATTTACCGCAAACATTGCACAACTTTCCACTAGTTTCATTCATCATCTGGGTTTGACCTCGTTTCATGGGTGGGGCAACTCAGTGAATCCGGATCCATGCATCATCACACTCCCATATATCGGGCGCCAAAATAATACCCTAAACACCCATCATATAACAGATTGTTGATTTAGGATCTTCCAGTACACAGTGTCTAGAAAGTACATAGCTATAAATGCAAGAAATGGTTTGGTGAAAAAAGCATGGTTTTCTAGTTTGTCGAATTTAGTTTTTATTTATTTTTGGTTTACTAAGTAATGGTAATCATGAAATAATTGTTTATCGTTTCAAAGTTGTAGGAGTTAAATAATGTATTTATTTGTTGTAATTGTTTGTATTAATGGATCACCCTGTGGCCTGTACTATAGTCGATACTTTACAATACCGTTCCCATACTACGAGTATCCATGTGACAGGTTGTCATTTACGGGCGTTTGTTTTACCACTTATTTATAGTGCTGATTACGATCTCGAGTGAGTAAGTTAGTAAGTGAGTGAGTCATTGAGTGAGTGAGTCATTGAGTGAGTGAGTAAGTGAGTAATGGTAGAGGTGTGAGGTGATGATGATCAATTGACCAGCGTGACAAACGCTCGTGTCTACCTACACGAAACCTACTCTTGGTCACACTGTCATTGAAGGTAATCACTTGAAATTTATATGCCCATAGTGGTAGTTATTTATTTAACCTAAGTTATCTTTACAGCTTCTGTTCATTTGATTTTCAAAATTTTTAAAATCTTTTAAACAGATGTCTGGATTACACTTATCGTTGCGTATTTGAATTCTTTCACGTTCAAATCGGGCGCAACAACGCCGTCTCTTCCCCGTTGACAAGGCTCATTGATTATTCTGATTATTTTCAATTTCAATGTGGAAGACAAAAAGCAGACGATATTTAGCAGGGTTGACGACATCGACTATCGATTCACCTTGAGCACGATTATTGGAGGAATCAATACCATGGGCAATCATCAAGGAATCTTGACTTTTGGTTCAAAAGGAGAGTATTTTTCCCCACTTTGAGATCAGTTGGTTCCACGAATTCGGAATATTTTATCTGACGTATTGTACATGATAGAATTCCTCTCCCATACCGTCCGCTATTGATACTCATACTTGCATAACGCATTTGTCACAAACGATAATTGGTTTTCCGGTGGCTGTTGCAGATCTGAGGCTCTCCAAATGTCCAATGTGGGCGGAGTAGCGATGTCACACCCGATATATCATCCATATCGAAGGACATCGAAGGACATACGATCCGTGAAGGAATTTGTCACCCACCACCACATGATGGAATGGATGCTTGATCGTACGCGATTATGATTTCCGTGCTGGTGCTAATTTGATGTCTGATTCTTCAACATTGATTGTTGATCGTTGAGGTTCAATGAGTTCACGTTTTGAAATTTTCATGTCATAATATTTATACTTTTCAGTTTGATTTCATAGTCTCAGAATTAATCATCTACTTATATCTTACATCACAATTTTCGTTGTAAGATGTCGGTTAGCACTGACAATCTACAGTACATGGACCACGATACCAATACTAATACTACCAGATGTTTGTCATGTTTCACCTATCGAAGCACCTGTACCTACACGTCGGTGCCACCCTACCATACCACTACCATGACTTCAGTCCCTGAATCGGCAGGTCAAGTACGCCGAATGTCAACAACATTCAGCCACAATCTGAATTCGGTACAAAGAATTGCCGCTCTGACATTCAATCCACGCCTTTCAGTCAGCCATTCTTTTCCCAACCAAACTCAAGTGGACACACCTTGACTGGGAATCGAACCAGCCTTGACTCGCGCCACTGTTGACCCGACTAACCATTCGACAATCGACACGCGCCGATGTCATTGGTGATTGTGTTGATGATTATTTTGATAATAAAATTAGTCCCAGCCCAATAGGAGCTCCGAGCGGATAAGCAAGTTTACATGAAAATCTTTGGTTATTGGCTCTGTTTATCTTGGATTCAAACTACAATAGCATATAAAAGAGCTGAATGTTTTGTATTGATAAACTACTTTATCTTTACTAAGATTACTCACTCGCTTCTGAATCACCTTAGATGAACACCTTATCATCCTTATGATAACATTATTATCTTAGCCCCTAATATCGTGCATGTCCGCATTATTAACGGATGGACCTGACTGGAACAATACTGTGTCACCTTGAAACTCCTTGAAGACTAGAGAGTGGCGGTTGGGATTGTGGAATGCGTTCTCGAAATCGGGGTGATTTCCGCTTGAGTTTGAAAACCAGGTCGGAAATCTATCAAAGAATCCTTAAAATATCAAGGACCTGAAACGGGGAAAAAGCCTCCTCTTTTTTCAGATTTCCATGCGCCATTGGAAAGAGGTTGGGGAAGGGGGGCGGTCGGCTGTCTCGTAATTACAGGGGGGGGGGAGATGAGGAAGGATTCCAAGGTAAGGAAGAACGGAGTTCTCGTGAAGATGTTGGAATAACATTGATTAGTACATTTGGCCGATTCCAGGTGTCGGTAGTTTAGTTGATTGGAGTACTTGAACTTATGTACTGATTCGGATCGGAGGAATTCCGACTTGCACCGAACTCAGCATTTCATGATTGGATCGTACGTTTTCCTTTGCAATAAAATTTGTCTAATGTCTCGTCTCAGGGGAGAACTCGCTAGGAGAATTCATTTCTGGTGCTTTTCAAACCAGAAAGTGAAAGTGTTCGCTCAATTCTGAGAAATTATTAATGATAGCAGGCGGGTTGTCTGTGATCACACGAACAATGACAATACCACAACACATTGCTTTATTGTATTGCATTCGGGTAAATGTGTGTGACAATGTTTATGGTGGTGTGTTTCCTGTGAAAAATTCGATTATTATATTTGCTCAAAAATTAATTTGAGAATTCATTTTGCATCCTTTGCATATGTTTGCTCATTAACCTTAGTTAGTGATTGCAACTGAGAATCACTTTCACATCGACAGATTGATTATCTCAAGTTATCTGACAAGAAACCGTTAATCCATTTCCCAATTGTTGCAATGATTTATATCAATATTGACTGACTATCATAATTGACTGATTGTCTGTCACAGATTTGAGTCCGTCAATTTGACTTGGTCTGCCATTCTGAATGTTACCAGCAGACGCCATGACTTGACCCCTTGACCATGATACCATCGTTTGGATCATGAATCATGCATTTACACACTTATAATCCGTTACGTCTATACCCCATGAAATACGTCAAATCTGACACATGTTTTGATTGATTTGATGCCCAATTGAAATAGCGTATTTGACTCGGCATTCTTATCAATCTTGAGGTCAGGAATGGAGTTCGCTTGGGTAGGTTGTTTGCCAGCTTATTAACCATAGTTGGTTTATCAACAGTCAATCAGTCAGTCAGTTCGTCAGTCAGTCAGTCAGTCAGTCAGTCAGTCAGTCAGTCAGTCAGTCAGTCAGTCAGTCAGTCAGTCAGTCAGTCAGTCAGTCAGTCAGTCAGTCAGTCAGTTAAACTGATAGTTAATGAATTCATAGAACATTGCATGTTCCACAGTAATTTCAGTTTGTAGTCAACGTGTTGTCAGATGAAACGCGTTTCAGCAACATCGGACAAATACTAAGGAACTTGGCACGAACCGACACCAGATTCCGTCGATTTCCAAGAGTCAATAAAAATTGTTTTTGTTTCGCCAATTATAAAGTATGCCATCGATATTCGACAGAAAAAAACGTTACCAATTTATCAATTGTTGAACGCTTTTTTCAAGTTTCAAATCATGATTAACTTAGTGTTTACTCTCACATCCAAAGTTCTGCTTGAGTGAGAGAAAAAACTTCTGTTAACATACGACTTAAGCTCTGAATTCTCCCAGTAAACCAGGAATTCCCATATATCATCCACCGACTAATTGTACCAAACAACATGACCCCATTCACACCCATAACCTGTCATTCGTTTGGATGGTGTGAATCACATAAATCACCCGTCTTAATCCCCGACCAATCACATCACAACCATGTATCATGGTATCACATCTGCTGCTTGTCTATATAAATGTTATATGGAACACAACAACAGATTTATGGTAACGTTTATACAATCCCCTTACCACCAATCTCAATCTGCTGGTGCAGCAAATACGATTCGATTGAGCTCTGGGGATTTCATCTGAAATGATGAAGTTCGAAAATAAAGAGATTTAACATGTTTTCAAAAAGAAATCTCAATTTTTTTCTGTTCTTCACCCGTTTTCGATGCTTGACCAAACAACGGTCGGATAAAAACAAAACAATTTTGATCGTTTACAATTAAATACCAGTCGATGTGGAGTTTTACAATCGGGTTGAGATGAGGTTAGCTAGCAGATATGCCAAGCATGTTGGTGTGTGGGTAGAGGTTTACAATGTTTGTTGTATATGTATTGTAATTAGTGAGAAAGAAGACACAACAAGTGAATGGTGTATCTACCAAGCGTGCTTGTTGTTGTGTATCTTTGCAAGTCAGTCCGCCAGCCAGTCAGTCAGTCAGTCAGTCAGTCATCAGTCAGTCAGTCAGTCAGTCAGTCAGTCAGTCAGTCAGTCAGTCAGTCAGTCAGTCAGTCAGTCAGTCAGTCAGTCAGTCAGTCAGTCAGTCAGTCAGTCAGTCAGTCAATCAGTCAGTCAGTCAGTCAGTCAGTGATTAGGGCCAACTATCTATCAGGACAACTATCTATCATTTTGTATCCGTCCCACTATCTATCAAGACAACTATCTATCAACCGCAGTAGACCACTATCTATCAGGACAACTATCTATCACCGTATATTTCTTATGACCACAATATATCAACACTACCAGAATATATCACCAGCATGTTATGTAACGGTATCCGTTAACACGCAGACCACATTTGTCATCGGCTTATGTGTCATGTGAACTGTTAATGGACGCAAAAGCGAAGGTTACTTAATTCATTTATTCGCGCCCTTGGTAAACAATTAATGCATCGTGAAATAGAATATAAGTTAGTAACCACTATATTATGCAATAAAATAATAAAACATCATGATAAAATTTTCAAACAGATCATAACAAAATAAAGCATGCGACTATTGGAAGCACAAAACGGAAAATTTCAAAAGAAGAACGAGGAAAAAAACGATAGATAGCAGATAGTGTGCAGCAGAAAAAATTTTAAGCATGTGTATATACAAATATATGTACAACAGTGAAAATACAATCATCAAAAATGGTACATGACATTAATCCAAGGATACATTCATAGCATTAAAAATGACCATATGGGTGTCCATATCAATCAAAGTGGACTTCTCAATATCGGGCGTCAGCACCTTGTCCTGCTCATCTCGACCACCCATGATGTAGCTGTATTGTCTGCATATACACAGGAACGCAAATGCGGATGAAACACAATGCCTGACATGGGAAAAGCTCAAGATTTCTGTAAAAATAGCATTGTTGATTGGTTCAATCAACAATAACCCCCGTTAGTTTAGTTTCAGTTTATAACTCTTGTGTTCTCAATTAAACCCTTTTGTTCATCCGCCCTTAGACGACGCGCGTTTGGTATGTCGAGTATGACGTTATGCAAAGGTCAATCAATTAATATCATTTATGTCAGTCAAATCTTCAGTCCCTAATTATGTCAGTCAGTCAGTCAGCCAATGACTCGGTCAGTCGATATTTAGTGGTTGTACTTACATATTACATATTAGGGCATAGTGTATGGTACTTATGTAATGGTAAATATGTACATGGGGTATGTAAAATAACAAGAAAAAACTGATGACAAATGTGGTTTGCGTATAAACGGGTACCGTTACATAACATGCTGGTGATATAATCTGGTAGTGATGATAGATTGTGGTATTAAGAAATATTCGGTGATAGATAGTTGTCCTGATAGATAGTGGTCTACTGCGGTTGATAGATATTGGTCATGGGGTAAATCTGATAGATAGTTGCACTAAATTATTTTGATATATAGTGGTTTTGATAGATAGTTGGCCCCAACCCAGTCAGTCAGTCAGTCAGTCAGTCAGTCAGTCAGTCAGTCAGTCAGACAGTCAGTCAGTCAGACAGTCAGTCAGTCAGTCAGTCAAGAACCTTACCGTAACCAACATCCCCTACAGTCGTAACTGTTGATCATAAACCCGTTTACACGGCTCATCCCGTTACTCACACCGTCCCTCACTCCGTCACTGATGCAGTCACTGATCAATGTTATCGTAAAGCAATTAACACCTCTATTTGATCGTAAAACAACAGCCCAACCCTAGCATAATACTCTGTATAATAACCACTTTATCGTTTTATCAGCAACTCTCGATCGTGATTTATGATGCCTCTCTGTAACCGTGGGAGCGGATGAACGGAGCCAAAAAACGGAGTTTTTCATATTGTATTTCTTTTTAATAAACTGAACTAGCTTTTTAGTTGTGGTATTTATAAACATTTAAAATAGGATTTATAGAGTTGATTGGGCTATATAATTAGCTTAATTTAGTTTACTGTTTACTGGGCACCTCCGGATGGTCAGACTTGGAAGGTTGCCCTTCAACGACCCACAGCCCAACTCGTGATGAGTTTATAGTCAATGTTTATAAATTGTTCGTCACGTTATGGTGTTGAGGCCAGGTTGTACAAAAGTACGAAATTAATCAAATTAATCAAGGGTCAGAGTTCATTTTCACTTTTTCACCTTACTTAGGACATAAAGTAAACTTATTACCATTGTAATTCATCATTGAGTTGGGTGGTGTAGTCGACCCAAGCTGTTATTTTTTAGCAATACTAAAATGGGTATTTTTATTTCCCCCCTAGCACATTCCGTGAATCAAGCACCCCCAACAAACTATATAGTCTTCAACGTCTTATCAGCGCTTCGTTACACTTGGTCGTTTTTCTTTCGTCCTTTCCTTCCACCCGATTCCCACCAGCCCGCTTTTACGGCAGGTCCTTCAGGTTTATTCCCTTTTTGCCGGCCAGGAATTTTGGTACTGATAAGGAGGATGTGGCCGTGGTTGTTGATGACAGCCGTTAGTTATGTACTATAATACAATAGTAACAATACTAGAAGTTAGATTCTCTGATTCGTGGCTTTCTGATGCTTTTTGGTGGCAGCTTATTATTACAGTAGTTATTCCCTGGCAGTAACTATGTATGTATTTCGCAGGCGCTACCAAATTTATTTCGAGTGACGGAGCTGATAACGGAATATTTATGTTGATTGTGATATTGACTTGTGAGGTATACAAATTTACGCAGTCAATAAAAGATAGCGCACTCAAGTACAACATGCTTGTATACCGAAAATCACACGGTTGTACGAACAAAGAAATTCTATTTCTAGACATATGAACCCCTGTCAACGTCTTATCTGATGTGTTCATGTTCACAAACCCAGAAGTATTACTGTAGTTGACGAACTGACTGACTGACTGACTGACTAACTGACTAACTAACTGACTGACTGACTGACTGACTGATTGACTGACTGACTGACTGACTGACTGACTGACTGACTGACTGACTGACTGACTGACTGACTGACTGACTGGCTGACTGACTGACTGACTGACTGACTGACTGACTGACTGACTGACTGACTGACTGACTGACTGACTGACTGACTGACTGACTGACTGACTGACTGACTGACTGACTGACTGACTGACTGACTGACTGACTGACTGACTGACTGACTGACTGACTGACTGACTGACTGACTGACTGACTGACTGACTGACTGACTGACTGACTGACTGACTGACTGACTGACTGACTGACTGACTGACTGACTGACTGACTGACTGACTGACTGACTGACTGACTGACTGACTGACTGACTGACTGACTGACTGACTGACTGACTGACTGACTGACTGACTGACTGACTGACTGACTGACTGACTGACTGACTGACTGACTGACTGACTGACTGACTGACTGACTGACTGACTGACTGACTGACCGACTACATAACTTCCTGACCGACTAACTGACTGACTAACTTCTGAACAAGCCGCTGCCACTCATTCAAGTACTTGTTGACTCGTGTCAAGTGCTCTTATAGAATGACTTGGTTCATAACTTAACCACACTTTTTATCTGTAGTACTTCTGGGGGAGAAACCAATGTTGTTTTTTATGTCATAAAAGTCTTGAAATAAATGTTAATTGCAATGAAAATGCATCGAAATACTATAAAATACATTTTCGAGTTTTCTAAATGGCAGAATTTTGGTCACCCTTTACCCTCTATGTAAACTTGTGACCAATCATCGTGATTGCGTGTATCAATTCAATGCCGGTGCGTGAGCAAAACTTCTATTAGAAAAGCATTCTTATATTGCCGCATTCCAGTTATCATAATCTATTATTCTCGTAATCATCATTCTTATTTAACATTAGCCATTTGCAAATGGGTATTATGCTTATTGCTTGGTTCGATCATAACACGGATTCAACAATCCATGCATTATGTAACTATTTATTTATCTATTTCATAGTATTATTATATTTGATACACATGTTATTTTTCAGATCCGACTATTTCAAATCCAAATTCGAATCCAAATAAATCGACTGGGAACACAATAAATGCAATGGCTTATTCAATGGTGTTGGCTGTCTAGGAGAAAAAGTTAATAACACGTTCAGAATAGACAAGCCTGTTTGTTGTGTCCAGGTTTATATGGCCTTTGTCCAATTCAAGCTATGTTTGCTACGGGATCAACCATATTAATAACTATGTATTTTATGTGTAATTCGATTTATTGGGAAATTTTCTGGGTTCAGCACTAAAATATCTATTGAAGTTCGTTCAACATTCATTTGGTTCATACAAATTGTGGTAAACGTTCGCTAAATTTAGGCACTCCTAGTAATATGGAATTCAGATTGTCAGGTCGCAAGACAACATAAATAATATCCTGAATTTGTAAGATAAGATAAATGTTGGAAATTTACATGTTCAAAGTCGTAACTTCATTTTACGATTTCGTCCTGTCATCAGGCGCCCGCAGACTTGATCTCAGTAGCGTTATTATGCAACATTACATAATTTTATAGTCCATTTCACATTTTATTAGTGTTGGTTGTATTCGGTATCGTAAACATGAATATGCATGTAAGATAATCCTAATCTCTCAAAACATTTAAATGTATGTTGTCTTTAATAGATACAAATTAATTTTTTTTCTACATATGAGTTTTTGAAAAGTCCTCATTATTTACTGCATTCATTGACCTAGAAGCGTAATGCCTTGATTAATGAGAAAACATTTTTAAAATTCTAGTCATTCGAATCTATAAGTATATTTATAGTAGTTATTTGCTTTCGGCAACATTACACAACAGAAGTCGAGATTTCGTTAAATTTGAGGGGATTTCATGCATAACATGTTCAGTGGACATGTCACTTTCGATTAATATTAAAGTTTCATTCCCGCTTTCTCCTCCATCGTCTGGAGATTTATTGAATCCATTACACGTCTACACTGATGAATAGAATACGACACTCTAACAAACGAAGAATTCAATGAACGAAATCACCCCTTCAACACATGAAAATGTTCACGTTTCACTGACGCATATCGTTTCGTAGTAGGATAGTACAAACTTCCATTCAATGGGCCGGGTGAAAAAGGCATTTTAAAAGGATGGGAAACTGTGAAATCAGTACAAAACCAAGTACAGAAACTAGGTTCAGTACAGTACCCTGCCTTATCTTTAGCTCAAATTGATCATATTTGAATGTTTGTCACTCGATTTCTTATTGAATCAAAGAAAGTCATTCGTTGGATTCTTATGGTCATAGTCCAGCTGCCACCTACATGTATGGAAAACTATACTGAATTCGTGTACAAATATATTCTACATCGGAATCCCCGTAAAAGAAGTCTTTATTCTTGTGTGTCTGCATACAGAACAAGACTGGAATTGTAGTAAAATACTGTACGTACTACTCTGTACTACAAGCCTTACGCACTGTAGTAGTAGAGATGACGACTTACTACTTGATCCAGAATTCAATTCAATGCCTCAACAAAGTCATTCATTTTTAATGCAGTCACTGGATGATGGAGAATGGAATCAGCTGATGTGAAACCACTAGCGGACGAGAAGGGGTGGGAAAAGTAAAATTCCCCTCTTTCGCGGATCCAAAAAGTTGAATTTGTTCCCTAAGATGTAGGTAAAATGACCTGAAAGTTGCCGATTCCCCATCTTTGAAGAAATTCCCCTCTCTTTGGTGTGTTAATTCGTCTGCCAGTGGTTGATAGGAAAGTGTACAAACCATATTCTTTCCGTATAATTCATCTTCTACTCAATTTGAAAATGCCCGTCATTAACCGGATTCGCTTTACTCTCTACTCTATAAATTGTATGAGTACAAAAACGATCCTTTTGTAAGATTCATTATCCCACTGTTTTCTTCTCCAATCATCGCAATGTTCTTCTTGGACAAAGCCCAAGTTGATTACGGTAGTATTTTAGTGAGAGACGCCGAATGTTACGGTTTTACGCTGATTACTTTGGGCATTTGGTTCTCGATGTACAGTACTAGCGGTCGAGAAGAGGAGGGAAAAGGGGAATTCCCCACTCTTTGGTGGTTTTCAAAAAGTATAGTTTGTTCCTTATGGTGTAGATAAAATTGCCTATTTTCTGTCAATTCCCCCTCTTTGGAAATATTCCCCTCTCTTTGGAGGTTTCACTAATCCGCCAGTGCTGTACAGTACTCGATTCATTCTTTTTGCCCCCGATTTAACACTGGTCGGTTGGGTTGAGTAGCTTTAGTTTTGTTTTTGAATGTGGTAGCATTCACTATTGATTACATGACTAAATTTGAAACTCCGCCATTTGGCTTTTTCGTAGAGAATTTACCGTGTAATGAGAACAGCTTTAAATTTATATTGACTGAAGTCCAAAAATCACCAATCGAATTCTCCCAATCTCACCGGTTTTGGCAATGTATAACTTTTCGTTTCCAATATTCTGCTTTCCAAGTTGCTTTTTGGAACGAACTTTTCCCACAATCCATGTAATCCAGCAACTTCTCCAACTTGCTAGTTTCACGGCAAAGTCGTAAACTCTACCAAAAAAATCAAATCACCTGAAGCAATCGCACCAAAGCGCACTCATGCACGAACTTGTGTTATCGTTACCGATTTGATTAAAGGCCGTTATGCATTGCTATACCATGTGGCCAGTAAAGCGTGATCCTTATTTATAGGGTATGGGCACCTTTTACTACGAGCGTACGTCGAAACCACATTCAACACAACTACCAGCAACAAACTCGGTGAGCGTAGAAAATAAACCCAGCGCCCCTACCCACTTTCCTCTGTTTGTTAGGGGGCCTTCACTTCATAGTCAAACTGTTTTTTTTCGGAATTTTTCGGAACAGTTCAGAACTTAGAAACAGAAGATATTTCCGGAATGTTATCGAACGTCGCAATAACTTCCGAAAAAGTTGCTACTCCACTAAGAAGGTGACTAAGGCTCTTGTTGCGTGTTTCCGGGTTATTTATGTACAAGTTTGTATTGTCGAGTTCCCGATCATGGAAACACGTTTTTTTAGCAGGTACAGTAGAAATGTTGATATTGGCGAAAATACTTGGTTTCATATATTTATGTCGTGTTATGTAGTTTCTGACATCTGGTGAGCTTCTGTTTAACCTTCTACATATGTACACGCAAACTTTATGATGTTTCATTTGATGTCACTGTTTTTCTTCAAAATATCAAACTTGTTTATGACGGTGAAGCAAACTGTAAATCAGACTGTAACCCAAATAACATCACTTCCTATACATACGGATGAGCAAACGAATTCCCAGATAAAACATTCCTTCAACTTTTTTATGTAATGGTGCCTGGCACAAGGAACCCTGAAGTGCCAACAGTGATTAGGAGACCATGAACCCCAGGCGTTCTCTCTCGGAGCACCAAGTATAGGGACTTCAGAGTCGATTATGATTCAGAACCCTTGACCCCTGACTCCTGAGACAACTGAAGTGGATGAACATCTACGAGAACTCTGATCACTGCCGTATCGTACTGTCAGTCCATCAATGCTTATCGATGCGTTGATCAATCGGCTTCTGACAGGTGTCCTGTGCTCGGGTCAAAGTTGACCGATTTACAAGCATGATTGTTCTATAGATACCAGATTTCGAGATAAAAGCCTATGTCGGGAGCTTTAGAAATATCAATATTCATTTCGTGACATTTGGTGACTATAGAAGTTCATATGGTTTGCTGTATTGGTACTGTTCGAATTGTACATCATTTTCATGATATTTTGCAGAAAATGGTCTGGTTTAGAACAAATGGACACATCCATAAAAGAAAGCAATTCGAGAGTCTAGAATTTCGTGGAAAAGTCCGTGAAAGTTGGATTAAAAAACCACCATTCGTTATGAACCAAAAAACACAGAATATGACCGATTGATCAAACCATGTCTACCTTATTTGTTCAGAGGCGCTTCATCCGATAAAGGCTGTTCAAAGTTCTTGCGTTATTGTAAAATGTAAGTTCTCGACGGCAAAGTAAACACTTTCTGTCAAGAACGTTAACGCGGATTCAATCCAACTGAAAGTCTAAAGAGAAAACTTTTGTCTGTGCATAATGGAAGTGAGAATTAAAATGTATGAAAACGACTACTCGATGTTATGAATACATGCAAAATTTTATATTATATTTATTGGATATATTTCATTTTAGTATAATATTTTCGATATTCTCATTACTTTTTGAATGAGCTCTAGACACGTCAAGCCTGAGGCATCCGTTCGACGGCATGTCTCTCACTCACTCATGCCATACGCTTCTTCCATTTGTTCCGGAACATGTACCCTCAAATCCTGTGGGGGATACCCCCCATGACGGGTCCCAACAAAAAGTGGAACTCAAAGAGCACCCCCTCTTCTTATGTGCCGGCGGCAAAATTTTATGGGCGAATAGCGTGAAGACGGTCGCTTAATTACGCGTAGACTTGGGGTAACGATGCATGTGACTACGAATGTTGTTTTTTAGACGTTCTGGCATGTTAGTTGTATGTACTAAAGTTCAGTGATCGTATGAAACTTACTTATTCATTATTCGGATCGGATTCAAATTTAAAATTTACGAAGTGGCTTCTGGTAAGTCTACATCTTACATTGACAAGTTGATAAAGGGACTTGATTCGGACAAGTACAAGTTTGATTCCAACCATACTCATGTATATTTTTCCGACCTACAGATCATGTACATACAGTACGTACTTGTACTGTACTCTCATAACGACCCACATCATTCTCCATGTTTTTCTGGTTCGGCCAGGTAGTTTTCCTGATCAAATTAGCCACCCATTAAAGCGGACATCTGTTTGATGTGTCATCGTTTTTTGACGAGTGTATAAAACTTTACCCCCACACGTCGATACGCTAATTTGTCACGATAGTACCGTAAAAAATGTTTAATCGCCGAAAAAAGGCAAAAGGCGGTGTTTTCTATGATCTTGCTCAGGTTATTGTTGGGTGTTCGAACATAATCGTTAAAAGTTGTTAGATGGTAAGTACCTGATTACACATAGTTAAGTATCTATTACAGTTCCGATGATTGACAAAAACTCTTTAGGTTCAAAAAATGAAGCGAGAAAATTTATGTACGCTAATTTGGGCATGTGTTTTACGGTCATTTTTTGCGCATCGAAGTAAACGACAGATTAGTAGCGACAGGAAAATAAATAAAAGTTAGGTTAAATCCAACTGTTTTTCGATGTCTGAACTATTAGCCTTAAACTTTTATGTAGAGCAGAAGAAAACAATAGTTCATTCGTGTACCAAAAGATATTATTCTACACATTAGCAACATACCAATAGCCAGCTTGGTTGAATAACGACGTTACGTTAAACGTACACGTGTCACAATCAATAGATTTTCTTTTACCCCTTAAACTGTCGTTCAACCTTAGCCTGGAAGTTAATCTGTGTATCAAATCAAAATGGAGCGATCTAACTTTCATCCATCCTGACGGTCTTGATATGTACAGACTGACGCTGTTTTTTCGCTCTTCATTGGTTACGGTACGCTGCCATATCAATACCATCACTAAAATATAAGACTCAGTACATCCCTAAATTTTTTATAATCGTTCCCAACTTCTGCTGGAAACGGCCTCGTTTTAGCCTTTCCATTAAAAGCGTGTCTATCAGAAAGGTCCGATCTATGAAACCTTCACACTAAAACCCGCCTAAAAGTAGAGTTCTCACCCCGTGGGTTGCTGTTATCGAGCAAAACTATATAGACTATAGACTATAGATCAGTACACCTGATTGGTCGGGTCCGACCCTTTTATGTGTTCGTATAAAAAGTGGTAACGTTTAGGGAAAGTGATTGAGAATGTCTACAAAGTGTTGTTCATCGATGTTGTTCGATGATGCCAGTGTTACTTTAGTGATATACTGTGATCGAATTGGTAATAAATTGTTAGATCAACAAAGAAGACACTTTTAGAGCAATTTATGGCCGGCTGATTATACAGTATGTCGGGAAATCGGGGCTATTCCCGTTTTCACTCATCTAATTAGATTGATATCTATCAGGGTTTGGTATCGGAAGTTTGAATCGAAATACATAGCACGTTTTTTTTCTAAATTAAGTTTTGGTCTGAAATACTGTAGTCAACTAAGTTAGAAAACTCTCGTAAGATTATGAGCTCTCCATATTCAACAAACACATTCTCTCCATGAAATCTACATTTTAATCGTTCTTTTCAAACAGACTTTGTATCTAATTATGTACCTAATATCTAATACCTAATTAAGTCCCGGTTCACACAAACAATTCCACCGTTCTACCGTATTTACGATGCCTGATATTGAGATCCGATTGCGTTCCAATGTAACATGACATCCCTGGTATTCGATGGTAATGGTATGTGCCATTGCCACTGTTTACTTAGCACGTCGTTATTGTTACAGAAACGTTCCTTTACCCTTCGATTGTTATACTCTTTTTAAACCAACTTAAGTAAGTTCAGAACTAACTATTATTTTCTGTTTTTTTGTTTACCTATAACGTTGAACAGAATGAGTAATTATAAGCTCAACTAAGGTAACTTCAGACTTGAACTTTTATTCTTTATAAAAATACACATCGTAGAATATAAAGTGTAACGGTAGACTTATTGCGACTAGCAATACTCAGTGGAATAGTTTTACATACGTACATTTATTCCCGTAGTAAAAAGGCGCGCAGCCTATTAAGGGACCGCGTAAAAAATACCCCATCGGATTGTTGTACAACGATAAGATACTATCTGGCACTGGGGGTCTAATGGTTTTGGTGGCACATTGGGGGCATTGCAGCGATTTATATACATAAATGGTCAATGGCTTTTTATGGTTCCTAGAATATATATGTTGCGTTTGATCGAACAAGATCGAGTTGTTCTGCGGGAAAGTCAATTAATTTTCACCGAGCAGATAAAAACCCAACTCTTTATCGAGTTGTTTCTGGGAGAGTCAATTTATTGTCATCGAGCGGATTTGCTTCAAATTTTTCACTCACTCACTCACTCACTCACTCACTCACTCACTCACTCACTCACTCACTCACTCACTCACTCACTCACTCACTCACTCACTCACTCACTCACTCACTCACTCACTCACTCACTCACTCACTCACTCACTCACTCACTCACTCACTCACTCACTCACTCACTCACTCACTAACTCACTAATTTATACATAGTCAGACTCATGCGAAAATCACCAGTTTAACCCGTCTGTGCTCTAACCTATTTTTTGCCTGCACACAAGCCTATCCAATCTGTCCACACTCCCAGAAGTCAACCTTCACGAAATCGCGCGCATTTCATCCGAATACACTATATTATATACCAGACCATCTGTTCTTGACGCTCGACCAATTCGTGATCAGCCCATTATTGTCTATTATTATGTGAGGATTTCTGGTTGTAAATGGTGAAGAGGAGTCTTGAAATCTCAGTGATTTTGCAGTTTTGCTATGACTGATTCAATTTTATTAAAAACCAAATTTTTTATATTTATTGAAACTAATTTATTTCAGGGTCTCAAGAACGCGAATCTTCAACTTACCTGGTTTCAACTAATAAAAAATTAATACTGAAATCAACATTAATTCCGACAAAATTGGTAGAAAAATTGGTCTTTACCCAAATATTCGTCGTTAATGCATCGGTAATCAGTAATCGGTTATCATGTTAACCCGGCGAGTCAAACCAGCTCTTTAAATCGGTTGCAATTCTACCTACCAGTAAAAAACACAGTCAAATTAGCTTCACGCTTGTCAGGAATCATTTTGCTTCCAACGTCAAAACAGGACTGGAAATATTATTGCGCTAACATCATTTTTTAGCGTTCCATGAAATGTTTTTTTGCTGGCTAGAAACGTTCTAGCGCAAAATAATCTGGAAGAAAAATGACTGTAACGTCAATGCAATGCGTTTCGCCTCGTTCGAAATGAACTTATTCTATAAACTGATGTTGCTTTCGTTTCGTTATGTTTTTCTTCTCGTTTCTTAGCGTACAAGTTGGTTTCATGCTGGTATTCTTGTTTTGTTACTATCAATGAGATTGATAGAAATTCGGTCTTGGTATAATCATGTTGTCATGTTGTCATGTCTGTTTTGTCACCAGAACCAGGTAGTTTTTGAAGAACTCATTGGTTTGCGCTGCGTTTTTTGAATTGTTTTTGTTTCCTCATTGATTCCAATTATTAGTTTTCTTGTGGCCTCACGAGTTGATTGATGTTATTCAGCACTGTAATTAAGTTATTCTGATCAAAGTTTGTCCACCCTTTGGTCAGGCAGTCAATAATTTTCTTTGTTTTTTTCCCGTCTAATTCTAGAAGATCAATCAATATATTGGTAGGAAAAATGGTGGCTAGTTCCTACATGTTGCAGCAATGTTCTAACTTGATGTACGTGATACGGTGTTCTAGCTAGTCAGGTTTTTCTAACGGCCATTTTCAGTTTTATATTCTCACGTTCCCTGACCTGTAGAACAATTGATCTGAATTTTTGATTGAGGCGGAATCCAGTTTTTCACGTACCGGGTTGTTTGTAATACTTTCGTAATGAGTCAGCTGCCTAACTTGAATTCCATTCATTCAGTCAATCAATAAAAATCTGTAAACTCAGTTAAAAAGTCATTTAGGCAGTCAAATTTCAGTTCACCACATAATCATTATGATCGATCATTTTCCGAGAAAGTGCACTTCGTTCCGCTTCATAAATGTTATTCTACTCGGCAGGGGTTCGTCTTAATAAAGGGTTTTACTTTCTTAAGTGAAAAGGACAGACAGATGTATGTGACTGACTGACTGACTGACTGACTTACCGACTGACTGACTCACCGGCTGACCGACCGACTGACTGACTGACTGACTGACTGACTGACTGACTGACTGACTGACTAACTGACTGACTGACTGACTGACTGACTGACTGACTGACTGACTCACTCACTCACTCACTCACTCACTCACTCACTCACTCACTCACTCACTGAGTGACTGACTGAGTGACTGACTGACTGAGTGAATGAATGGCTGAAAGACTGAATCTTTGAATGTTAGACAGGTTTCTATTACTACCAGATACAT
>OZ038442.1:25260910-25265910 GCA_964036265.1 Daptonema setosum
CTCACTCACTCACTCACTCACTCACTCACTCACTCACTCACTCACTCACTCAATCACTCACTCACTCACTCACTCACTCACTCGCTCACTCGCTCACTTACAGGCATCCTTGACACGGGTCTCAATCAGCCGCATATCCACAATAATCCACTGGATGAGCTCCTGGCCAACAAAATGAGTTTCGACGACGATGACATGCCCAATTCGGCGCATGGGTCCTCGGACTACACCAGTGGACCATCAATCGATGGCAACTCCACTCTAAAAAGACACATTCGCGCTTCTATGAATCCTAGAGACTTTTTATAGTACAGGGTCAGAGAAATTGAAGTATTTAACTGATGACGTGGCAAACTTTGTTCACAAGTTGAAAAAATTATACAGCGAATGGGAAAAAAGATATTGACCGGGAAAAATTTCGCCGCCTTGTCCTCATATTGAGCCAGCTATTAAAACTGCTAGTCCACTTTATAACGGTTGCTTATGATATGATTAGTGTGTGTGGCATGATCTCTCTATTGCTTCTGAAATGTGTTTTATTTTATTTTATCCAAATACAATAATCAAAATTCAGTTACAATTTCAAACGTCTCACGCCAGCGTGCAACGCTGATTTTGATTATAAAGTATGAAAAAGTATTTTTGAAGTAGACTCTAATAATAAGGATCAAATAACTAGAATTTGTTTTCCTTATTCTTACTTTTACAGCTTTCCTCAAGGGCTTGCACACCACCGACAACCAGCTCTCAAAGTCCGATGGGAAGGAAAAAGGAAAAAAAAAACGGAAAACTTGTAAAACTTTCGACTGAAGGAAAGATTTTTTTGGAATAAATCTGTAAATTTTCAGGTCAAACGTTTTACAAATGGCATATTTTTTGTTTTCATTTCTTCCTTCGTTTTCATCAGGCTCTGAAAGCACCCTTATAAAAAACCACGAAATCACTGTGATAATACGGGTATTTGCAATGATATATCGATTTGGTCGGCTATTTCCCCAATCTGATGTTATTTATGCAGTTCATTGAATTCGCTACTTATTTTGTATTGTACGCATTGTCTTGCTGCTATATTTGTTCGAAATTATACATCTTTGTACAAATGAATGAAATTATAAATGGAAGTTTATGGAAGTTGGCAATGATCAATCAATCAATCAATCAATTTTTATTGCCATTTAAAGGTAATATATAGGGCACAAAAAATTACAAACAAGTTATGTAGTCGTGACGTTATGTGCAGAAACGATACTCATAAAAAGTACATAAATAAGATATAATCACAGTAAAAGAGTTAGTCAAAAAAACTAAATCCAATTACAGAAAAAGCTTGCAATTCACCTGAATTCACATGAAGTTCACATGAACTGAATACAGTGAGCAGAATAAAAGTTTTACATACATTATGTAAATAAGTCTGCCATTTTCTCTTAATTTTCCTCCACCAAATACATACTATATATACATAGGTTACGGTATAACTCTGGGAATAAGGAACACCTCTGACAGGTTCAAGTACATATCTATGCCCCATACCTTTTCAATGTATTCAATAAACCAAATTCATATAAAACACAATGGTTTATATAAAACCCCGGAATAGCTCACCCGTGAGAACTGTTGTCGGTCTTTGGGTTGGAATCGGTTTCAAATTTGGTTGAATTCATAATTATGCCATTGTGCCCAAAATGATTATTCATATTCACATTGATGACTGTATGTAGACCATTCATAATTGATTAGAAGACTGAATTTGAACGGGCGGCAGTTTCTCCGTGTTTGACAACAACTGCTCAAAGTCTTAGATTTTTAAGTAAATTCGCAGAGCTTGTAAATTGTGTTTCAATAGAACAATTTCATGTATAGAAATCTTTGAATTCGCTATTTTATGATGTTCATTTATGATGATATTTATGATAAACAGAAGTTTTGGAAATGAAGATTGGTCTACGTTCAGATTCAAATTCCATCCTGACTGTGAATGACGAATGTAGGCGTTATTGAGAATGGAAGAAATGGTGTTCACAAATCGTCTGGTGCCGTCAGTGATTTTGTGAGAATAGGATTACTGTATCAGAATCAGTTCTTCAACCAAAACGAACGGTTGTGTTCAATTACTCTGTCAGTGAACCGTAATCATCAATCTAATCAGATTTGTTACAAGGTTAGACAGTCTGACTTTGTTGTAATGTTTATGTTGCAGTGTTTTTACTGTTGTAAATGTAGTGAAAACAAGGATTACTGTAACATACATAGTCATTTCCAATACCGAAATGAAACGGATGTATTCAATAACTTTGTCGGTGAACTGTAATCATTGGATCAGATTTATCACAAGGTTAGACAGTTCGACTTTGTTGTAATGTACATATTGCATTATTACGTGTATAAGTTGTCTGTTTATGTTAGATACATGTTTCCGAATTTAGACAGCCTGCCATTCTAGGTTAATGACTCATTAGTTTCAACCTATGATTAATAAGCTTGCCCAACTGGAAGTATTTTTTTCAGTAAACTGGTCTCATTATTTCTAGCATTTGATTTTTATGTGTAAGGTCTGAGATTTGAATCACGCAGAAGCACAGCAGAAGCTCGATTATATTTTCTGGTTTAGCTGAAAATCAGATAGTTGATATTTTTATGTACATAGTTGAGATCTCTTTCATCAAACTTACGCAAAGTACTTTATATGTATATAATAGATAATACTTTATTTTCGATGATACTAACCGGATTGCCTACGCACGTCTGCGTGCGTCCTGGACTTGGTTTGAAACCAAAGTGACTCACCAAGAAAAACAAGTCCGATCCATGATATTTGTTAGTTCCAGAACACAACTTGATATGATAACTAATTTGGTCATGTGTAACAATGTTTTTCCATCGATTCCCCGTATATTGACACAGGTAACCGTAATTAATTAACTCAAGTTCTTCGTTGTCTGCCCACGCTTGGTTTTGGCAGCCAAGTGGGTGAACCAGCGATTGAAGGAAATCAACGCAATAACAAATTAGAACAGGAATAATACCATCGGAAACTACCGAATCTTTACCGATTCCTACCAATAACTTTTACCGGTTTGGTTTCTAGCAGGAAAAGGCAAAAAAATCTTTTTCTCTTCTCGGTACGCGGTGTTTCAGGGCGAAAATTGTTTTCGGAATTACCCAGGGTTACTGGGAATCATATCAACACGCTCGATCATGGCAACTATTTTCAATCACTACACGATGCATGTGAAAGGCAAAAAAGCTATCGACGTTGTAGTCGCAGACATTTTAGCTAAATTTTTCAGTATATACCCGCTTTATTCGGATTCCGACAATGGTACATACATAACTACGTCAGTCGATAACTACGATAAAATCATGATTCATCGTTGAACTACCACTGTTACTGTCGCTGACATTTTCACTACATTACATAAACTTTTTTTCGACAGATTTACGAACAAGAATACTGTTGGTGAAACTCGCTCGATGTACGTCAATGAAATTAGTCAGCACAACCCAGGACCTAATTAATCTGGGTTTTTCTTTCAGAAACAAATTTTGAAAGACTTTGTGCAAATACATACAGTGTCGGACATATGTACATTGATCTACATTGGTTAAGTTCATTTCATTCCTCACCTCTTCTCCTCTCTATTTATTATTTCTGGATTGATCATCGATTGATGAATCCCACCAATCCAGGCATCTCGATTCAGGGACGAAACGCCACCTTTCGAGTTTTGTTTGTTTCAATTTTCGTTTATACATAAGATATGTAGGTACTGTACATATGTAAGTATTCCTGTTCCTGGAGATTGTTGTTGTTTTTTGAAAGTTTTACTGCATGAAATTTTTCTCAAACTTGATACATTTTCACAGTTTCACAGTATTACAGATTCAGTAGTCTAACTAAATGACAATTCTATATTTGTAAAACCTTCATGATACAACCATAGGGAGCCCGCTGTTTTTTATAACGTACATAACAGGTGTCTTTACGTTCAAATCACTCCCGTAAATAGCCGTAACTTAATAATTACCGCTTCAGTCCAATTAATTGATCAGATTTTCAGCTTTTGTCTTTTCGTAGCCTTTCGTTGTAAACAATCATTGCTCGAACGACTATTGAAAGTAAGTAAACACGTAAACCATTCCGGAGCATCTGCTTTTGAACCTTATTGCGTTTACTTACACTGTTAGATTATCGCTAATATATATCGCTATAATAACTATCGCTAGACAATCACTACCGACAATTCTGAGAATCAAGTATTTACAAAAATGATTCATTCGAAATTGAAACAGGGATACCGGTTTCGTTGCACACGATGGTGTTGCTGGTACTTGAACAGCGGAAGAGGGGAATTCCATCACTTTGGGGGTTTTGGAATGTGAAATCCATTCCCGTAGATGGAGATAAATCGGCATAACATCTGGTAACTACCTTTCTTCATAGGAATTACTTCGTTTGGCCAATTTTGCCATCCGTCAGTGAAAGTGTTGATACTGAAAGTTTATTTACGGCCAGCAGGTATTTTTCGTCATAACTGTCACCATCAGATAGGAAAAATCGCGCCACGACCATTTGCGTCGATTGGCATGGGTTCAAGTTATTTCAGGTAAACTGACAGTGTTACGTGTTATGTATCATTTTAACATCAATTCCGTTCATTTGAATGAAACTTATTCTATGTATAGGACACTTTTTTGTAAAAAATCTCTTCCTCACTTCTAAATCTATGCCATTAAAATGCATTTTTGAATGAAATAATGATGCACAAAGAGCAAAAAAGTCGGTTCGTTCACGGTGAATAAAAAAAGTTAACTTAACTTTCCCAATCGAGAAGTTGAAAGTACACTGTATTTGGGTATGAAGGAGGAGTTTTACAAAAAAAGTTTCCAGAATAGTTTTCACCGATTGTTGAACTGTATGTATGCTTTACATAGATGCGAAGGCTGGAATCCTTGAAAACTGTAACCATGATATGTACATAACATCGAGAATGCACGAT
>OZ038442.1:25270910-25276078 GCA_964036265.1 Daptonema setosum
CACTCACTCACTCACTCACTCACTCACTCACTCACTCACTCACTCACTCACTCACTCACTCACTCACTCACTCACTCACTCACTTACTCACTCACTCACTCACTCACTCACTTACTATTATCCTCTTCACTAATATACTCACTTGTCCTGAAATTCTGTCTAACTTTAAAAAAAATTCTAAATGTTCCCGTCATGTTTCAGGCATGTGATTGAGAGCCCATTCAGGCACACGTATGACCAGTCGTGATGTGCCAGCGTACCTCAGCAGCACGCCCTATATATACTGGCACAACGCATGGTACAACAGCATCGCTCTCTCCTTGTACAAAAGTCTGTCAGGCTTATATGCCGCTCAGCCACTGGCGGACGAGCCAAACCTCCAAAGGGAGAGTTATTTTTCTAAAGAAGAAATTATTGGAAGAAATTAGGCAATTTTACCTACACCCAAAGGAACAAACTCTAATTTTCGAAACCGTCCAAGAGGGGGGAATTCTACTTTCTCCTCCCCGCTAGTGCGCTCAGAGCATTGCATGCACGCAAGATTATGGCGCAAAAAGTTGCGCACATAGACAGACTGCTTTAATGGACTCACTAGTGTAGTGTATGTACGAGAGGAAAAAATGTGCTTTTTTGCTGTAATTTTTTGACGAACTTGACATCTACGACAACAAGTTTTCCTTCTCTGTGGGAACATTTTCACTTTCTGTTTGCTTGGACTGTGGTGGCCTTCCATTTCAGGGTTTACATATTGTACATTCAGAAGGGTATACATGTCAGAATCATGTAATCTTTGCTCAAATCTATAGTATTCTATACTTGTAAGATAATTGTGTTCGAGTTCTAGAAAATGTGTGCACAAAAAGTGTGCACACAGAACGAATTCTCTCACTTTCTAGCCATCGTATTTTTTAAGACGTGTGTGGACTGCTGTTTTGTTCTTTTATTTTAGTGTGCATATTGATAGCACATACCACGTGATTATTTGTCTAATCAAGTCAATTTGTACATACATATGTATGTAGATGGAATGTCATAAGAAATTCGTCGTCGCTTTGTAGCAGTTCAACTGTAGCAGCTCTGTCATTGTAACTCGGCGATTTCGTTATATCGGCATGTTCAATGGCACAGAGTCATGTGTTTTATCCCAGTACACCAGTAAGTCTGTAGATCCTTTCCGGGTCGGAATTACCCGATACTCCAGACATTGGCTTATGGACATACATGTACCATGTACTGTACGGCGTCGAATTGAGTTTAGTTTCGTACAGTCCGAGTTTTTCATTTCCATTTTGCGTGACTGGTAAGCCCATAAAGCCTTCCCTTGTTTCACGCAAGCTTGCAAAATGAATATACTAAGAAGTATAACTTTTTTGAAAAACTCCTTTCCTACTGAGAAAGTGCATGGAGTTCCTGTTTTATTATCCTATTTATATACAACACGTACTATTCCCAGTTGATCCGGCAAAATGACGCTATTACATAATATCGGTAATTGTTTTACACTTCCGTGTCCGGTATTCAATTCATTGAAAATACCACTGATTCCGATTGTGTCCGTCAATTATTTATTCCATTGGCAAAAAAAGCAGTCGAAACGAAACCCACCCGAAAATGCAATCAACAACAGCCTGGTGCCCATTATTTTTCGACCGGAGCAGCGAGCGGCTCATTTTCTCACCCAATTTAGCGCCCCGGCCTGATGATCGAGTGGCTTATTAGCGGATGAAAAGAGGAAAATAATCGGATTATCCTATTCACTGGTTTTAAATAGAGATATATCTTTAACGGGTGGGTAAAATAGCTCGATTGTTTCTCATTTCATTCCCATATCTTTTGGAAGCGGCTTTTCTCTCTGCATTTGTTGGCAGAGTCCGCCGGCGCGTTCGCTCAAAACACATTTTTACTTGGCGGAAAAAAAAACTTTGTGAATTTTCACGGCGAACCTTGACTTTTATTTTCGCCGAATATTTTATTACCTGTTTAGAGTTATGCAGTTTTAATTTCATCGAAATGGAAGGCCGTTAGACTCAGTTACTTGCATTTCCTTCCCACTAGAAGCCAAGAAGAAGGGGAATTAGAATTTACACTTTTCGGTGAGTTCGAAGAAGGAAAGTTTTGAATAAAAATAGAATAGAAAATAGTTCGAATATAAATTCACTAAAGCTTGAATAGAATGGGCTTTTAAAACTGTCTTCCGTCCCACTTTGGAAGAACTCAGTTCGGTCATGAAGGTTGGCTCGTCCACCCGCCAATGTTTCCATCCCGGTATCTACGGGCGGACGAGAAGGGGTGGGAAAAGTGGAATACCCCCTCTTTGGCGTTTTCAAAAAGTAGAATTTGTTCTCTAAGGTGTAGGTAAAAACACCCGGAATCTACCGATCCCCTCTTTGGCTGAATTCCCCTCCCTTTGGAGGTTTTTACTCGTCCGCCAGTGCCGGCACCAGAAAGCGATCCAACGTACATATGGCACGTGTCAGAATGGTCGTTTACTCGGCCATCTCAGTCAGGTGGCTGTTTCATAGCTCCGATTTCAGCTGTAACATTACCGCCGGATAATGTTAATAAGAGAGGGTTTTTGTTGAATGTGGCGTAAGTTTTCACAGATTTTTTCACGAAAAAGATTTTGTATTCTGTTTGTTGTAGCGTGGTCAATTATCACTGAAACGTTCTGTGCTGTTAGAACTTCCATTTGCGTCAGTTCATTCGGAATTCATGTCGTTCTTTCCAAGCGGTCAAACCCGTTGTTTGTTTTCATTCATTCATCAATTTTAAATTTCTCATCCATCAACGTCAATCAAGCTATAATAAAAATGCCAAATGCTATGTAAATGGTTAGCCATGGTGGAGGGTATTTATCCTGCGAAATGCGAATCTGCTAATTTGAATTGACAGCTTCTGATCGAGTATTAATGTGAATAATCGTACAGTCCATTAATTTGAAAGCGGATTGAATTTCAGATTAGTTATACCAATTTTTTACCCGATCTGTTTCAAGGTACCTAGTAAGTTACGTTCATAATTTCATTCACGGACTTGTGAGAATGAAGCCGGTGAATTGATTACACTGCTACCCACTTGAGTTAAAGCAATCACATTGTCGGCTGAATGAGTTGATGAATGGGTAGATTGAATTTGATTTAGTTGAAGTGGTGATACAACACAGCATATATTCGATTACAAAGCCCCCTTTTTCAATGACCACAATTCAAGTAAACAACCGGCAAATTTTTTTGAATCAAACTACTGAATGAATTACAACATTTTAATCTAGAATTTGACTTGAACCCAATTACCTGAAATATATTTCAATCCCCACTTTTATCAGAAAAACTTTTGCAATAGTTTTCCAAGCAGTCATCAGATCTGAACTTCGATTAAACCACCGCAATCCCACCCCAAATCCGTTCTCAGATAATCCCATATACAAACACAAACCCGCCAAACCAACAAAATCCTGACCCAAATCACCAAATCTCTTAAAGCATCTGTTTACCAACACTGATGGTTCGAACTTCTTCAGCGCTCACTTGACGCGATTCGAACCCGCTGTAGTCGGTTCTGCGGTCGGCCATCTAAGCCACTTGTCTATCGTTTATTATACTGACTATAGTATGATGATGATCACCATCAGCTGTTCCCACGCTCTGTATGATGGCTCTGGTGGGTGGGAAAGTTGCCCAAAGAAGAAAATGCTACCCAAATTGAGATTTACATTTTTTTGGAGATGTACTCAAAGATGTAGGTTCTATAAATTTTATGTTTCCATTAATTAGTAAAAATTTGTTGATGGTATCCGCCACTGTATAATGTGAGGAGAACCATTGTATTTACAAACTCCATCGCAAGTATGTACTAGAAGTACTACATAAAATGAACCCAGCGGCACTGAAATCAATTCGGTCTCTGATCAAGTACAGATGTGTAGACTTACATATTACGTAGCTATTCGCCGATCACAAACTTAGAATCATAGAAAACTTTACTGAAAACTCTACAGGCAGTCAGTCAGTGAGTTATTCAGTCAGTCAGTCAGTCAGTCAGTCAGTGAGTTATCCAGTCAGTCAGTCAGTTATTCAGTCAGTCAGTCAGTCAGTCAGTCAGTCGGTCAATCAGTCAGTCAGTCAGTCAGTCAATCAGTCAGTGAGTCAGTGAGTCAGCCAGTCAATGAGACAGTTAGTCAGTCAGTCAGTCAGTCAGTAAGTCAGCCAGTCAGTTAGTCAGTCAATCAGTCAGTTGGTCAGTAAAGTTTTGCCGTTCCATCCATCAACCAACACAATTCAAAAGCGATCAGTTAAACCAAATAAAGTAGTTATATGGCTAAAATAAACATTTCGTGCGCTCGCATTTTAGTTTTGGTTGTGCCCCTCTAAACCAACCAAACCATAGACCATTCCTTCTGAAGCCATTGGCTCCAATTGGGCCAGACTACATGCTATGTAACGAACGAAAAGGGGAGGGAAAACTGGAATTCCCTTCTCTTTGGCGGTTATAAAAATCTAAGTTGTAGGTAAAAGGACTTCAAAACTGCATTTCTTTGAAAAACACTCTCTTTGAGAAAATGGCTCTTCCGCCAGAGGGCCTGACGAAAACGAGAGCTTTCTTCGCTGGTGTACGCCAACCAGAATCGTATCATTTTGTGTACAATTTGTCATAATATAACGTAATGAATGGTGGTACTCGTACAATAGTAGTGGTACACATTTCGTCGTATAGTACGATAATTGTGCCTGTATCATCGTCTGTTAGCTTTTCGTATGTGCCATTCCAGATCGGTTTCCCATGGCTTTCCTCATGATATTTTAATTGGTCATGTCAATTGAATACCATCATGAGCTGATTATGTTTGGAGTGATCCTGGAGTCACAAAAAATCATTCAAGAATTCAATGTCGTTGGGACCTTGATCTGAACTGAAATCATAGGAGCAAAATCATAGTTAAGTAGGTTTGTAGTATGATGATATGTAAGCTTTTCATATCATTTCCAGATAGCTTTCCCATGGCTTTCCACATCACATAAATCGGGCACTCTTTGTTACGACAGCGCTAGACAGGAGTACCGTACCTGAGGTGTAGCGGTTAGCACGTCTGTGTAATAAACAGAAGGTCATGGGTTCGAATCCTACAAGGATACTTGAAATTTTTCAGTTTCTTGGTAGGACTAGAATTC